>WNWU01000048.1:638701-664493 GCA_012654045.1 Ptyas mucosa | reverse complement strand
ATAATAATAATAATAATAATAATAATAATAATAATAATAATAATAATTTTATTTCTATACCGCCCTTCTCCCGAAGGACTCAGGGCGGTGTACAGCCTATTAAAAGCACAAGACAAACATCAATTAAAATTATTAAAATTATTAAATAATTCGCCTCAGTTTAAGAACCCCAAAATTTAAAACACCCGATTTAAAATTATTACATTGATAACCCGGCCTGGCGGAACAACAGGGTCTTAAGGGCACAGCGAAATACCCGGAGGTTGGAGATTTTACGCATTTCCAGGGGCAGTTTATTCCACAGGGCTGGGGCTCCCACAGAGAAGGCCCTCCCCCTGGGTGTCGCCAGCCGGCATAGCTTGGCCGATGGCACCCTGAGGAGACCCCCTCTGTGTGAGCGAACTGGCCGGTGGGAGGCTATTGGTGGCAGAAGTCGGTCTTGAAGGTACCCAGGTCCTATGCCATGGAGCGCTTTAAAGGTGGTAACCAACACCTTGAATCGCACCCGGAAGACCACTGGGAGCCAGTGCAGCTCGCGCAGGAGGGGTGTCACGTGGGCACATCGGGTTGCGCCCATAACCAACCGCGCGGCCGCATTCTGGACCAGTTGGAGCCTCTGAGTGCTCTTCAAGGGGAGCCCCATGTAGAGAGCATTACAGTAGTCCAACCGGGATGTGACAAGGGCATGAGTGACCGTGCGCAAGGTGTCCCGATCCAGAAAGGGCTGCAACTGGCAAATCAGGCGGACCTGATAGAAGGCCCCCCTGGCCACGGCCATCATATGCTCTTCTAAAGACAGCCTTGCGTCCAGGAGGACACCCAGATTGCGAGCCCTCTCTGTGGGGGGCAAAGATTCACCCCCAATAGTCAGCGATGGCACCAGCTGACTATATCGGGACGGCGGGAGCCACAGCCACTCAGTCTTGGAAGGGTTGAGTCATTGGCAGAGGGTTACAGAAGGCTGTCCCAGCTGAAAATGGAGCTCAAGAGTCCATTTTCATTGGCAAAGCACTCAGACAAGCACAGGTGCTCCCCAACACGAGTGATGTCAAGCTGGCCACGCCTACTCTGGCCACACCCACCATGTCCCCCCATGAGGTCAAACACAACCCTGATGTGGCCCTCAGTGAAATTGAGTTTGAGTTTCCTGCCCTAGACACTATGGAAACTAACTCAATAGCCCACTCAACAAAAGGCTTGGTAACCTCTTATTCCTTATCTGAAGGTAGAACACAAGGATCATGAGTCATAGAAATGATATATGAGTTAATACACAAGAATGACAAATTAAAATAACTGAATACCAAATCCTGAGTACATATTATGGGTACTCATGCAAAATGACAGCGCTACGTGTCATACTTCTACGTCACTCCTTCCACTGGATAGACCCAGCCATCTCTATTCCTAATTTTGTCCTTTTTTAGGTTACCCTTCATAATTATATACTTTTTACTTTTCAAATAAACTTTTATTTAGATTCTAGTGCCATTCTTGGAAATAATAATGATGGTAAATTGCTATCTCAAATTCCTGCATATGATTGTTACGTTTTGTAGAATACAAGTATAATTTTTTCCAGGAACAAAACAGTTAGAAACCCACTAAATGAATTAATCTGTCCATTTAATATTAACTAAGAGTGAAATCAAGTAAGACTGAAATTCTATAATCTGAGATTAAATCTCAGTGAACTCAAGACATATTTCCAAATAGAGCCATACAGAACCACACTGTCAAGCTATCATCATAAAATACATATTAGGAAAAAGGATCATTAAATAAATTAGGTCTGCTCTCAGTGCAGAATATAAGCACTGTAAAATTCTAATTCCAGATTTAAACTCAATAGGTTTACTTCCTAATCTATGTATATAAAAGCGAAGTCCACTCACTCATCAAGAAATCTCCAGAATGGTGATTCAAGCCTACAAACTTGAAATTTGGCATGTACGTTTCTCTTGGCTTCTAGGTGCTTGCTAACAAAGGATTTTTCGAAATGACCATCAGATCATTAGTATTTCATATATAGTATATTCATATATAGTATATTAACATGCTCTGATGCTAAGGAGTTAGACGTTTTACTCCCCCTCCCCACCTGAAAAGAACTATGTTCCAACTGCCTGTTGCCTCACATTCCGTTACCTCAGGTAAAACTTGCAGATGTTCCACTCCTTCACTTAGGAGCGGTCTGGGGCTCCGCACAGTACTAAAAGTTGCTACCTTACCAAAATGTCTACACCTTCCACCTATGGAACTGCTTCCAGACTCAAAACAGCAGGAGAGATATTCCCTTATGTGTTTCAATCACCGACCACCACCGAGCCAACAGATTGCGAAACGAATTTCTCCTGCATAGTGTCCCAGCCCCAACTCACTTCTTACACTGACCACCTCAGTTCAGACGAATCTGTTCCTTCTACTGTAACACCAGTTAAAGTGAAAAGACTGTCTTTCTGCTACCCGGAAGTACAACGGATGCTTCAAAATGACGTCTTTTGGAGCCAGAGAGGTGAAGGAGGAAAATTTTATGCCAACATTCAAAGTGCAGGGGCAGGTCTACCACAGGATAGGGAGTATCATGGCGGGGCCTCAGCAGCAGCCTTCATTTCTCCAGATATACTTTGTGGGTGATGATGACAATGAGAGTCTGTCAAGACCATGGGGATGCAATGGTCATAAGTGTGAAAAATGGTCATAAGTAGTGAAGCATGGGTATACAGCTAGTAAACATACATATGATTGAGCTGCTGAAAAACATTTAAGCTGCTAACGACTGCCCTATGACTGCATTATGAGGACAGGGAATAAACAGTGTTAAAAAACAGAATGTTACTGATGACAGTGAAAGCAGGAAGTGGATGGTTGGTTAGGAAAACATCTTAAGAAGTTTAATAGCCAGTGGAATTTAAAGAAAAGAAAGAAAGTTTGGAAACTAGGCATGAGGCTGGATTCAACAGATGTATTGAATATTAACAGTTAACAAGAACATTTCATCCAGTGAAGCTGAACATTTCAAAGCTGAACCTAATAACTTTATAAATATTTTTCTTAATGAATATTTATGGTGTATTTTAAGAAGCTATATCCAAATAGAAAGTAGGCACCTCAAGAGAACAATGAAATGCCTTCACAATGACACATTATGTCAAGAAAGACCATTTCTAGTTCTATTCAATTATTGTCCCTTTCTAGATCGAGACTCCTTATGCACGGTCACTCAAGCACTCGTCACTTCTCGTCTGGACTATTGTAACGCTCTCTACATGGGGCTCCCCTTGGGGTGCACCCGGAGGCTCCAACTGGTGCAGAATGCGGCCGCACGGGGGATTATGGGAGCGACGGGGCGCTCCCATGTGACTTCTCTCCTGCGCGAGCTGCATTGGCTTCCGGTGGACTTCCGGGTGCGCTTCAAGGTGTTGGTGATCACCTTTAAAGCGCTCCATGGCTTAGGGCCGGGGTACTTACGGGACCGCCTTCTGCCACCAATTGCCTCCCACCGGCCAGTTCGTTCCCACAGAGAGGGCCTCCTCAGGGTGCCGTCAGCCAGACAATGTCGGCTGGCGACCCCCAGGGGGAGAGCCTTCTCTGTGGTGGCACCTACCCTCTGGAACGATCTACCCCCAGAGATACGAGTGATTCCAGACCTCCGGACTTTTCGTCGGGCCCTTAAAACCTATTTCTTTCAATTAGCCGGGCTGGCCGGATTTTACGTTGGTTTTAAAATTGATACTAATTTTAATTGAATATTTTTAAAATCATGGGCCAAATCTTATTTAATCATCTTAAAATTATTTTAACTTTTGTACACAAATGTTTTATTCTGGCTGCTCACCGCCCTGAGTCCGAAAGGAGAAGGGCGGTATAAAAATCCAATAAATAATAATAATAATAATAATTGGACATATATAATGCCCTTCAATTTAAAGAAATGGTTATTACGAGATATCTTTCTGCCTATACAAGCCAGTCTTCTCCAACTGGTTGCCATCCAATTATGGTGGAACAAGGATTCCAACAAGGATATCAGATACTAAACACATACAGTGAGGATTTCATTGGATTGGGTATAACACTATATATTTGGGGGGGACGGGAACACATGACTCAATCTGAACTAAGGTAGATCTGTATCCTTCTAAATTAAGATAATTAAGAATCTCTCTGCTTCCTCATACTACTTCCTTCTGGTTATTGGATTCAGATTCCAATAGCTGCTGCATTTTTAAAGCTGTCTCTTGTGTTTTTTGGATTTACACCACTGTATACATGATCTATTATCAGTATGAAATTACAAAACATTGAGATTACAATTATAATGCCCAGGAAGTTATGACATACCTACAGGCAAGCTAGCTGGTTTAGAAAGAAAATGGCTACAGATCAAAGAACAAATTACAGTTGCAATAGCGGTTGAGCAGATAGCAAAACAATGTTTAACGACTATCCGGAATAGGTCAACTTTGGGTACAGAAGCATAACCTTAAAATATGAAAAGCAGCTCTGGCCAAAGATTTGTTGGCAACATGGAGGAAGATGAAGAGGGAGAATGAATATAAGAAAAGGACTGAAGTACCAACAAGAGAATAGAAAGATGAGGAAGAAACCAATAAGGAAAAGTTACACTACCTTCTCAAATAATTATGGAGTTGGGGAGTTAGCAGAAAAAACCGATGGTGCTATGAGAGTGCAAAATCTCACCTGGCTTGGGAATGCAAGAATTGCTCCCATGGTTTACCAGAAATCTAGTAAAAGGAGATGTCTTCCTTTTTGTCCTTGCATTTGCTGTGCAGCAGCACTGTCTTAAAATCAAATACTGTCCAACATTTTGAGTGTCTTAGGATATTTATAAACAGTTTTCACAACAGCAGTGATTCAAATTTTCATGTGTTGTGATTTTGTAAATTGCTTCTTTCTTTTTTCCCCTCATCCATCAATAAATAACAGTCTATATTTACATTATTTATTTCTTGATTCCAGAAATCAGCATCGATCCGGCCCCTTCAAATCGACTATCCCTGTAGTCTGTAGATTATATGACTTGTCATATGGACAAATCCGAAAAAGTACTATGTCATCAAGTCTTTATTATCACCATATTCTTAAAAATAAAGGTTTCTTGGGGGACGTCTGTGAGATTCTCAGTCATCCAGGTCATAATTGTCTCAAAGGTGCTTCTTCAAAAGACAACTGGACTGTTTTTTTTCCCTTGAGGAAGAAGATGTTTTGCTTCTCTCATTTTTCATTCCCTTAATCAGTTTGTCAGAAGACACATGTCCTGGTCAACAGGAGAGAGAGAGAGACTCTGCGTGCGATAAATCTTTCTAACAAATCCTATTTCCTGATCACTTCCGATTATCTTTAAGTGGCTCTTAAAGAAGGTGTTTTCCTTACAGTACTGGATTATTAGATAGAAAGTAGGGATCTTAATGATTAGCAGGAATAGTTAGGCTATTAGCTGAATTAGGCTTTGGGTGGTTTTCAGGCTGACAAATATGTTAAAGAATTTTTTCCCTACACAGTATACTATAGAAGCTAAATATTAGTCATATACATTTATCTCATAGAAGTTATGTAAAGTATAGTTTTCACATGACAAGCAATAGTTAATATTTTATACTGTAGTAGCATAGATATTTTCTTCGGGAAAAATACATTTCTGCCACTTTTTGGCCATCCATCCATCCATCCAACCAACCATTGTATATCTCACGCCTTTACTGTATTTGTGACCCAGCAGACTGAACCAAGCCATCAACCATGTTCTAAAATAAGTAACTTCTTTCCTTTCCAGAAGTCCCCTCCATGGACTACTGCCTTCTTGTGGCAAAGGGGCTTGCGTAGCTCAATGAAGACCATAAGAAAGGCTGAGCATCAAAGAATTGAGGCCTTTGAACTCTGGTGCTAGAAAAGACTCCTGCGAGTCCCTTGGACTGCAAGGCGATCAAACCAGTCAGTCCTAGAGGAGATCAACCTTGACTGCAATCAAGGTTGATCACTCGATCTGGCCTTCGAGTCTCCAAGGGACTCGAAGGCCAGATCCTGAAGATGAAATTCAAATACTTTGGGCACCTAATGAGAAGGAAGGACTCACTGGAGAAGAGCCTTATGCTGGGAAAGATTGAGGGCAAAAGAAGAAGGGGATGGCAGAGAATGAGGTGGCTGGATGGAGTCACTGAAGTAGTTGGCGTGAGCTTAAATGGACTCCAGAGGATGGTAGAGGACAGGAAGGCCTGGAGGAATGTTGTCCATGGGGTTGCGATGGGTCGGACATGACTTCGCAACTAACAACAAATTCCAGAAGTCCCAACCACTTTCTAATTTCCAGATGGTTCAGCCCTACTGCTAATTATAATAGGATCATTGGGAATCCTTGCTCCTTTCAAAAATTCTCCATTCCTGTTTCTCCATTGTTAGCAACAGATGCCAGAAATTGGGAACAGACTCACTGGGAATGAGAAAGGATAAAAGCTCTACTGTATGAATACAGATACGTAGAGCCCTAGGCCGGATTGCATGTATGGTCTGCAGTCTAAAATATTTATCCAGAAGAAAATGGTTTTTGTAATTTGTCGGATGTGAATTCTGATATTAGTCATTTTGAAATGCAATGTTGAATTGCCATAACTGTTGTTTCTTTTACCAACCACAGAGATGAAGGCACATCATCTCTTGCCTCCCAATCCCAAAATAGATTCCCAAAAGGAGTAGAAGAAGGGACCTAATATCTTGAATTCCTTTTGCCTGGAGTTGATTCTTGAGTGGGGATAGCGGATGGGCTCAAATCCAAACAGGATTTTAAGACCTTCCTTTTTGCTCATGTAGAAACTAATAAAATGAATATGAATACTTCAGCTTCAACCAAAACAATACAAGAGCACACAATAGATACAAACTCATGGTAAACCGATCCAAACTAGACTGCAGAAAATACGATTTCAGTAACAGAGTTGTCAATGCCTGGAATGCACTACCTGACTCTGTGGTTTCTTCCCCAAATCCCCAAAACTTTAACCTTAGACTGTCTACTGTTGACCTCACCCCATTCCTAAGAGGTCTGTAAAGGGCGTGCAAAAGCACACCAGTGTGCCTACCGTCCTTGTCCTAATGTTTTCTTTTATTTGTATCCCTTTCATGTATTTATAATTATGTTTACACTTGTATCTGTCATAAAATACGTGCTTGACAAAATAAAATAAATTTAAAAAAATTAAAAATAAATTTGTACAAATTGTTTTGGATATGACTATATCCCCCAAATGTTATTTTGCTTCTTTAAATCTGAAAGTTCAGTGTTTGGGATTAAACTCAGTTTATAAACCGAGTTTCCCTTCAAACATTAAGGCTTCAACACAAAAAAACTACTTGCGAATCTAGCTGGCCATGATTTCTAGAACAACTGAGGCTACTTTAAAGCAGTTACACCTTCTGAACAGTTCCGTTTTATTTGAAGTATTTATATTTTGCTGTTTACATGAACTACCTCTCATCTAGTCTACAGTTAGGCTAAGGAAATGCTAGTTCTCAAGCTTACACAATTAAAGGAAAGGAATGGGAAGTGAATACGGTGGGTGGGGACTTATTAATTAAAATGGTTTTTATAAGAACTAGCTCTTATGAAAGGGAGCTGTTCACAGTGCAAGCATCAGGTCCTGGTAGGTCTGCAAAAATACCCTTGTGACCAGACCTTCCCCGGAAGAATTTAATGTAGTCAGAAACTTAAGTTTCACAGAGCAGCCACCTATCTGCTGACTGACCACTTCTGCTATGCAGATAGGTGTTCAGGAGATTTGATACAGGGCAATGGTGAAATCCATTTTTTTTTTTTTACTACCGGTTCTGTGGGCATGGCTTGGTGGGTGTAGTGTGGCTTGGTGGGCGTGGCAGGGGAAGGATATTGCAAAATCCCCATTCCCTCCCCACTCCTGGGGGAAGGATACTGCAAAATCTCCATTCCCACCCCATTTTGGGGCCAGTCAGAGGTGGTATTTGCCAGTTCTCCGAACTACTCAAAATTTCCGCTACCGGTTCTCCAGAACCTGTCAGAACCTGCTGGATTTCACCCCGATACAAAGCACCCCTATTGCTTTGAATGGCAATATGTAAGGACAGCAGTTATTCTAGAACAAGATGCAGTGACAATTCTTCTAGGATCAAACTCAAATGACTGAAGCCATCTCTCTCCTTGGAAAGCAAAATTGGGCTAACTAAGAGTCAGACATTTGTTTCAACCCAGCTTAGATTTTTTTCCCTCCAGTATGCAGTACCACTGATCCATGTGAACAGAAAACATGCAAATTATAGGTTACCTGGGGCATCCTAGAGGACTGTTAACACTTTTCTAAACAGTAGAGTAATGAGTCATACTGTTTAGAAAAGTTTAACAGTCCTCCAGGATGCCCCAGACATGAATATTTTGCTATGCATTGTGGAAGAGATACCAGTACAGAGAGTCGTCGACTTACAATAATTCATTAGTGACTGTTCAAAGTTACAACACTGGAAAAAGTGACTTATGACCGTTTTTCAACTGTGGTAGCCTGTCCCCCCCCCCCCAAATAAGACATCCCCTGATAATAAGCCCAATCAGGCTTTTGAACACATGGCAAGAAGGCCAAGCGCTTATTTCAAGGTTCAAAAAATATAAAACAGGGTCTTATTTTCGGGGAAACATGGTAGTATCCCCATAGTCATGTGATCAAAATTCAGACACTTATCAACTGATTCATATTTATGACGGTTGCAGTATCCTGGGGTCATGTAATCTCCTTTTGCGACCTTCTGACAAGTAAAGTCAATGGGGAAGCCAGATTCACTTCACTTCACTGAAGATTCCCTTCAAACCATGTTATTAACTTAACAGTGATAATTAAATTATAGTGATTCACTAAACAACTGTGGCAAGAAAAGTAATAACACGGGGCAAATTCACTTAACAACCTTCTCATTTAGCAACCAAAATTTGAGGCTCAATTGAGGCCTTAAGTCAAGACTATATGAATAGCAGCCCAGCCACAGCTACCTAAAATGCCAGATTTACCAACCTGGTAACAGGTTTCCAATTAGGCTGACAGTAAGATTGCAGTCCAGATCATACATGTGATAAATACATTTTGTGTTTGCTTATTTTAAAACTAGCTGATAACCCGGCATTGCCCGGGGATTTATTTATCCCAATCCTGTATTAGACAGGAAGAGCAACTGAGCCCTGAGCCCTGATTTTGGCAAGAATTAAATTAATTAAAAATGTTTTCCCTGTGGCCCCAAAAGCGTCAAGTAAAACGATACCACCTTGTTGTTTTGCTAGCTGATCCATGATCATTTGGTATGCTTTTTTCTGATCTTGATTTAGAAATGGCTTCTTGTCTGAGATATATGCACTAAACTGTTCAATGTTGTAGTTCTTTTCTCATATGTAATCTACGTGAAGTACATCGTATCAGTCTCGTAATGGTGCAGGCAGGCCGAGTGGCAGTAATGCTTTATTGATCATGGCCATACATTTTTCCTCAAGAATAATCAAAGCCTTGTTGAAAATGTCCGGACCAAACGTAATTTCTAATGTTGGATTTTCTCCTTACCAGAGGAACCCCCTTGTGGAGTACTGTGAAGCTGTTACCATGGCAACTCCACTGTGCTGCACAGTAAAGCCATTTTAAGGCAGTACAGTAGAAGCCATTTTAAGGCACAACAGGCTGTATCTTAACAGAACACCCCCCCCGAGGGGTGTTGGGGTGTCTTACCCTCACAGTATTTCTTTCCAGAGAGTAAGTCATCTGTGTACCAAGTTTGGTTGAAATTGCTCAAGGCGTTCCAGAGTTATGCTGGAACATACACACACACACAGCCAGATAGATAGATAGATAGATAGATAGATAGATAGATAGATAGATAGATAGATAGAAAGAAAGATAGAAAGAAGATGGATGGATGAATGGATGAATGGAAGCCACCTGAGAATAACAATAATGGGGGGGGGGGAGAAATTAAGGCAAATGGACATATTAGCTACCCCAATTCTTACTCCTCAAATTCTTACAATCACTATTAAAAGTGGTTGTATAAATAAAAGTAGGGAGTATGGCCCTACACTATAAAAAAAGATGTCGAGACTCTAAAAAGAGTGCAGGGATGAGCAACCAAGATGATTAGGGGACTGAGGGCTAAAATTTATGATGAACTAGGTATGGCTAATCTAGTGAAGAGAAAGACCAGGGGAGACATGATAGAAGTGTTCCAATATTTGAGGGGCTCAGTAGTGGGTTGCCCCTGGTTTGGACCGGTTCTATAGAACCGGTAGTAAAATCGGAGGGAGGCTCCGCCCACCCACCCCGATGTCATCAAAACGCTTCTGCGTATGCGCAGAAGAGCGTGCGTGCGGCCCTGTTGTGAACCAGTAGTAAAGGCAAATAGAACCCACCCCTGGATTCTATCACAAAGAGGGGTTCAACCTATTTTCCAAAGAATCTGAAGGCCAGACAAGGAATAATGGATGGAAACTGAACAAGGAGAGATACAACCTGAAAATGAGAAATTTTGTGACAGTGAGAACAATCAACCCATTGAACAGCTTGCCTTCAGACGTTATGGGAGCTTCATCACTGGAAGCTTTCAAGAAGAGACTGGACTAACCTCTGTCAGAAATGGTGTAGGGTCTCCTGCCTGAGCAGGGGGTTGGACTAGATGACCTCCAAGGCCCCTTCCAACTCTGTTATTCTGTTCTGACGCAACTGATTAACCACATAAATTAGATTATTAAACACCCAGTTGCTTCATTTCCAAGAGAAAAGAAGATGCAGGAACGAGAAAAAATATTGTAATTTGCTATGCTGAAACATAATGTCTATGCCAGAGTTGGCATAGGATAAGCAGGCTACAAGAACATCGCGAAGGGCTTATTATCTCCTTTCTCCTTTGAAAGGAGATATAAATCCTTCCATTCCCCGCTATCCTGTCAGAGCTGAAGAAGCTTCTTGGATGAAAAGTGAAACGTCTTCAAAAGAAAAAAACAAGTGTTAACTAAGTGCTATAAACTCTTTATGGCCTGAGGTAGCTGAGGAAGGTGCGAAGACTTTGGTTCATGCCTGGGAGAAAAATCTGGGTCATCCAATAGAGCCTGAGAGGTGGAATGAAATCTGGACTAAGAATATTAAATTAACCCGGTCAATAGCATATAAAGAAAACATATATAAAATGGCATATCGATGGCATTTACAGCCGGCCACTCGCCAAAATGTTCCCTGGAACACCCTCAGTCTGTTGGAAATGTGGTGTTAAAGAGGGTACATACTTCCACCAATGGTGGACCTGTTGAGAGGCAATGAAATTTTGGAAGAATATTCAGAAATGGCTTAATGAGATGTTGGGGCAGCGTATACAACTGCGTCCTGAGGTATTTTTATTAGGGATAAGATCCGAGAATGTAAACAAAATGACATGGTACCTGTTGCTACATATAACAACAGGTGCAAGATTGGCATGGGCCCAATACTGGAAGATGGATGTCAGCCCACCTGAACAAGTAGTAATTCAGAAAATAATGAACTGTGCGGAATCAGATCTGCTTACTATGATAGTGAAAGGACAAGGGGACACAGACTATTATATATCTTGGGAGTCAATGGATAGTACAGTGGTCTAAAGCACCCTGTTATTAACACCAGCTGCCTGCAATTATTGCAGGTTCGAATCTCACCAAGGCTCAAGGTTGACTCAGCCTTCCGTCCTTTCTAAGGTAGGTAAATTGAGGACACAGTTTGTGGGGGCAATAAGCTGACTTTGTATAAATATACAAAAGTATGAAGGCTATTGCTTAGCGCATTGTAAGCTGCCCTGAGTCTCCGGAGAAGGGCAGCATATAAATCAAATTTTTAAAAATAATAATTAAAAAAAATGGTACAATTGGATGTCAAACCGAGCTGCAAAGTGATGTATATGATAAACGTCACTTGGTATACGTAATAGATTTTTCTTGGCTATCCTATATATGTAATGGGACAATTTTACTTCCTTCTTGCGCTATGATGTAGACCGCTATAGATTTAATGTTTGTTTGATGTACAAGACAAAATTTAAAAAAAGAAAAGAAAAAGAAGGAAGTCCAGTTGCCTCCTAAAAAAAAAAAAGCACCTTTGGGACAACCAAACCTGGATGACTGAGAATCATCCTTACTTAATTACCTAAGTAATTACTACTTATCTGACTAGGTGGCTCAGTGGCTAAGACACTGAGCTTGTCCATCAGAAAGGTCGGCAGTTCTTTCTAGAATTGTATTTGCTAAAAATTGGAAAAGAGAGAAAATACCTACTGACGCTGAAGTTATTAAGAAAATTATGGAATGCGCTGAAATGAGTAAATTGACATTTGAAATTAGAGAACAGGAAGACAAACAATACTATTTGATATGGGATTTTTTTTATCAATGGCTAGATAATAAAGCATGGAGATGAAGTATGAAATATGAAATTAAGGTAATGATAAAACATATGAAGTATATATTTCTTATGGGAGATGAAGCCTTTGTTAAATCATTGCTAAATGAGAATAATAATATAAAGGGATATATAAAATTGTCAAATAAGAGATATTAAATGATTTGTAATCTTGGATTTGGGATTAAGCACAAAAGAATCTTAACCGATCAACACACTTTCTGTGATTGTATTGAATGATGGTTGTTTTTATGTTTTGTTACGTTTAAAAATAAAAAAAGAAAGAAGAAAAGTCGGCAGTTCGAATCCCCAGTACAGGTCTCCTGCCTGAGCATGGGGGTGGACTAGATGACCTCCAAGGTCCCTTCCAACTCTGTTACTGAATCTCTACAGACTTCTCCTTTGAAAGTTAACCAGACTATAATGCACCTGCCACTTTTTTTCTAGCACAGCTCCCATCGGAGAGCTTTCCCCTGCAAAGTTGTGGTAAAATTTTAAAAAAATAAATAAAAAGTAAGCTTCCAAAGTTCATGGCGGATCTACCATCCCTCGGAAGAAACAGGAAAAAACAACCCCCAAACCTCGCCCCAGAAAAGAAATAGCGAGTTAAAACCAACCAGAAAGCAAGCCCCGCCCCACGCTCCTAGCCCCTCCCCCTCCCCAACCTCCAAAGTCCCGAGAAAGCCAACGCACGTGGCCCTCCTTTTATAATTGCCCCGCCCCTACCTCCCCCTCCCCGCCCACCTTTCCTCCGGTCGCGCGCTCCCTCCACCACCCCCGCCCCCCCTCCCCGCGAACCAATCGAAAAGCCAGCCTGCGTGGAAAATCAGATGACGCGCCATCGGTTGGCTGGCTGTTTTTTTTTTTTTCTTCCTTAAACGCGAGGGTGGAGAGGGTTTTGTCTCGCGCTGGTTTAAGAGAAGGCGGGGCAGGGAGGCGTACCCAATGATGCGGAGAGCACAGAGAGAGAGCGCGGCGGTCTCCTTAAAAAAAAAAGTGGGGGGGGAAAGGAGGAGGAAAAGAGGAAGGGGCGGGGAAGAGAAGGCTGTGAGGGCGCGCGCGCGCCTAACGGCTAATAACGAACGAACTGCCGGAAGCGCTCGCGCGCGCGCCGAAAGAGAGAGAGAGCGAGAGAGACACGCCCCCAGCTCGACTGCTGTCCCATTCCCGGGCCAGAGAGCTCGGCGAGCGGTGGCTGCTGAGGTAGCCTCTCCCCTCCCGGCGGAAAGAAACCCAAGAGGGAAGCCATGGCGTCCTCGCCGGTAGCGGTGTGCGCCGGGACGGCTGGGACAGCTCTCGACCCGGCTGGCAACGAGCGGAAAATCCCGGCGGAGCTCTTCCGTTGCTGGGGTTGCTTCAGCTTCCTGGGCGAGCCGGTGACGGCGCCTTGCGGGCACACCTACTGCCGCCGCTGCCTCCGGGAGAGGCTTCACGCCCGTTGCCGGCACTGCGGGGACCCGCTGGGGGGCACCACGGTCGCCGTGGTCCTGGCTCATTTGGCGGAGAAGTGGTTCCCGGAGGAATGCGCCAGGGCTCGGACGTGGCGACGGCTGGCCGAATTGCTCCGGCAGGGGCGGCCCCGCGAGGCTCGGGAAGCCGCCGACCAGGCGCTCGGAAAGGGTAAGGGCATAAGAGAGCCCCCCCCTCCCCTCCGTCAACTTTATATTACACACACACCCCTATTGCGAGTCAGATCGTGAGGCTGTGAAGTGGGGGGGGGGGGAGGGAGTGTTTCTCCGATCCCGGGTTTAGTGGATCGTGAGAAAAAGAGTCCGAGGAGAGGAAGGTTACAGGATCCGGGATCCCCGGGGGCGGATTTAAGAGCTTTTGCAAAGCCTCGGATGCTTTCGTGCCTGCGGTGACCCCGGGGGACGTTGCAGATCGCCGGCTTGTCGGGAGCTTCTCGAAGTTCAAAGATTGGTTCATCGGATTAATGTTGTGTAATAATGAAAATGCCTTTCTGTTGGTTGTTTGTTTGTTTTTTTGTTTTTTTTTGCGGTGGAAAGCCCGAGCTAGCTTTTCCAGTGAAAGTTATCTACCAATAAATCCCAATTTCAATGCGTTCGAGGAGGCTGGGATACCAGCGCGGGTAGTCCTCGACTTGCAAGGGTTCATTTGAGTGACCGTTCAAAGTTACAATAGAATAGAATTATTTTTATTGGCCAAGTGGGGTTGGACACACAAGGAATTTGTCTTGGTGCATATGCTCTTGGTGTACATAAAAGAAAAGATACGTTCATCAAGAATCATAAGGTACAACACTTAATAATAATCGTAGAGTAGAGTAGAGTAGAGTAGAGTAGAGTAGAGTAGAGTAGAGTAGAGTAGAGTAGAGTAGAGTAGAATAGAATAGAATAGAATAGAATAGAATAGAATAGAATAGAATAGAATAGAATAGAATAGAATAGAATAGAATTCTTTATTGGCCAAGTGTGATTGGACACACAAAGAATTTGTCTTGGTGCATATGCTCTCGGTGTACATAAAAGAAAAGATACGTTCATCGAGAATCGAGAAGTGTCTTATGACCCTTTTTCTCACTTAGGACTGTTAACAGCATCCCTGTGGTCGCATGATTTATATTTGGATGCCTGATGACCGGTTCATATTTATGACAGTTGTAGTGTCCCTGGGTTGTCGCGAGCTTCTCGAAGTTCAAAGATTGGTTCATCGGATTAATGTTGCGTAATAATGAAATGCCTTCTTTTTGCTACCTTTTTTTTGTGCTGGAAAGCCCGAGCTAATTTTTCAGTAAAAGTATCTACAAATCAACCCAATTTCAATCCATTTGAGGAGGCTTGGATACCAGTGCAGGTAGTCCTCGACTTACAATGGTTCATTTGAGAGAACGTTCAAAGTTAGAAGATGTGCCTTATGACCATTTCTCACACTTACAACTATTAACAGCATCTCTGTGGTGGTGTGATAAATATTCGGATGCCTAATGGCCAGTTCATATTTATGACGGTTGCAGCATCCTCCGGGTTGTGCGGATCATCTTTCTTGACCTTTTGACAAGCGAAGTCAATGGGGAAAGCCAGATTCGCTTAATAACTGGGTTACTAATTTAACAACTGCAGTGACTCATGTAACAAATGTGACAAGAAAAGTTGTAAAAATGAGCAAACCTCATTTAACAAATTTCTCATTTAGCAACATCAAGTCGGGGCCAATTGTGGTCGTAAATTGAGAACTACCTGTATTTTTGCTGGCTGCTGTAAGAAATAGCGATTTTAGACAGGAAGCATAAAACACACCGGATTTTTTCTTAATGTATATGCAAAGATAAAAAGGCTAATCATAAAGTAATTTACGGTGAGATGTGAAAGGGTAATTGTCCTAAAACGGCTTGCTGTGTCAGCAATATCACAGCAAAGCTATTTGTTTTATACTTGGCTGTATACAATTCTGCAGAAGATACAGAAGTTGGCACGCTATTTCCTTACAGGGACAGATGGGCTGCAAAGTTTACTTAGATACATTCTTCAGGCTGTGCATTGTTAATGTAGCAACTAAAGAGACAGGTTACTTTGTGCTGTAATTGTCTAGAGACAGCCATCATATTTCAAAAGCCATCCAGAATTTATGCACTGTAAAATAAGGAAATCTTTATATGGACAATTTAAAATGTTTTAGGAAATGCCTTGAAAATCTTTTCATATACCTGTTTGGAGGATTATGAATCACTCGTGACCTAGTAATTTTAGGGAAAGGAAGATTATATGCAGCCTCCCTCAAGCGTTTAGATAATTCACCTGCTGGTGCTGATTACATAAGGAAATGTGGGTGTGGAAAGGGAAATATTGTATAATATTGGTGATATCATAAATAGACAGATAGGGCTTTCATAAACACATTGCTGGGCAGATTTGAATACACCAAGGTCAAGAGATTAGTGTAATTCAGTTAGCAACTTAGTGCATTCTTAAATAGTAAGTACTTAGAGTGTAATGTGAAAAATATTAAGGGTACTTAATTATATTTATATTGCTTTATTTCCTTATGTATACGGGCTGTACCCATCATGACACTAAATTTGTCTCTTTTTCTGATAGTTTCTCATACTACAGACTAAATGCACATGTGTAAAACATACTTGTTCTTTATGAACATTCTTCAGTTTTTATTTTGTACTTAAGATTCTGTGAGCTTCATATTGCAATTTTCTAAAATTAAAACATGCAGGAAAAGAAACAATTTAATCAGGTTAGCATAGTTTCAATTTGAAATTTGAAACCAGATTTCTTCATATTATGAAGGAATCTTTTGCATTTGATCATTTTGTCAAGGAACTCAGTTAATATATATATATATTATATGATATTCCAAAGCATTAAAAACATTCAATTCAGGGCATTTATATGTCTTATAAAGGATGATTCTGAGGTACAGTTATTAGATAATGAGATGTAGAAATAACTGCAGTAAAAATCTGCAGTCTGACTTAATATGCATGGAGCGGAGTAGCAGTAAACTAATGCAAAAGCATACTATAAGTTAATTTGTAAAATTTGTAAAAGTTTAATACAATAGAATATAATAATTTTAAAATGCTCCTTGTTTACATAATCTAGCATCGGACTTTATCAACAGAAGTTGTAGACACCAAGTCTTAAGAGGTCAGTTATAAAGGACTTCAGCTTTATTCTAAATGCTTTTTCTTATTGTGCATTAACACAATAAGATTCCAAGTGTGAGTAATAAAGCCTTATGACAGTTTTGAAAATTGCTCCAAGTTATTGACTAAAGTTGTATCACAAAGACATCAATTGTGCTGCCTTTGCATTGCTTTCTTCATATAGAATCATTGAGTGCAGATTTTGATGTGACCTTATTAGAAAAATGTTTGAATATTAATGTAATTTCATTTTCCCCTCATCATTACTCACACATTAGAAAAGAAAGACAAAAATATGTAATCTAATAATGTAATTGATTATGTATGCCTAAGTTCAGTTTGGAGAAATGAACAAATGAGTTTTTTAAAAAAATTCTTTGCAAATGTTTTTAAATTGCTAATTTTTTTTAAAAAAAAGAACTCTTGTGATTCTTACAATTAGCACTTCAGGGTTCTTTTAAAATTATGTGCTTTTTTTCCTTTATAATGTCACAACTTCCCATGACATTGGTCATACAATTATAGCATGGTTTTTTCCTAACTTACATCCCTGCCATAAGCAAATAGCCTTTAAAATGAAGATTAGTAAACTTTTAATCAAAAGTTGCATTGATTTTGGCTGTTCTTTTTTCGTATTTGTAAGCAACTGTTTTATGGAACTATCAGTTACAAAATGTACTGCTGAAAAAAAGACAGGAAGCATTTAATTATGCCCTCTTTGCTTTTTAATACATTAAGAAATATATTTACATATGATCTTATGTAAATTACAATCTACCTTCTTCAATCATAGAGGCCTTTTCCTACATGATTAACTTACCATCTGAATATCTGTTCTCTAGGTTTATATTACTTTTTTCTTATTTTTCCTCACAGGTGCAAGGCTGCTTTTCAGATCAGTCAAATGTTGATCCAGTGGGTGTGATAGGGATTGTCACCCAAGCCTTACATCATGGGCTGAGAGAGAGTGATTGGCCTAAAGTCACTCAGCCGGTTTTTAAGCCTAAAGCGGGACTAGAACTCACTGTCTGAATCACTAGATCATACTAGCTCTCTGTGTTTATATTACATATGCTGTTTAAATTATAGAGTTTTACAACTGGGTTCAGTAAACTGTGTTCTAAATATGTGCGTATTTCTTTTAGATCCCGGTGATTTAATGTTAAGAATTTACAGAGCTGAATCTTATGCTAGTCTTCAAGAATTTAAATCTGCACTAGATGAACTGAATGCTGTTACGGCTAAAATGCCAAATTGGCCTGAGGTAAGTATAAACCCAAATGAAGTTACTTACTTAGAATAGGTTTCTATATTTTTCCATAATGTATCTAAGAGGCCAACATAAGAAATAATAAATTATACCCAAAAGTAGTTCTGGTTTTGTTTTGTTTTGTTTTGGGATTTTTAAAATTGTTTTTAAAGTAAGTATAATGCATATTTCGTGGAAAATATCTGTATCATTGTTGCCATTCTGTAGGATGCAGAAAACATTTCCCAATATGGGTTTCAAACTTTTTCAGGCTGCAGGGATCTGCAGGATAAAGGGAAAAAAGAATCCCAGAGCCCCTGATCAAAGTTCTAGTGATAAAAATGGCTGTATTTAAATCATTTTTTAAAAAACCTATAGTCTCTCATTTAATTACCTCAACTTCTTCATCAAGGTCTCAAGGGATTTTTGTTTGTTTAATATACAGGTCCCTGCAGCCTGAAACAATTTGAAACCTATTCTGTTGGCTATATTTTCTGGGTCCTACAGAATTGTGGCAATGACACAAATCTTTTACAGAGTAGATAATCAAATAAAACAAATCAGCAATGAGAAATGACAAGGGAGCAGGGCGAAGGCTCCCCTGTAAGAAAAAAGCCTTTGACTATATCCAATCCATAGATTAGGGAATCCTCCTCTTGTTCTGGAAGCAATTGTAAAGATGTTTGACCCAAACTTGAAGTATCTGAAATCGGGCTCAATGGCTCTTCATCCTTAATTCTACAAAAGAAATGGCCAGTGTCTGGACATATTACAGGTAGTCCTTGACTTACCACAATTGGAACCAGAATTTTGGTTGCTAAGCAGGGTGGTTAAGAGAGTCGTACCCAATTTTATGACTTTTTTGCCACAGTTGTTAAGCAAATCACTGCAGTTAAGTGAATCATATGGTTGTTTGACTTCCCTTGTTAGAAGCCAGCTGGCAATCACCATGACCCTGGGATGCAGCAACCATGGTAAACACATGCCAGTTGCCAAGCACTCAAATTTTGATCATGTGGCCTTTTGATCATGGGGATGCTGTGGTAGTCATTAAGTGTGACGACTGGTCTTAAGTCATTTTTTTTCCAATACCATTGTAACTTTGAACAGTTGCTAAAAGAATGGTTATAAGTTGAGAGCTACCTACATATAATGTCAAATCAATGTGCAAGAGAAGATTCTGGAAGATTCTGAAGTAAAGGATGTTTAAATGTGTAAACTACAAGTACTGTATTCTGTAGCTTAGTTTGCATTATGAAGAATATAAAGATTTGCAAAGGTGAAAAATGCTGTGTAATTTGTGACTAATGTCTCCTTAACCTCCCTGATAGTTACTAAAGCAATGAAAGAAGCGTTATGACTTGTATATTATATAGGAAGATTCAAAAGGTCATGCTTTGACAGGAAACTTGCAACATTCTGTTCCTCTCTTTGGTTTATAGGCTATATAGTCTCAATTCATGGCCGAAACAGGAATTTTAGTTCATGTGTCAGAGACATCTGCCTGAAATGCCACACAGAGGGCAGTTACATATATATTTTATATTTATTTATATTTATTATATTTTTATACCGTCCTTCTCCTGAAGGACTCAGGGCGGTGAACAGCCATAATAAAACAATATACAAGACAAATTTAAAACCATATTAAAATAATTCAATTTTTGGCCGAATTTAAAATTCCCATTCTAGAACCCTTATAAAACCATGTTAAAAACCCATTTTAAAAACCCGATTAAAATTATTGTCCCATCAGACCGGCTTGCTGGAATAACAGGGTCTTCAGCGCACGACGGAAGGCACGGAGGTCGGGGATCCTTCGTATATCCGGGGGCAATTCGTTCCATAGGGCAGGAGCCCCCCCCAGAGAAGGCTCTCCCCTGGGAGTCGCCAGTTGACATTGTTTGGCCGACAGCACCCTGAGGAGGCCCTCTCTGTGGGAGCGTATCGGTCGGTGGGAGGCAGTCAGTGGCAGCAGGCGGTCCTGTAAATATGGCAGTCAGTGGCAGCAGGCAGTCATGACATGTGGTCATGAACTGTTATATTTAATGTGAATGTACTTTTAAATTATATATCCAAAATTTATACATATCACTATATGAAGAACTAGAGTTTTATCTATCACAGAGTAAACTTGTTTTACTATTCTTTACTGAAAAGAAAATACATACAGTCCAAATATACACCCTTAGACCTACTGTATTTGTTCAGTTCCTGTTTCTGAAATGACTGGCAGTTGATGTACTGAAAAGTATTATTCCATGTGGTCAGCATTTAATGATAAGTTTCATAAGACAAAATTCATATCATTTGCTGGGTTTTCTTTATAAGTTATGGATGAAACCAACAGCAGAAACAAAAGATGTTAAAGACTGCATAATTAAATGGATGCAGAATTTCGATATAGCAATTGATATACAGCAATGGAAATTTCAGTGGAAGAAAAAAAATAAATTTATATTTAGACAGCACTTAAGATGTTTTATCATTGGTATATTTCTCTGGTACTAATTGCTAAAATGGAGAGTTCATTTTCAAAAATTGTTGGAAAATAATGGCTATGTTGCATTGTTTTGTTGTAGCTGCTGGCAATGAAGTAAAGCTCAACAATTTTGGGAATTATTTTTAATAGAATGAAACAAATTTAAGAAGTTCAATTTCCCAACATAATATTTTTTAAAATAAATCAAATACTGATATTCAAACAAAATATACCAAATTAGCTTTATATATTGTAAATATTGTAAGGATACTGTAAGTTTCTTGTTGGAACCCAGTTATTTCTGCAGAAAAATTGCTAATTAAGCCTTGGGAGTATGCACTATATCCACAATAACTTTGTATTTCAAATGTAAATCTGATACAGAATTTAATCCCAAATTGGAAACCATTTTGGTATTATAACTTTATGTACAGCTTGTATCACATCTGAAATTTTTCCTTCTTACCTTTTCTTAAATGCTTAATAAAATAAAGCAGATGTAATTATATATTTTAAAATTGGACCAAAATATTTCCTCTATAAGTAATGAAGTATATTATTGTTTCCCATTAGCTTCATGTCTGTATGGTTTATTTTAATTATAGTTTTAGCATCAGCGAATCTAGCAAATGTTTTTAAAAACAAACTTAAACCTAGTAACAGGAAGTATTAGTAGCTTCAGAAAAAAACATGCTTAGGATTAGGTTTGTACAGCAAATTCAATCACAATAAATGTGTCTTATATTAATACATAACATCATCTTGCAGGTATATTTCAGAAGAGCAACAATACTTAATAATGCTGGTTCAGTAGAAGACGCCTTAAAGGTCTTTCTTCATTGCCTATCCCTTGATGAAGGATTTGTTTTAGCAAAAGTAGAAGCAAAAAAGGTACTTACACATTCTTATAAATACCTTTTATGGTCAGACTTTTTTTTTTTTTTTAAGAAATTAGTTTGGAAAGGAGGCAGATCATGACTGAAAATAATAATAAAACAGATTTTCATGCTGTTGAGATGGGAAATGGTTTTAGGGGAAAATTTTTGTAAGAGTCCAAGAAATGTATTTAGGCTACCAAAAATCTGTATTTATGTCATCAAAACCCTCTGACAAAATCTGGGAATTATATTCTCTGTATCATACTATAGACTCTAGGAGGTACATGAGGACCATACAATACTGTTATACAACTACTGCTTTCATTTGAATTAATGTTATAGATAACTAATATTCAAACAAAATGTCATCAGAAAATTGTAACTATAAAAATATGTGTGGAATAGCATTAAACAATGAAGTAACATTAAGATAAATAATTGTTGGTTACTCTGAGACTTCTTTCAGATTGTGGGAGAATGATGAACTATTTAATGTCTAAATACTGGGACAATATTGAAGAAATTTATTTGTGTTATTTACTAAATGTAATAATCATATTTTATTCCTTAATGTCAATTTTATAGATACTGTGTAATTTGCTGTCACCAGAAAACATTAGTGAGACATTGAAAGAATCTGCTTTAAATACTTCATATATTCGAAGTAAACAACTTAAACACAGCTCTGCATTTGAAATGGAAGAGTCTTATGATTGTTTACAGCTCACCCCAGTGTCAGTAAGTAATATTCTCATGCAAAATAATTATGAAGATCACTGGAACTGGTTTTAGATTTGTGTTCCATGTATGTCTGTGTCTTGAAAATATTTTAATGCTGATTAACTAAAGTTCAATATGTCAGTTAATTGAAATGGTCAGTACATATGTTCAAGAAATAAAGATAGAAAACTGAATCTGGTAATGGAATATTAGTTGCCATTTCATTATCAAATATCAAAGAGATAAGGTTAATTTTTGTTTCTTCATCTTATAGGTCTTAGAAGAGCCACAAGTTACACTAGACACTGTTGGAGGAAGTTTGCACCGTGCCCATTCTGCAAATGCTCTTGACTCAGTAGAAAAAGATGCCAAAGACGATGTATTAAAAAGAGTATCTTCTGAACCATTGCTTTCTGGCCAAGAGAAAGGTACTTATTTTGAAAGGAAGTTGCCTTTTTCCAAACAAACTATTTGCTACTATTTGTGAAGACGGAAACAAGAAAATAAATATTTGGTCACATGTATTGTTTTATGAGTTATGCACTGTTTCATGTTTTAATTTGTTTAGAAACTCCAAAAGGGAATGCTACCTTTTCAATCACCTGTGGAATAGTTCCAGAAAATTTGGTTGATGTAACAGACTTTGAGTGCTCATTGTGTTTGAGGTAATACAGTCCGAATTCAACATTTATGGTCTTTTTATCATGGTATAAAGTAGGAAGTGTTAATATTAAACTCGGTGCACAGAAGCTACTAAAATCATTTCTTTATGAAAATGTTCTCATGATTTGTTCAAAATCCCTTAATAAGACTGCAAAATAAGGTGACATTTCAGAAGTAAATTCTAACCATATTTGGTTGGCTAGATTTCTTTAAAAAGTTTGCTTAGCAATTATTAGCAGTATTAGAAGAGCCTTGGATAGTACAGTGGTCTAAAGCCCTGTTATTAACATCAGCTGCCTGCAATTATTGCAGGTTCGAATCTCACCAAGGCTCAAGGTTGACTCAGCCTTCCATCCTTTCTAAGGTAGGTAAATTGAGGACCCAGTTTGTGGGGGCAATAAGCTGACTTTGTATAAATATACAAAAGTATGAAGGCTATTGCTTAGCGCATTGTAAGCCGCCCTGAGTCTCCGGAGAAGGGCGGCATATAAATATAAATTAAAAAAAAAAAGAAGTTCTCAGAATGACACTTATAAATATTAGCATACTATCCACCTATTTTCGGCTTGAAATGAAAAAAAAATTGGCTTAATACATCTATAAAAGTTTCCGATTTCTGGCTTTCTTTGCTGGAGAGCCAGTTTGGGATAGCGGTTAAGGCATCAGGCTAAATTGAAATTGGGCAATGGCAAATCACTTCTGAATTCTTAACAAGAAAACTGGAGGGACTTGTACAGACAGTCTCCAGGAATCAGCACTGATTGATTCAAAGACACAAATAAAGTAAAATATAAATTGCTATAATTGAAATGTTCCCTGTCTCTAACTTGCTAATCAATACAGGTAGTCCTCGACTTACAATACTTCATTTAGCGACTGTTCAAAGTTACAACGGCACTGAAAAAAGTGTCTTATGCCCAGTTTTCACACTTACAACTGCGGCAGCATCTCAATGGTCACATGATTAAAATTCAGATGCTTGGCAATTGACTCATACTTACATTGGTTGTGATATCCTTGATTAATGTGATCACCTTTTGTGATATTCTGACAAGCAAAGTCAATGAAGAATCCAGATTCACTTAACACCGTGTGACTGACTTAACAACTGTAATGATAACTGTGGCAATTAAGGTCGTAAAACAGGTCAAAATTCACTTAACAAATGTCTTGCTTAACAGCAGGAGCAATTGTGGTCATAAGTGGAGAATTATCTTTAGTAACAGTTTTTGTGCGCATCCTTCAAGTTACTTTTTTCTGATTCATTTGTATTTGCATCTTAATGATAATTCACTAAAATTTGCAACATTTTTTTAGGCTTTTCCTTCATCCTGTGACAACACCCTGTGGCCATACATTCTGCAAGAAATGTTTACAACGCTGTTTGGACCATGCTCCAGAGTGTCCCCTCTGTAAAGAAAACTTAAAAGAGGTAATGTTTTTTATGAACATTTATAAGATGCATCCACCATGTTTCCCCGAAAATAAGACCAGGTCTTATATTAATTTTTGCTCCAAAAGATGCACTAGGGCTTATTTTTATCATTATCACGTTATTGAAGGAAAATATGAGATATCCGAGGAAGAATATGGATCTTCAGAGTATTTCAGATAACAGGGCTACAACCTTCTTCACCTTTGCTTCATATTATTTAGTTACTCTGTTCTGCAGTTCCAAAGGTAACAAGACTACAAACAAGTCAGAGATGAAGATGTGTGGATACAAATTATTATTTTTTTCCAAATAAAAATTGTTCCCTTTTTTGTCTCAGTTCTGCCCTCTTTTAACACACGTTGAGAGGTGAAAAGTCTCCAAGTCAACATACGTGAAACATACTCAAATCTATATTCTTCATTGGGTGATCCTCCAAATTACACGAGTGATAACCAAGAGGGAACCTTTCAAGCATATATAGCAGTCAATTTTTTATCCACAGTCTTCTGGACAAGATATTTTATTTTCAATACTGTGTTTCCCTGAAAATAAGACCTGGTCTTAATATTAATTTTTGCTCCGAAAGACGCACTAGGATTTATTTTCTGGTTAGGTCTTATTTTGGGGGAAATACGTTACTAAAAGCATCTATCTGGCTGACAATCTTAACTGGGACTTATTTGGGGGGTAGGGCTTATATTACGAGGATCCTGAAAAATCCCTCTAGGACTTATTTTCTGGTTGGGTCTTATTTTTGGGGAAACAGTATCATAAAGCAAATTTTTAATCAAAAGCTGAAAAACACTGGTGGAATTGTAATAACCATTTATTCTGTGAATAGAAATGGCTTCCATTTGCAACATCTTCCTCTTAAAAATGTAAGAAAGACTGTAGATTAATATAAAACACGTCGTTTTCCTGACAAGTTTTATCAAGATCTCATAGTATTTTAAGAATCTCCAAAATCAGTTTTAACACGTAAGAATGTTATCACATTCACTATTTTAAATATGTAAAAATGTGTAACTGCATACTAAAATATCATTGATTTTTAGTTATGAACTGCCTTTACATCTTTTTCATAAAATTGGGGAATTAATAGCAAGAGTGAACAGAGTTTCTCAGCATGGGGACATTTCATTAAAAGACATTATATTCTATTTCCAGCTAATGCCAGTGTTGTTGCTTAATCCAGGCCTTGCTTGAGCACTATTTATTACTATGCAGTCACTTATTTAGTTAGTTATTTATTTATTTATTTATATTTATATTTATATTTATATTTATATTTATATTTATATTTATATTTATAT
>WNWU01000048.1:577894-638691 GCA_012654045.1 Ptyas mucosa | reverse complement strand
TATATTTATATTTATATTTATATTTATATTTATATTTATATTTATATGCTGCCCTTCTCCGGAGACTCAGGGCGGCTTACAATGTGTTAAGCAATAGCCTTCATACTTTTGTATATTTATACAAAGTCAGCTTATTGCCCCCACAAACTGGGTCCTCATTTTACCCACCTTAGAAAGGATGGAAGGCTGAGTCAACCTTGAGCCTGGTGAGATTCGAACTCGCAGTAATTGCAGGCAGCTGGATGTTAAATGCTGCCTTAATAGGAGGCATTAGCCTGCTACGCCACTCAGGCTCCATATGTATAGTGGAAGCAAGTGCCTTGGAACATACAAGTGCAAGGAGCCCAACCTTGAGTCTAAGAATTAGAGGAATTAGTGGTCAGCTGCAGGGCTTGGATGCATATCCATAAAGGAATCTAATTTGTGTCAGAAGGGGTGATAGATGGAGATGAGATGGCAGAATGCAGACTGCCAGTACCATTCTATTTCTGACACAGCATTTCACATTTGTTATGGACCATCCCTGCTGCTATTCTTCCCTTACATCCAAGAGCTGCATATATATGCAATCCGTGGGCACCAGAATTTTGGCAAATGAAAGAGCAGACGCTAGCAGATACTTTTGTGGATTTCTAAAAACAAGGCAAGGAAGTGTTGAACCATGAGTTTCTTGTTGGCAAACCATGTTGGTTGAAAGAACACTTACGCTTAGGTGATACCCACACCCACAGTGAAAACTCCATTCACTCTCTCATTTAGCATGATATATTTCTCTGAACGTATAAAAAGGGCAAGAGATGAAGGTCAGTGTGGTCAGCTGTTTTCTGCTTAATTCTTTGAAACTGAATTAGAATTCTTTATTGGCCAAGCGTGATTGGACACAAGGATACTTCGTGATAGTCATAGGATACTAAATAAAAGCAATCAATATAAATCATAAGATACGACAACAAAGTGATAATCATAAGATGCTAAAAGGAATAGGTAATAGGAAAAAGAGGAAAAATAAGAAATGAAATGGAAAAAAACCTGCAGTTTTTATTTAAGAAATTATACTGGCTTAACAATTTATCTTTCATTTAGTTTTTGGCACGTGGGGAATACAGCACTACACGGTTGCTAGAAGAACTAATATTGAAATATTTGCCTACTGAATTATCTGAGAGAAAACGAATTAATGACGAAGAAATAGCTGAACTCTCAAGGTATGTGTGTGTGTATGCACATGCTTTTGTGTGCAATGAAGCTTGTTAACAGACATTTAGAACAAAGAATAAATAGTCATGGTTAGTAATCATACAGAATAATATGTAAATTTTTACTACAAAACCAAACTGAAAAATTTTAGTGATGAAAACATCCATCTATGCCGTTAAGTGGAATAAGATTTTTAACATTCTTTGTTAATAATATGTTAATTGTAAGGCTTTTGTTAAGTTACTGAAAGGGTTTGTGATTATATAAGAATTAATAGGTAGCAGACTATGGAGAAAATAATCACTACGTATTTAATATAAGGAAAAATAGCGCTATCTATAATTTTACAAGTTGAATGATAGTCCATTCGAAGCCACAATTTGGCACAGTGTGCTTTGGACTAGTGGTCCATTCACTTTGAAGAGAATGCACAAGGATATAAGATAATGTTGGGGGAAAGGATATTAGCGAGGAATGAGATATCTTGAGTTAAATCTTCCTGCACGGTAGAATTCTAATTTTAACATTTTCTTTTCTGCGTTCTGTTTTAAGCTTGACCAGGAATGTTCCTATCTTTGTTTGTACTTTGGCCTACCCAACTGTGCCTTGCCCCCTCCATGTGTTTGAGCCAAGATATAGACTGATGATTCGAAGAAGTGTAGAAACTGGAACAAAACAATTTGGGATGTGTGTACATGACCCCCAAAATGGGTAGGTTTATATTCACAATCACAAAACCAAAATGTAGAAAACTATCTTTTTAAGCTGGCCGTTGACAACAGTATCCCTTTCTTGTAGATTTGCAGATTTTGGCTGCATGTTGTACATTAGAAATCTTGACTATCTACCAGATGGGCGATCGGTTGTCGACACAATTGGATTAAAGAGATTCCGAGTTATTCGAAGAGGGATGAAGGATGGTTATTGCACTGCAGACATTGAGGATTTAGAAGATATAAAGGTACATAAAACATCTATTTTTGCCTCTACAAGAAGACACCTTGACTATTGCAGCCCTAGTTCAGTGCAGCATTCTCTTAATTTTACAGGAGGAAGGGAGGGATTCTTTCAGTGAATGATAGTATATAGCAGTGATGGCTAACCTTTTTGCCATCGCGTGCCAAAAGCAGGGTGAGCGCAGTGGGGTTACATGCACGCGTGCCCACACCTGTAATTCTATACACTCCGTCCCCCTGTGCTCCCCCTGCTTTTGGCACATGATGGCACCGTGGGTCTGGTAGGCCCGTTTTTTGCTCTCCCCAGGCTCCAGAGCCTTTCTAGGAGCCTGGGGAGGGAAAAACGGCTTTCCCCACCCTTCCCAGAGGCCTTTCAGAGACCAGAAACAGTGTGTTTCCTGACTTTTGGTGGGCCCAGAAGGCCCGAAAATCAGTTGGTTGGTGCACCCATGTGTGCCAGAGCTGAGCTTGCGTGCCCAGCAATATGGCTCCACGTGCCACCTGTGGCACCCGTGCCATAGGTTCACCATCACGGGTATATAGAATTCCATTTAGATCCTACGTTAGTAAGTTATTGATTTAATTTTTTGTTTATAGAGGGCAGAAGTTCTTAAATGTTTTGGGCCATGGAACCCTATGAGGATTTGTGAAAGATACAGACATCTCAGAAATGTGTATTTAAATAAATATAAAATGCATAAATATAGAACATATTGCAAAGGAAACCAATTATGCTCAAATACACTTATCAAAATAGTAACAAATATGTAATATATGTGCTGCTTGATTAATCCATTAACCAGTAACAAGATAGTATCCTTTTTTAGGATATAATAATTTTTGATGGTGATATTTATTGAATATTTTTGGAATCTAAAGGCCATACTTTATTTTGTGGCCTACATATATTTTTGAATTAAAAGCTACATTTCAGCTAAAGAAAATTGGGGAAAGAATAAACCAGCTTAGTCAAAACCATGAAAGTGAACAGCATTATCCCGGAGCATATCTTTAGCAGGGTTATCAGCCTGCTAATAGACCCCTGTTTTTGCAGCAGGGTGGAGCCATATGGAGCCCAGGGGGAACACTCTTCCATAGGGTAGGTGCAGCTGCAGAGAAAACAATTTCTCCTAGATGTCACTGGATGACAATGCTTGTACACCTGGTATCAGTTGTTTTGGTATTTATGCTTTAGGGTGTACATCCCAGTACGCTCCCATAGAGAGGGGCTTCTCAGGGTGCCGTCGGTCAAACAGTGTCGACTGACGGCCCCCAGGGGGAGAGCCTTCTCTGTGGGGGCACCCACCATGTGGAACAAGCTCCCCCCGGAGATACGGACAATCCCAGATCTCCGCGCTTTCCGCCGTGCCCTCAAGACGTTTCTATTCCAGCAGGCTGGCCTGGACTAACCTCTTCTAAAATTGCTCTTATATTTTTAAATCTTAATCTCATAAATTTAGAGTTTTAATTTTAGGTTTAAGACCAAATTATTTAATTGTATTTTAATCAATTCTTTAAAATATTTGTATTATATGTATTTTATCATTTGTCTGTACACCGCCCTGAGTCCCCCGGGAGTAGAGCGGTATATAAATATAATATAATAATAATAATAATAATAATAATAACATCACCCAGAGTTACTCATTGACATGGTTGGCTATGGAGATCAAAGAGCTGAAGGACACCAACCTCTACTTATTTTTATAGTATAGGCAATGAGAGCAGAAAGGTAGACATGTAGGTAAAAGGGACCAATCACACCAGAAAACCCACCAGTAGCCAGGACAGCTCACAAAGCTGAGATGTGCCATGAACAAACGTGGGAACTTCCCAACTAACTCATTAGCTACATTTTGGCCAAGTAGCTTATGAGTGACCTTTAAGAGCAGTCCCCAAACGTTTTGGCATGGGGAGGGGAAGATTTCAGTTTTGCTCGCTTGCTCACCCACTGCTCATCTCCAGTTCTGCGGCCCGGTTCCTATCAGTACTGGTCCATGGCCCAGGGGTTGGGGACCCCTGATCTAGTGCACATTGCAATAGTCCAAGCAGGAGGTGACTCAACCATGAATAACTTGTGCAAAAGGCCTTACAATCCAGGGTTCTTTTCATTAAAAAAAATAATAAAGAGAATTAGCAGGCTGCAAACCAAAGCAGCAGCCTGAGATGCTCTTATTTCTCAAAATGCTGCTTCATTTTTGTTGGGACCAAGTAGATTATTTGGGTGTTCCTTAAGAAATCATGGAAATAAAATTCTATAGGGAATTATAAAATCCTTCTTGGCTACAACCACCAGATCTTTTCCCAGTTTGAAACTGTACAAGTAGTCCTCATGACTACAATTGAGCCCAACATCTCTGTTGCTAAGCTAAGTTGTTAAGGGAGTTTTGTCCCATTTTACGGCCTATCTTGCTACAGTTGTTAAGAGAATCACTGCAGTTGTTACGTTAGTAATGGTTGTTAAGTGTATCTGACTTCCCCATTGACTTTGCTTGTCAGGTCACAAAAGGTGATCACATGACTCCAGGACCCTGCAACTGTCATAAATACACGCCAGTTGCCAAGCATCTTAATTTTGATCATGTGACCATGTGCTGCAACAGTTGTAAGTGAAAAATGGTCATAAGCCACTTTTTTCAGTGCTATTGTATCTTTGGTCGTTAAATGTAAGTCAAGGACTATCTTATTGTTAATTTTAGTAACACAATGTAGACTATAGAAACACACAGAGACACAATCCTTGAGTTATGATGGCAATTGGAACTGAAATTTCTATCGCTAAGAAATGTCATAAATAGTAATATCACATGACCACACTTTTTACAACAACAATTCTAATAATCCTGGTTGCCATCATTGAACAAGGACCACTTGGGGTTTTAAAAAAGGACGTCAGATGATTCTGATTGCTTCGTCATAGACTGCTTGTGAGAAGCCAACAGAGAACATTGAAAATCACAATAATGTGAAACCAGTTCACTGCAACATTGTGAGTTGGGTGCCAAGTGCTGTGACCATGGTTTCAGGGATACTGGGAGAGCCAGAATTTTGAGGACTAGTCAAAAGGATCATTTGTTCAGCACCATCATAGCTAAATGAATGGTTAGGACTTAACCTTTTCCAATGACAGTGTTTCGAAATTCAATAACTATTTAACTTGAAAAAAAAGTCTGACATTAGCATTTCTCTGTATTAAATAAAGGATAAAACTTTATGTTGATAAGACAGAGTTTCAACTTGAATACCACTTTTTTCACTTTAGAAATCTCTTTACCGGATTATTGTGCATGGGATAATCAAGCTTTGTTTTCTGAATATGCTTCAAAAACAAATTTGTTCAAGGTTCAACTTAATTTTTGGACACTATTCCTTATTTGTTACTAGGGAGTCAAGTAACTAGTTCAATTTAAAGAACAATCTTCTAGCTGAACTAGCTCTTTGTGGTAATAACTGGTCCAGGTTGGTCTTATATTATTAGCTGTTACTATTACTATTACATAAAATAGACATTCTGACTGGATATAAAAAGAGTCATTTTGATATGTTCTTCCACCCAAATCTTTCAGTTCCTACTTTTAATGGGAGAGTTAGATTCCTCTCCATTCTGTACAACTTACCTCAGGAATCCAACTGAGAGAGGTTTTTTGATGGTTCTTTGTTTCCAGTCATCACAGACCCATCACTACTGTTAGAAAATAAAAATAATGGCCAGTTTTACTGGCTGATGCTTTGCCATGAAATTTATTTACCTGCATGTAAAAAAAAATCAGATATATGCAGAAATGGTAGACGGTGCTTTAAGAATTATATGGAGATGTTAGCAAACAATTTTGGAATTTTTTTTCTGGTAAAATGCATTTTATCACATGCTATATCCTCATGAATCAATTTATAACTGAAGCTGCCATACTTTCAAAATTTCTAAAGTATGTTTGCCCTAAGAGTGTTTGGAAACCTGTTGTACATATTATTCACTGCAGAGCTCCTTTGTTGAGGAGACATCCCTTTTTATGGCATTTTTATGCCTTCCCATTTATTTCCTTGTACATTGCAAGTTTTCACATGTTTTCTTAATGTAATCCTAGTGCAGAGGAAACATTGAATCTCAGCTGCTCCACTGAATTTAAAGTCTTATCAAACTGACACCTGGATAAGGAGTTAGCCATGGCCCAGTAATGACTAACGGTTGCTAAGTGAATTCAGGAAAGGCATTCAGAAACCAGTTGAGAAAGGAATAGTTGGAAAATACTACTTAAGCCAGTAGCTCATTCTCAGTACTCAAAGCTTTGAATGATTGACCACACCAACTTGCTTTGTGATCCTACTTGTTGATATTTTTTTTTAATTGAAAAAGTTTTAAAAGTTTTACATACATTTCCCCCCCCCTCCCCAGTACTTGCTGATATTTTGAAGTGAGCTGCCTTGTAATTCATTTCCCCCCTCCCTTTCCATTTGTAAAGATTGAACTCTCTTTTATTTTTTTATATACCATGTTAGCTGTGTAATTTGTATACAGTTTCATGGCTAAATTTTAATGTAGTGATTACACTATACTTTCTTGATGTGCAGGTTAAAGATGAAGGTGAGATGAGAAAACTCCAAGAGCTCCATAATATTGTTTACAACCAGGCTTGTAGCTGGTTTCAAAGCTTAAGAAATAAATTTCATAGCCAAATACTTCAGTACTTTGGTCCAATGCCAGAGAAGGAAGAAAACTTGCAGGTACTTAGCGACTATAGTATCAGACAATTGTCAGTGTGACCTTCACTTGTTTTTCTAGTAAAGAGAGTAATACAATAACTAAATTAACAGATTTAGGGAAGGTGAGACGAAAAGAGGAAGTGCAAAGAGAGGCTGTATAACTGAAAAAACACGGGGGGTGGGGGGGGAAATCCAGTCTGGATTAATTCTGATTTTTAAAAAAGTTAGATCTGGAATTTTGCTGACTACATTTAACCTAGCGTTTTAAACACACTTGCTTTTTTTAAGTGTGCTAAGTAGTTTACTTCTGCATTTTATGAAAAATGATAGTCGAGAGGACTGTATTTTTAAATTTAGGAAATATTTTCATTTTAAACTCAATTACATAACCACATCATTATATTATTTTTGTCCTAAATGTTCTAAGTTTTAATATTGTTTTTTTCCCCCTTTTAATTTGGTTTCTTTTTTAGGAAACAGCTGATGGACCTGCATGGTGTTGGTGGCTTCTAGCTGTTCTTCCTGTGGATCCTAAATATCAGCTTTCAGTGCTTTCTATGAGGTCTTTGAGAGAACGTTTGATAAAAATTCAAGCTATATTGACCTATTTTTCCAGAGACCAGTCCAAATAATTAACTACCTGGACCTTAATATAACAGTATGGCTGTAACTTCAGCTGATTTTTTTTTCTTGCAGAATTTGCACTTTTAGTCCTGATTTGAGAACTATTGGGAACATTTTTCCTATATCGATAGTTGTTCAATTAGAAGGATGGCCATTAATATTGCATGTACACAATTAATCTAGCAGCAAAATATTTATTTGCACTATATACAAATGGAATGTATCATATTATTGTCAAAAATTTCCACGGACTACTATGGTGGAAAGTGCAAGATTCAAAATTTGTCAGTTCAAGTTTACAGTATTAAAGATGAACTCAAAATCTTGCAAATCAGAAGTTGCCTCAGCTACAGCAGCACCTTGTTGCTATTTGCACAATTATTTAATTGTATTGTCTATTTGTAGAGCAGAGTTCTACAAATTGTTTTAAGTATTTAATTGTAAATTTGGCACAATTTTCTTGTGAAATTATTACATGAATTTGGATCCATGTTAAAGAACAGTTGAAAAATACTTCCAAGAAGCTGTTGCCACTGTGACTGGGTTACATATATGGTGTGACTAAAATTAGACATAGATGACTACTAGTGTATGTTATTTGGAATTAAAAGGTTAAATGATCTATTCAGTATATAACAAAAAAAGCTGACATCGCAACACTGTTGGCCCCTGATTATGAAACTTAACAGGCTTCATGGACTCCCATTAATTGAAAGGAAGAACTAGGTCACCTCTCTTGACCTCGCTTCTGTAAGAAATAATTTTATCAACATCTAGATAATGTTTCATGCCTGATGAAGCCTCCATAGCTGGAACATATGAGAGACAGTCAAGGGAGCTGTCGTAACCTCCTTTTTAATATTTTCTAATGCTAGAAAGAACTAAGGTTGGTGGTACCAGGAGGACATTTTCAGAGTCAGATTTCTTCCTCAGTTTGGATCTTTTTCTCCAACATTGGATGGAAAAATCTAGTGTGTCCAATACTTTCTGGAATATGTCTTCTCTTAAAAGGTTTGCAGTAACACAGGGGTTCCCAAACTTGGCAGCTTTAAGACTTGTGGACTTCTACTCCCAGAATTCTCCAGCCAGAAGTCCACAAGTCTTAAAGCTGCCAAGTTTGGGAACCCCTGCAGTAACAGATCATTTTTAAATTTAAACACATATCAAATCTACATACGACAGCTGCATCTGGAAAAATAATCAGAAATTTTTAAAAAATTGTTGCCGTGTCACTGTACTCTTAAATGTAAGATGTTCATGTTTGGGAACTACTGAAGTATGCTTTTTTAAAAAATAATTTCTGGAACACAGAAGTTTGAAAATGCAGATTCCCATGCCTTATTCATATCAAATTGTACTGCAACACACAAAATGGCAGTCTGCTTGCCAATAGGTTCATTTTGTAGTTTCTCAAATGTCTGTCTTGATTGTGATTCATTTTATAAAGTTATTGTTAAAAATCTTGCTTTTGCTAATATTTAATTTTCAATAAACTTAAAATTTATATTTTTAGCTGTGATCAGAATTCTTAATATTTTGGGGATTTTCAATTACGTTCAGCATGGCATTGAATTATTTTGATGTCAGTGACAAAAGTTTGGCTCTGTTCAAATAACTTTCTGACTAACATTAAATTATGTATTTTGGAAACTTTCAAATTAGGAATTATTAAAACTGAACATTAAATGCACCATAGCACCACAAATGCCATCAAAATGAATGGTTTTGGAATAAATTACTGGATGAAATCTAATGAAAAAGGGGCAAGTTATATAGATACCGTATTTTTCAGAGTATAAGATGCACCCTTTCCCCCCCAAAAGGGTGTGAAAATTTAGGTGCGTCTTACACACCGAATGTAGCCCTGCCCACCCACTGGCCCCCACCCTTTGGCCTCTGCCTCGCAGCAGTTACCTCCTTGCAAGCAAGCAGCAAGAAAAAACAGCTCCTTTCAGCTTCAGCACATTTCTAATTAGCACAAGTTGATTGGATCGGCCTCCTGACTTTCAGCTGATTTGCTCTCAGCTGTTTTGAGCAGGGCTCTGCTGCTTGCTGCAAAGAGGTAAATTGCTGGAGCAGATTTGTATTTTTTTCCTTGTGCTAATCAAGCTATGCTGAAAACAGAAAAAAAAGTAAAGCAGGCTGTTTGCTGCAATGAGGAAAAATTGCTGAGGCAGAGGGAGATTTCTTTTTCTTTTCCTCACCAAAAAAGGTAGGTGCATCTTATACTCCGAAAAATACAGTACATCTGAATATCTACATCTCCCACTTTTTGACCAGGAGTTTAATTTTTACACATGGAACAGCAGCATTCTAAGGTTGCTTGGCTGGCTCAACATCGCCGTATCTTCCCTGTCTTAGCCCAGCACTCGACTGCTATATCGAAACTTTGCAAGGAATGCTTTTTTATGAATAATTGACAGATGCTCATTTTTAATGTGTAGTTGATGGGTGGAACAGCATATAATTCTAAGAATAAAATATGTAGTTACAAAATATCTAATATTGCACTAAGTTTTGTATTCTCTTGAAGATACATCTTCCCATTATGAGGTAAAGCTTAATGAAATTTAAAAGTTATGCCTAACTTCAGTTGTGGCCAAACGGTAGATCTGCATGTAACTACCTAAAAATGATGAGTAGTGCTATAAGCCAAGCATTTAGTAGTTTTCCTGTGTGCTATTAAGCAAAATAGAGCCTGGTGGCGTGGCAGACTAAGCACTGTAATTAACATCCAGCTGCCTGCAATTACTGCAAGTTCAATTGTCACTAGGCTCAAGGTTGACTCAGCCTTCCATCCTTTCTAAGGTAGGTAAAATGAGGACCCAGATTGTGGGGGCAATAAGCTGACTTTGTATAAAATATACAAAAGTATGAAGGCTATTGCTTAACGCCTTGTAAGCTGCCCTGAGTCTCTGGAGAAGGGCAGCATATGAATCAATTTTTTTTTTAAAAAATGAAGTCATACCTCTTGAAAAGTCATGGGTGCTTCATCACTAAATGTTTTAAACAGTAACAGAGTTGAAAGGGACCTTGGAGGACATCTACTCCAACCCCCTGCTCTAGGGACCTGTACTAGGGATTCAAACTGCCTAACTTTCTGATCGGTAAGCTCAGTGTCTTAGCCACTGAGCTACCTAGTCAGGCTTTTTCAAGCAAGGTAGCCATTTGCCTGGAATAGTGTAATACCTGCACCACGCAGACAATTAGACTGGAAGGCCTTCAATGTTCATTTCAACACTCCGATCTTACATCGCGATACAAGTGAATCTTAGAAAATCTAAAGTAAAATAACAGGGATGACAGAAGGCCTATACAGGCATAGATATTGCCTCTGCTTGAGGGTAGGTGGCCACGTCAGAAACCAAATAGGTACATACTGGTCTTGAAATTAACCTTAAAATCCAATGCTGCCTTTAGTGTGACTTACTTTCAACTCAATTTGTTTTTAAGTGATAACATGGTATTCAGTTTGTAATTGATAAACACATTGTCAACATGCTGGTCATGGTAAAACGGTTCTGCACAAGGTATTGACCCCAGGCTGCGTACAGTTCACCAAAGCAGCCTTATGTGGCATGCCGGCATTTTTCGAACTCGAATCTTCAGAGTTGCCAAGTTCATTGCCATCACCACTAGCCATCGAACAGCTGACTGGTGCGCCAGGTAAGTTGTACGGTCTGCAGTGGTAAGTTGGCCTGCTCAAAGCTACCTGAAGGTCAACTGTTAATTAGCTTTATATATTATCAGCTTTGTATTTAAAGTTAATTATAGAAAAAGCATTTAAAAAGTATTTAAAGTTAATTATAGAATGTTCTTAATTATAAGAACATTCCACACAAAAAAAATATTTTAGCGTCTTGAATAACTTGTAATATATTTGATTTCATGGTGGGCCACATTCTAGAACAAAAGCAAACTCGTCCATTTATTAATGGCACTGATAGCTTTAATATAAATTTCAGGAGAATCACCATATGGGCAAATTCTGTACAGGGTTACAAGTCGACACAGGTAATATTTCTCTTTAATAACCAGTCATGATGGGATCAGTAAGATATATTCTACCTCGATGCACATAACTCTGCTTTCAAGTTACACTGTGCTACAAAATACAAGATTAGTTGTCTACAATAGCTTAGAACACAAGAGGGCACCTGTACACTCTTTATCATAAAATAGATTAGGAACAGTTTCCCATTAGTACTTATACTAGGAATGATATGCCATCCAATTCTGGAAGTTGAAATGAAACGGTGGTTTAAGAATTCATCTATAAAGTATATTCTCTCATCTTTTTGTCAGCCTGTTTCAGGGAGATCCATGTATTCAGAATGTTGGATCGCAGTTTGGCCCATACACAGTGGTCATTCAACCCAAAAATCTGAGCAGCAAATTGGGCAGCAGCTTCAGGTGAAAGAATTGTGGAACAGCCAAGACCTGTTAAAAGTAAAGCAATTTTGATTTTTAAAATGTGTGATTGTAATAGTATTACCACTAGATAATCTTTAGTGAGCCAAGAAAAACCGATAGGTAATTCAGAATATTTAGCAATTCATACAGAACATTTCAGATGAATGTGGAAGACAAGATACCCAAATTCTCTTCAAGTTAGAGAAGGAGCATAACTTTTTTGAAAGTTAATGTTTACAAGGTTTAACAGAGCATGTTCCTTCTTTGTCTGGGCAAGTCTGCACCAGGGTTGTGCAAGTTAAGTGTGAGAAAACCCCAGATGAAGTTTGGCAGCAACCCCCCTCCCCCCCAATGCTGCATGAAACTTGCACAAGCGAAGCCTCTGTGTGTTCAAAACACTTCTTCATCTGTGCATCCCCCTCAGTGGACGAAGTGCCGAGAAATAACTAAGCCCGTGGAATCCCCTGCTTGCCATCGTGTGGTAACTAGGAGATTCAACATTTCAGACAGTCTCTGAGAGTACACAGGTAGTCCCCAACTTACAACCATTTATTTAATGACCATTCAAAATGACAAAAACTGAACTTATGACTGGTCCTCACAATCACAACCCATTGCAGCGTGCCTGCAGTCAAACGATCAACATTCAGGACTTGCCAACTGGCATGAATTTATGTTTGCAGTATCCCAGGGTCATGTAATCACCATTTACAACCTTCCCAGGAAGGCTCCCAACAATCCAAGGTGTAAATGGGGGAAGCTGGAATTGCTTACTGATTTGCTTAACAACCAGGGCAAAAAAGGTAGAATCAGGCATGACTCACTGAATGACCACATCGCTCAGCAATGGAAGGTCTGGTTTCAACCGTAGTTGTAAGTTGAATCCTACCTGTAGGTGTTGGTGAGTTATCACCATTTCTATCTTTTATCATTGATGCAAACATCTTTGTTGGGTGATGAGAGAAAAGCTAAAAATAACCAGTCTAGCCATAATGCTGACAAATGTAAGCACAACCCAGGAAAATATGAAGGAGGTTAAATAGATACAGTAAATGGGTGTATTCATGTCTTACAGAACCTTAACTGCAATGAAAGATTATGGCCTTTGACCATAATCATCGGTGTGTATTTCTATATGTACAGTATATAGAAATAGTAAATTTAGAATCAAGGCATTCATTTATTCTAACTTTATCATTATTTTGAACAGAACTACAGCTGATACCCTGTTTCTCCCCAAATAAGACATTATCCCCTGATAATAAGCCCAATCGGGTTTTTGAGCGCATGACAATAAGGCCAAGCGCTTATTTCAGGGTTCAAAAAAATATAAGTCAGGGTCTTATTTTCGGGGAAACACGGTAGTAAGATTATGTCTTTACTTTCAAGTATGTACTATACTTGATAAGTATAAAAAATAATTGGTTCAAGGTGTTACATGATAAATCTTACCAGTAGGCATTCTCAGGGATGACCATATATCCTGGGCACCCCAATCAGCTGAGAGAGGAGGACAATTGACAACCGGATAAGCAGTGTTTCCGGATAACACGGGTCCCAAGCCATTGCTTCTCCCAGCCACTGCAACAAACACTGTGGGAATCCCATCTCCTGAAAACGCAAACAAAAACATATCGGTGTGATAGAAACAAGCTCACCCTAAACCAGATTCTATATTCATTTTCATTTTTTAAAACGGGAATTGTTTTGAGATTGAATTTAAACAATAGTTCACTAAAATAGACAAAATTTAGACAAATTTGAGTTAAGTACCTTCATATTCAGCTTTGATCCTCAGGGTTTCATCTGGTCCTTTGTGAGCAGAGGTCACTCGTAATTCACAAGGCACACCATAATTGCCACATGCCTTTTTAATTTTTTCACAGTGACTAAGATCAGAAGTGGAACCCATGAGGACGACTACTCTGCCTTGTGTCGTTTGTGGTTTCAGTAACAGCTAATAGAAAAGAAGATCAAAAGACAATTTAGAAGTACGGAAAACAATGATATGGATTATCCATACCCATATCTCATAGATGGTTTCAGTACCTCCACTCTTTCAGCCACCCATTCAAAGTTTCTTTTCACCACTTGCAGTGCTTCAGGTGTTACTTCTTTGAGGTCGCGGTAAGACTAAAAGCACACACAGAAGAACAAAAGATTACATATAAAATGCAAAAGATTCGCCTACCTCACAGGTGTCAAACTCATCACATTGCCATCACATGATGTTTCATGGAGCTGTGGTGGGCGTGGTCTGCGCATGACACATTTGGCCCGTGGGCCACCAGTTTGACACCCCTGACCTACCTCATACCTACGTAAACTACCAATACTATAGTTAACTGACAAGTCCATACACATATTTATAATCTGGTTTTAACCCAAAAGTCCAATGTAAGGACCAATAAAGTGATTTATAAGTTGTTGATGGTTTTCCAATTCGTTCCAAAGTTTTACCTATCACTCAGAGGCAAGGCCATATGCTTATCTCCTATATCAAGTCAGGTAAAGTAATTTATGCTTATATGGTTAATAAAATCATGCTTCACTATGCTGTAAGTAATGTTTAACATATGATATTAATATGTGTTTACATCACATAGTAGCCCCAGACTCAACAACATATCTGAAGGGGGCTTTGCGTAGCTCATTATGAAGTAAACAATATTTTTGGAATATGAATTTTGCATTCACCCACTTCCTCTTATAGTTAGAATATATAGGTATTAATAGCTATTATCTAAAAATGTGCATTATCATTGCCAGAACTACAATTAAATAGAAAAGTCTAAGTTAACATGCATAATGTTTTATATATATCCTTCACTATTTTAACTGAAATGTAATTAGGGAATTTATTTTTGGATACTTGAAATGTCTATCGCAAAACAAACAAATTAGCAGAAGGAAAGATAACTTAACAGTTTTCCAATTTTAACTGTAGAATTTGGTTTTCCCCCATTTTCTTTCCCATCTTGTTTCACATGAAGAAACAAAGCCAGAAACTAAGGAGAACAGAAGCAGGTTTCACACAGCACAGATACATATACCTTGTAAAATTGCAATAATGGCTTATTTTCAGAATGTGCACTGAAAACAGAATTACCTGTTTGTCCTTTTGTTGTTTTCTATCTCCAGATGGCCACAGCCTCCAAGAATCATTATCAATGACATCAGCAAGGACAATTTCTTTTGTGGCTACATTAACACCAAACTCAACCTAAAAATGGAAACATGACACAAGAAAGGAAAGATTAGCTGAATTTAATAATTTCATCCCTTATTTTAAAAGCCAAGATCTAAAACACAAATGTACGTACTTTCAAATCCACCAGCGTACAATTCTGGGGCTGCCATGCTTTTTCAAGTATTTCAAAAATAGCTCGGGTGGACTGAGCCATGATGTCTACTTCTGTTTGTCCAATTTCAAGGCCAGCAAGCTTAAACTTGACTTCAATAATTTGCTCTTCAGACCACTGGGGGTCATTTGCTGCATCATCCTGTGATGAAAAGTGAGATTTTGTTGGAATAATTGATACCTTCATTAGCGATAAAGTTCAACTTCTCCATTCCACACAGAAGCAAACAACAGTTTTCACTGCACATTTAGTTGAGGGTAGTTCTGTAAGTGATCGTTTTGGGTGGATGGGCCTTTCTGATAGCTCTTCTTTCCTGATTTATATAACCAGTAGACACCACTATAATGCTATGCATAACTTCTTTAAAACCAGGGGGCCCCAACCTCCTGTCCGTGGATTGGCACCGGATTGCAGCATGCCAGCAACCAGGCCGTGGAAATAAGCAAAGCCCCATCCACGTGATGCAGGCAGCATGCAAAACCATGCCCCCTCTGGTCCACGGAAAAATCTTTTTCCACAGAACCGGTCCCTGGTGCCCAAAAGGTTGGAGGCCGCTGTTTCAAATGATGTAATCTGAGAATTGTTTGCAGAATGATACGATGATGTGATGATGCTACTTGCTCTCTTGTGGCCTCCTCTGAGAGATAGTGCAGATGGCCAGACTAGAAAGAGATCATTCCTGCCAGAGGTCTAAAGAGAGAATGCTCTCAGACTGAAAGATAAGTTGCCTATCTTGAGTTTTCACTCAACACAAACAAAACATGTTTGAAGTTATTACAGGCAGTTTTCAACTTACGATCACAACTGGGACCAGAATTTTTGTTGCTAAACAAGGCGGTTAAATGAATTACCACCCAATATTACCGTTTTTTTGCCACAGTAGTTAACTGAACCAGTTGTTAAATGAATCAAGTTTCCTCCTTGACTTTGCTGGTCAGAATCTGACTAGGAAGTTTGCAAATGGACTTCACATGACCCTGGGACACTGCAACCATAGTAACTCCATCCCAGTTGCCAAGCTCCCTGGTTTGGGGATGCTGTGATGGTCATAAACACAAGTTACAAGTCCTTTTTTTCAGCGGGTGTTGTAACTTCAAACAGTTGCTAAATGAATGTTTGTAAGTTGAGGGCTACTTGTACACAAACGCAGACTTTCCTAATTGACATGATATCTACGATTTATCATCTTGGACATGAATACAAAGGGTTTTTTTAACAATTAAAAATAGGTTTTTTTAATACATAATAGAGACAAAGAATCAAAATTGCTTTTAAGGATCACATCAGTGGTGGAATTCAGCCGGATCGGGTGAACCAGTAGTTAAAATTGCTGGCTGGCCCCACCCATCCCCGGAGTACCCACGTGCCCCATTTTGGCTCCCAGATAAGTGCAAGATGACCTCTTAGGCCCTGGGAGCCACTTACAGCCCGTTTTTGCGCCCAGGAGGCTTCAGGGAGGCCTCCTAGGCCCAAAACCGGGTGCGAAGGGGGGGGTGCGTTTTTGCTCCCAGGGGGGTGCAAGAGGTCGAGTGCTGCCTGTCACACCCCCTGGCCATGCCCACCATGGCCACACCCACTCAGCCGATCATTAGGGCAGAGAACCGGTTGTTAAATTATTTGAATCCCACCACTGGATCATGTATATATTGTAAAATTCTATCAGTACTGAGTGACAGTATTTGGGGGGAGAGGAATTGATTTTGGAAGGCTTGGATTAGAATGTTTAATTGAAGCACATAATTAGCTTGAAGTTCAAGCTTTCAAGAAGGGGATAATTGTTAAATTATGCAAAACTGTCAACTCCATTTCATGTTACCTACCTTATAAAACATCTCAATTTTAGGTGGATAAAATTTGTAGCCCTCTTCAACACCAGGATTTCTCTTCAGAAAGGAACCAGTGGCAATTCTCCTACAAACCCATTCAATCGGAATCATTTCGCAGTGAGCAGCCATAAATGCTGTTTCGCTGCATTTTCTCACAAAAGCGGTTTTGATGCCTGTAATAAAAAATTCTAATCAAAACAGACTTCTGTATCTCAATTGCTAATAAGTAAAATATGCAACCTACATTCTAAAACAGAAATAAGGAGTGAGCCAAAACAGAAAACAGAGATCTGGCATCTTCATCCAGATCAGAAAAACTTACTGCTTTTTATGAAAATCCCAAGCAGGATATTTCACCTACATCTAAGCAATCTATTAATTTCAAACTTACATAATAGGAATTGCTTTTATTAGATCAGACTGGGAAGATTTTATAAACCAAGTGTGGCAAGGTGACTAAAACTTTTAAAAAATATATCAGCTTGGATTTAGAGACATAATAGAGCATAATTTAATTTTAAAAAACTTCCATAAAGATCTAATGGCATGATTTCCTGAACTTTAAACTATAAACAGGAACTTTTCTAACTTTAGGTGGGCTTAAGAAAGGAAAAAGTGTTTTTCCAATCTAATAGCATAGCTAGTCTTGGATTTTAAAAAGGTTTAAATCAGTCCTCAGCCACATGATTTTAATCAATTATTATAAACATTAATGTCAATCAACTTGCCAAGAACTGTTGACAATTTCTAGATATCCAGCTGGGAAAAATCTCATTTTTTCTATGTCTTAAATGATGTAGCCTATTATATTTTTCAATTTGCCTCCTCCATATGATAATTGTTGGTTTTTTAATCTATTTTTTAAAATTATTATTATTTATGTGTTAGTATTTGGTTTCATGCTGTGGGGAAATCTATTATTTGCTCATTCACTACCAATCATGCAGGCAGCAGTATCTTTATGATCTTGTCAAAGCTCCAAAACTAAGCAGAGTCAGGTCTGGTTGGCATCTGACTGTGAGAGAACTTCAAAGAACCACAGGAGTACAGATTAGACTATAAAGTTAAAAACAAGTAACATCTGATGCAATGAAACAATTTTAATAGCTTCATGAAATCAGCAGAAAGCATGCCTGAAAGGAAACTTCACTTTTTTAAGGAAATGCAGTCCTATTACCAAAACTATATTAGTCATACAAAAAGAGATGAACAGACATGAATGGATACCCAAAATCAGTGGCCATAGATATTTTTTTCACTTTTTGTGCTAATTGCACTTTTATTTGTTAATGAGGCAGGAAGGCACTAGTAAACTAAAGGTTTACCACAGAATATTATAAAATGTTGCAACACTCCATGGGGGGAAAAGTTGGAACACAAGAAAGGATTCCATCGTGTTAATTTTTAATCCTTAAACTTACTCAAAGCAACATTTCTTCATAACATACTAATGTGAGGCAAGGTTTGGAAGTACAACGTAATAAACTGATGCAAATCTGTTTTTGGTAATCAGTAGCCTGCAAGACTTTGATATGCAATTTTTGGCACACAATGCAAGGATTATAAATTTCAAGCAAATGTTAACTTTCGTGGCTGAAGAGGTAAAAATTCTAACAACTCACCCTTAAGGGTTTTAAACCAAGTTATTAAAACTTGTGCAAAGTAAATAGGAGAGGGGGAAAAAATCACAGCATAGATCGTAAGAAATCATAGCAAAAGACCATGAGTTCAAGTCCTGGATTACCCATGAAAGGCAGCTGGGTGACCTTAAACCAGTCTCTCTGTCTCTCACTCCAATTTGCCTCACAAAGTTTTGTTGTGGGGAAAATAGGAGTAGGAGGGTATGTTGGATAAGTTTGCCACCTTGAGTTATTTGTAAGAATAATAAAGGTGGGATATAAATAAATGAATAAGTAGATGCAGTGTCAGGGAAATGCATATATAATATAACTAGATGGTACTGAACTTTTTCAAAGTTTCTACAGAGGAACATAACCAGGTCTTGTTTTTGGGAATTATGGGTTTGGTGGGCTATGAATGTCCTCTAAGTGATCTCAAAAAGGGGCCAGTGATTTAGAGCTGCAACCCAACTTCTTGGCTCTACCCAGAAAAAACCTCTAACAACTTCTACAACCAGCCAGATATCTCGGCCGTGTTCAACGATCCCAAAATTCAAAAATGCCTCTTCTTTAGCCAGATTCAGTGTTCTTCCAACAGCCGTTACAGAAGAAACATACAAAAAAAAAAATCCCCTTCAACAGAGATTGTGTTCATGCAGTGGTGGAGTAATTGAATTGACAGAATATGTTATGCTCTATTATCTTCTCTACGCAGTAGCAAGCCAGGAATTATTATCTCCACTTTTATTAAATACCCTGATCATTCCAATTTGTGTTATGTCAAAATGTTATTACCTGACTAGGGTTATAAATACATTTTGAAAACCCAACTTAAGTTTAAAACAGCCAATAATAAGCACTTAAAACATGTTTTCCTCATCAATCCATTTGGAAGTATATAATAATAACACTTAGACTGATATACTGCTTCACAGTGCTTTCCAGTCCTCTCTAAACAGTTTACAGAGTTAGCATATTGCCCCCAACAATCTGGGTCCTGGAATATGTTAAATTCCACTGCTTAACTTTCCAATATCTTCTTCTAATGGCTGTCAATGTTACTTAATGATATAATGGACAAATATTTAATATGACTCATCTATGGAGAAACTAACTTGCATTTTTTTTATGTGAAGAGTGTTACTGTTGTGTTCTTGAAAGTCCTATGCTCCTTCAGCATATAGTCACAAGATCTCTTAACGATAATAAAACCAAGAAAAATTACCATGCAAGTTTCCTGTAGCAAAAATAAGTTTCCATATAGTGAGGACATTATTGCTTTATATACAGGGTTACTCTCCTGCACGAGGGTTAATTTTTCCACCACCTACCAGATTCTTGAAGCAATTGGAACACACAAGATGTTGTTGTATTTGAAATTGCAGCCTTCCCTTCCATGATGTTCTTTCTAGCTGCATTTCCAGCAGTTATTTGGTCTTTTGATTGCAGCAGGACACATCCTGGGTAATTCAGCAATTCGTAAACTTCTTTTGTTTTTCCCTCATTTACTTTTTTGCCCAGTTTAAGTTCTGGAGAAATAATTGGAGGAAGGGAGATATTTTTACATCATGAACATAAATGAAAACAAGGCACTGAATTTTAAAAAGTTTACAGGACAAACTTATGCATGTTTTCTATGAAATTTCTACTTTATTTACGGCATCTTAAATCTGGGAAGCATTCTTCTATCTGCAATTTAACACTTTTGTTTGAATATCAAAGACCACTGGTCATTCATTTTGTTCATCAAATGCCTTGTTTCGTTTGGCCATGTCTTTATTCTCAGATTGTGTTCTTGTGTCAAACTTCGCCATTTTCTTTTTCAAAAGATGTCTTAGCATGAGCTGTGAGTGTTGTAAGCTTGTTTTGGTGTTGCTTTTAACTGATAGAGGGGAGAAAAGAGAGAGAGAAAGAGAACCATCTCGCATTAAAAGAAGCCTGCTGAGAAGGAAACAAGAGTTGAAATCTTTTTAGTTCCTATGGTAACAAATGGATTGCTGAATGCAATTTATTAAATAATCCAGATAGCCATGGAGAGCAATCCTTCTATACTTTTCTTGTGCTGTCTGTTCACTTTCCAAGCTGTGTTAATTCTCCATATACACTTATGAAGAAAAATAAGTCTATATTAATCTTTAACTTTTTGCCCTGGTTCAGGATAAAATGAGAATATCTGCTAAATTTCTTCTATTTACACAAGGGCAGTTCACCCATTGAACTGTGACTTCTGTATACCAGTTATCTCTTTCCTTCAACATGAAATCTCAACTCTTTTTCCTTTGAACCAAGAAAACATGGTTGTAATCATTGTATGTTGTACTCTTCTTGCAAGGGCAATTTAGGGGGGCACCCTTGATTGATTTAAGGCATGAAGACATTCAACCTCATGTGTCTTAAGATGTTGAACTGCCATAAGCTTTTACTGATGTTGGGGCCTCTCTTCGCATTTCAGGGTTTATACAGAGCTGTTCTTGAAAAAAAGTTCTTAAGCTTTGCTTAAGCTTAACTCAGTTTTGTTCTTAAACTGAGTTAAGTCTAGTTTAGAGCTTACACTATAGTTTTTATTATCACCCCAAAGTCCTGGGCAACTGTTACTAATTGTCAGGAGCCATAATCATCTACAGCTCTGAGGACCACAAAAAGCCCTTGAGCCTTAGAATAACCCCCTATGCTAAGGACCGCTAAATTTGCCAGTTGTGAGTAAAGGAGTGAGAATGGTGTAGTAGGAAACTTAAGCATCTTTGCCTTGCCTTTTTCTCTTGACTCAAATTTGATTCCTTTAATGACTATTTGCTAGCAAGACAGCAGTAAAATAGAACTCTAAATGCACAAATAATTTGTAATAGACAGGCCCAAGAGGGCAACCATATAAACATTTCAAGATGAAGTGGGTAATATTTTGCATGACAACTTGAATTTAACTAGTTTCTTGAGTAGCCACACTTAACAAAACTCTTCCTTCCAAGATAAAGACATAAAATTATTACTGCCCACAAAGTTATTGTATGGTGATGAAAAGAATATTTCATAAATAAAACACCACTCTGTAATGAGAACTTATTATTGATGCTTTAGTGAAAGTTGATTGCAAGTTTACATTCATTGTCCCCTTTAAGATTTCTACAGAATTATCCTTAGTCATTTAGAGCTAGGTAACAATGGGTTCATTTAAAAAAAGTATTTTTTTTATATGTGAGGATTTATATCCAGATAGTACATCTAGAATACTTAATAGATCACTCATTTCTGCAACCACTAAGTGTTTCCTGGAAAAATAAGTTTAAAAAGCAACGATAGCAACTATATATATATATAATGGAATCTTCCAGTGATAATTTTAGGAAAACAAATATAAACAGGTTTAGAGATATCTATGTGTTTTACTAAAGATTGTGATAGTTATGAGCAATAGCTAGATTTTATGTAAAAAACTAGTTATAAGTACGAAGGAAAAAAAGCTAACTTGAACATCATTTCCTTCCTTATTACATTTTAAATCTCTGGACAGATTTCTGATATGTTGTCAGTCCAACTTTTCCTCCCTAACTCCATCTTTTTTTAGCAGCTTACTTAACAATATTACCCAGACATCTCAAAGATTTGCAAAATATTGTGAACTTTGAATTGACTAATATATTGCTTTAATGTAGATGTTGAAAATCTTCACAAAGATTTCTCCAGTCTTCTGAGAAACTGTCCATCCAAATCTTAAAGTGATACATACAAAGTCTGATACTCGGAGAATATGCATAAGGGAACCAAATTCGGTTGTTCTGATAGATCCTGCATATATATTGCAGGTGATCCGAATTTGAAGTTTCATATTGCTAAAACTGCATGCTAATGGGAGACTTTATCAGGCTGTAAAATTTTCAGAATTTCAAAGGAAAAGTCGAACAAAAACTTTGCTTATTGGGTCCTGAATATGCCAAAGACAAACTAGATAGCTAATGAACAGTAGAGGCAGAAGCACTGATCACCTCTTGAGTGAATATAAAATACAGGTAGTCCTCGACTTACATCCACAGTTGAGCCCAGAATTTACATTGCTAAAGGAAAAATTTGTAAAGTGAGTTTTGCCCCGTTTATGACTTTTCTTGCCACATCTGTTAAGCAAATCACTGCAGTTGTTAAATTAGTAACCCGGTTGTTAAGTGAATCTGGTTCCCCATTGACTTTGCTTATCAGAAGGTCACAAAAGATAATCACGTGACACCAGGACACTGCAAGCGTCATAAATATAAACCAGTTGTCAAGCATCCTAATGTAAATCACGTGACCACGGGGATCCTGTTGTAACTCCGGTCACTCAATGAACGGTTGTTAAGTCGAGGACTACCTGCACATGGTAGTTTCCCTCCAATCTGCATAATACATTCAATCCAGAACCCAAATCGAGAATTCAGCACATCTTTCCCATCTCAAATATTTGGATGGCTTAATTCATATCCCTTTCTAGCTGAGACCAAACACAGGAAAGTAAACAAATGAAGCAAAATACAAATGTCTTTTGTGTCCAACAGCCAAGTTTTCAGAATGGCTTAAACTCCCAAGTTAGGGGACCATAACTGCCAGCATCCCCAGGCAGCCGATCCCAATAGCTCTGGAGATCCCCAACCTGAGAATGGCAGACAGAGATTGCACTGCACACAGATAAGAGTGGGAAGGGACCTTATAGATCATCTAGTCCAACCCCCACTCCCAGCAGGAGCCCCTACACCATTTCTGACAAATGGCAGTCCAATCTTTTCTTGAAAGACTCAAGCGATGAAGCTCCCACATTGCAATGCAATCACACTGGAAGTCCCAAAGGTGCTTTTTCAGGAGGCAATCGGCCTTTTTTTCTTTCTTGGTCATTCCAGTCTCATCCAAGAAGCTTCTTCAGCCCTGACTGGATGGTGGGGAATGGAAGGATTTATATCTCCTTTCAATAAGCCCTTAACTTCCTGATGTTCTTGTAATCTGCAGACAGCTGGTCATTTGCATCCTTTTAAAGCAGAGGCCTTCAAACTTGGCAGCTTTAAGGCTTGTGGACTTCAACGCCCAGAATTCTCCAGCCAGCTTTAAGGCTTGTGGACTTCAACGCCCAGAATTCTCCAGCCAGCTTTAAGGCTTGTGGACTTCAACGCCCAGAATTCTCCAGCCAGCTTTAAGACCTGTGGACTTCAACTCCCAGAATTCTCCAGCCAGCTTTAAGACTTGTGGACTTCAACGCCCAGAATTCTCCAGCCAGCTTTAAGACTTGTGGACTTCAACTCCCAGAATTCCCCAGCCAGCATAGCTGGCTGGAGAATTCTGGGAGTTGAAGTCCACAAGTCTTAAAGCTGCCAAGTTTGAAGACCTCTGTCTTAGAGGGTGGTTGAGGCCACCAGGGTTATCCCATTGGAACCATTCATGGAGTCCTAAATAAGAGATGCAGGTCAAAAATTAAAAAAAAGAGAGAGAATTCCCTTCTACCCCCTTGCTGGATGAGACAAAGGTAGATCTCTGCACCTACAGGCAGGAAGGGAATCCTTTTTATTATTATTATTATTATTTTTGACCCACGCTTCTTTATCTCGGACTCCCCGTACAAGGAGAAAGGCGTATGGTTCCGATGCGATGCGTGCAACTCAATCTCTGTCCGCCATTCTCAGGACGGGGAACCTCCAGAGCTCACTTTTTCCACACACACACGCACACACAAAAAAGAAGAGTTGCTTCTTTCGAACTCCGCCAGCTTTCCAAAGGCGAAACTCCAAGGACGGAGAAGGAGGAGGAGGAGGAGAAGAAGAAGCGGCGGCGGCGGCGGCGGCTCCCTCAGGCGCCCCACCTGGCGCACAGCGGCCAGCGGTGCTTCTCCCTTCCCGCGGAGCCGGAGTCCAAGCCACTCACCTGAATGTATCGGAGGCATGGCAGCGAAGGGAGCGGAGGTCCTGGACGCCTAAAAGAAGAAAAAAAAAAGTAGAAAAAGCCCAACACAGGTGAAGAGGAGAAAGCGCAGCGCGACGCCACCTGCCAGGAAAGCCCCGAGAAGGAGGAGGAGGAGGATGGTTTGGGGGGGGGGGGCAGAGAGACCCAGAACACTCTCGGGGGTGCCGAAGAACTGGCGGCGGGGCGGCGTAAGAAGAAAAAGGGGCAGCGGCGGAAGGGGCCGGCGAAGCGGAGGGTGGAGATTATAACCGCCGAGCCCACCAATGGCCGCGGCTGGCGCGCTGGGGTGGCGCCCCAAAGTTGCACCACCCCGGGCGCATTCTTCCTCCCAATGACCTGGTTGTGGGGATGGGGGGGGGGGAGGTGAGGTGGCGGGAAACCAAGAGGGAGGAAGGTGGTTCGGTTACCTCGGCCTTCCAATCTGTGAGGCGCTTCCACCTCCGCCCCTCCGCCTAACTAACCCCCCCCCCTCTCCCCACGCCGCCGCTTCTGGGCAGCGCTGTTTTAACAGCAACGTGGGAAGCGAAGTTGCGCCCTCGCGCCGTTTTCCAGGGTTTTTCGCTCCCTCTGCGTCCCAGGCCCGACGCCGTTTGGCGCCCAAAGGTGCGCCCCACTTTTCGCTTCCCCTCAAAAAAGAGGGGCCGCCCTCAGCCCAGAATTGTTCTTTCCCCCCCCTCACGAGACCCGACCCCCAAAGTGCGAAAAGTTTAAAAAAAAAACACCACCACACCAAATTTAATACGAGGGCAAATGAGGGCGGGAGGAGGAGAAAAGTTCAGTTGCAAGTTAGAAGTTTCGTCGAAAAGTTGCCAAGAAAGCGCTCCGCAGAAGGGGCGCTGGTTCCGTCCTTTCCCCCCGCCCCCGCCTCCGCCACCCCCGACTCGGGGAGCGCGACTCCCCCGCAGGCGGCGCTTCCTTCGCCCAGAAAACAACCGGGCCGCGCCCCCCCCCCCCCCATCCCCATGTGAGTGAGTGTGTGTGTATGTATGTAAATAAGGCGGGTGGGAATCAGGGGCGCTGGCGTTGCAACCGCCAAGCCCGCCTTCTCCTCCTCCTCCTTTCCCACAAACTCAGGCGGCGGCGGCTCCTCCGGCGTACAAGCAACCGGGAGCAGCTCTGCGGGCAGCATCCGCGCGCGCGCGCACACACACATATACACACACACACGCACACACGTGTTGGCCTCGCGAAGCATGGAATTCGAGGAGCTGGGCATCGGGGAAGAATGCGGCGTCTTCGGCTGCCTCGCCGCCGGCTTGTGGCCCACCGAGCTGGATGTGCCCCATGTGATCACGCTGGGGCTGGTGGGGTTGCAGCACAGGTAGGAACCCGGGGAGACCCACCCCCCCGTCCCGGGGACGGGAAGGCCCTGAGTCCCTCCGGCCTTGGGAAGGAGGAGGAAACAGTGGGAGGAATGCGGTGGGATTTACGAGTGAGTGAAGCCGGCGTTGGTTCGGTGCGGTCTTGCTCTGATAACAACTAAGGCACGTGCTTAGGATGCATGTAAAATCCCAATCCCCCTCCCCCCCATATACATATTTGCACTCTGTGCATGCACAAGATCCTTGCTCCCAAGGAAATTTGTGCAGAATTGGCACCCTGAGGTCTTCCTGTTTGGCTGCTGCAGTTCTGTCCCTGATTCCAAAAAAATATAAATAAATAAATAAAAAAATTAATGAGCATGCCCTGTAGGTAAGATTAAAGTGCGACTCCGGTTATTACAAAACATCCTTAACCCTTCCTCAAACTTCCAGACCTCATCCTGTTCAAAGTTTACAGGTACTTCTTGGAGCGCCTCAAAACTTGCTGAAAATCTGTAGCTCGGTGCCTGGATTGGGATGGCCCGATAAACACCATGGTCCTCTTCCGTTTGCTTGGCTATGGGTCTATATAGCAATCTTAAGAGTCCCGCTGTAGAGTATTGGACACAAATCAGTCTTGGTAAACTGGTTTACTCTTGCATTTAGCTGTAGCGAAGTATAAAAACAAAATTTGGGTAAAGGCACTCCATTGGGTAAAGGGTTTGTTTGGCAACAGAGCCACCCCTTGCAGATTCTGCCCATAATCCTTTCCTGCTGCAGTATGTTTATTTTGCCTACTCTACCCAGAAACATCCAACAAAATACAACCTCACCCTCACTTGCCCATCCTCTCAGCAGAAAGTTCCTTGTTTGCAAACACATCTTATTTACTTCATATCTGTGCTTTATTTTATATTGGCTTTCTCTATCTAATCCAATGCCTTTTTCAAATTTCTTGACACTGCTGGCTGGGGATGTTGATAATTTTAATCCAGCATATGTAGAGAGCATCATCAGGCTGGTCTACATCCTTGTTTCTCTTGTCTGCTAAAACTTCGGCTGTGTGCATTTCTTCGTGGAGTGATACGTTTCTAGATTCATCTTGGATCAATTTGCTCTCTGGTTACTTCTTCCTCCTCACTTAGATGATTGGGACTGCTAAGCCAAATAGAAACCACAATTCTCAACCCTTTATAGGTGCTCTAAGGATGTGCTTTCTCTAAGTTTGTGCCCATCCAGTGGTTAGAATGCAGTATTGCAGGCTACTTCTGTTGACTGCAGGCCGCCTGCAAATTTGGCAGTTCGAATCTCACCAGGTTCAAGGTTGACTCAGCCTTCCATCCTTCCGAGGTGGGTAAAATGAGGGGCCAGATTGTTGGAGGCTATACGCTGACTCTGTAAACTGCTTAGAGAGGGCTGCAAAGCACAGTGAAGTGATAGATAAGTCTAAGTGCTGTTGCTATTTCTTGAGAAATAGCCATGCTAAATTGGGCTCTTGAATAATCATTCAAAGGACCATGTGGCACATGTCTCTAGGATTTACTTATTGTTTAAGTGGGATCTTGTCTCTACCCCTCAATGTGACTGTGGTGCTCCTTGACAAAATATCCACATTGTGTCTAATGTCCATCAAGAGCTTACACCGGCCCAATGTCTGGTTTTTTTCAACATAGACCACCCTGTCCTTGAATGGCTGGGTGGACTGGACATTAACATTTGAACTACTATAAGTCCATGTATTTGCCAATACACTAAATAAATAAACATTTTAAAAACTCCCTAGACTGCACAGGCAGAGATACTTGAGACACAAACAGTCACCTTCTTGGTAAAAAAAAAAAAGAATATTACATTGCAGTAACAAAACATTTACTCTTCAATCACACCCCTACATTTGCAACTCAAAAGAAATCATATCACCTTAGTGACAGACCTGATTTTCCATCTCAGGAAACTTTCTTCCTCCCATCCCCAATATTATTAACTTGCTTTTAAAGTTCTGCTCCTGCTTTGATAGTAACAGTTTAAAGTATCAACTTGCCAAGTTATATACAGAGTAGCTATATAGTACATATGTTACATAAATTGGTGGGTTAACATTAAAATTGTTTGTTTAGCTCTATGCAGGCACAGGCAGCAGAGTAACTGGTTTCCTGTTTTTAACTTTCCGTTTTCAACTAACTATAAAGACTTACTACACAGAGCTAAATTCATAGAAGGTAATATTTAGCTATAGTTGAGGAAAGTAAGGTAATTTTAACAATGATTCTGGCTTCTTTCTCATCACTCTTGAAACACCCTGATGTTCAGTTTGAACATAGAACTATATAAATTCTGAACGCTTTCGCCTCTTGTAACGATGCAGGTGGGAAAATACACCAGGATGTAATATATCAATAAAACTTGGTTGTTAATCTAGATTAAAGATATATGCTATGCCCCCCCCCCCAAAAAAAATAATTCAGGAGGAAAAGTCATTGTCCGAACACATGGGACACAGAGGACTGGTAAAAGTTGATAGAGGCATTAGGGTAGTTTTAGGTTAATGACCACTGATTCAGTAGACATTTAAACCTACGTTAGCATGAAATGAGTGGTATTTATGACTGGTCTTTGAAACCCTGGTCCTTGCAGCTTCCCTGCAGTCACATAGCAACAGCAACAGCTGGCAAGAAGTTGGAAATCTCAACTAAATGAGGTCCTCACTAACAACCCATGATGATTCACTTAATGACGGCAACCGGGGACTGCTGGAACTACCATCACTAAGGGATATGTCACATGACATTATACTTTATGATCACATCATTTAGCAATGGGAATTACAGTCCCAATTATCATTGTTAAGCAAAAAGTACCTTTATAAAACTATATGGCAAAAAAAAGCCAAGGTACAAATGAAGCCTATGTTTTAGTATTTCTAAGTTTTGACAGTGTATTGGCTTGAATTATAGCATGTTACAAGAGAAGGGTAATAACATTAAATAGATAGATAGACAGACAGAAAGACAGAAATATAGATCAACACATAACTATTTTAACTACACACACACACACACACATTTTTCTTTAGCCAGGTTCTACCTACATAAACCAAGTTTTTATGCAGCCCTAGTTCAGTGAAATCTCATTCACTAGTTTTGGGGCTTTTTTTCTTCTAGCAGCCAGCAAGCTCTTTGCTGCCCATTGGGAGACTAAGCTAGATCTATTTCTGCCTTATAAGGTGTCATCAGTTAGCCACACCCTCATCTCATGTATCCTCCCTGTAAAGGTACAATATGTGTTTTTCTTTCTTTTTCATAGGTTTTATGTGCATTTTTCTTTAGCCAGGTTCTACCGACGTAAGCCAAGATTTTATGCAGCCCTAGTTTTGGCTTATGTAGGTAGAACCTGGCTAAAGAATAATGCACATAAAACCTACGAAAAAGAAAGAAACACACACACACACACACACACACACATATAGTGCCTATTAGCAGAAGTTGGGAGTATTTCATATGATTCATTCGGAGGTAAAGTTTAGGGAATATTTTGCATAGATCCATAAAATAATTCCTTCCAGTGTATGTATATGGAATTTTCTATCTGAAGCAGGGGTAGGCTTCAGATCCTTTAGCAACGGGTTCACTGCCCCGTTGCTCGGTGGGCGTGGCCTAGTCAGCTGCCTGCACCACAGTGGGGGAGCGTTTTTCGTCCTCCCCAGGCTCTGGAGGCTTCTTTCAGGCCTCCGGGAGGGCGAAAAAAGCTCCCGGGATCCGGAGGCCGGGAGCTTCGGAGGCTGTTTCCAAACTTCCGGAAGCTCTGGTAGGCCCGTGTTTTTGCCCTCACAGACCCTCCATCCAGCCCCTGCACTTACCTGGAATGATGAACAGGCCGTGTGGAGACTCCTGGGAGGGGCAGGGTGGACATGGCCAGCCAAGGGTGGCATTTGGGGGTTTGCCGAACCCTGGCGATCCTTGGCTAGAGGATTGCCCAAACCCCCAGGAGCCCACCCCTGATCTGAAGCGTACTTTTCAGATAATTTAAAATGGCTCTAACCTATGTGGTGCTTTAACCCTCAAAATCTCCCATCAATGTGAATGATGCTAAATAAATAAAATGTGTGCCCTATATAAATTATGCCTTAAATATATTTAAAATCTATGTCATGAGACTAATTTCTTGAAAACTATACTATTTCCCCTTTTTCTAACTTTTATAGGCTGAATTAACAATCATGAGATTTCTTTCACAGGAATCTTTCCTCTTCTAATGCACTGGACTACTCTGAAGGTCACCTCAAACTATTCTTGAATAGTTTTAAAACTGGAATTCTCAATAAAGTATAAGCAAGACCATATTATTATTAATCTTGTTCGGGCAATTAGTCTGCGTTAATCAATATATGAAAAAACGTCACGGAAGTCCTTGACCCAAACTGTTCTGTAACATTTGGAACAAGTTTTAGGCTTGTTAATCTTTTTCTAGAAGATACTTCATTTTGAGAAATACTGCATTTTGGCAAGAATACGATGGTCACAGATTGTGGGAGGTTCTGAATGTAATTCTACATTTTCCCAATCAGAATAGTTTAGCAGTTAGTCAGCATGGTTAAGATTTCTTTGGAAGGGGACAGAATTTCTTTATAAGAAAAAAAGGGAAAGTTTATACTTTTTAATCATGGCCTTAGTGCTATGGCTTCAAATGTTTTACTTTCCTCACATTGTTGAAAAATAACAAAGTAACATCTTCTCAAAAGATTTCTCATGTTTTTACAAAATGTATCTAGTCTGTTTGAAAAATATTTTTTTCCCTCTGTTCACTTAATGTTACTTACAGAGATTTGTTCCCCATGACGTTCAGAAAAAAAATATCTGCAACATTATGGTTTATTATACCTCCACAGGAAAAAAAATAGTAACATTAACATTTTATAAGACTGATTTAAAGTAATCCTATCTGACCTTTGTCTGTGAATAGCTTGAAATGGAAGATAATTTCCAAGCCTGATTTGCATTTGTTTAGCTTATTAAGTCTACTGTAACCCTAACACTTGTGACTAAGAAAAGTTCATTGTGTAAAGGATCTATTGGGACAGTGGTGCGAGATTTTGGTAGGCCTAATTTTCTTTCTACTAGGATCAGCATTATTTCAAAATAAGTAGTTGGTTTCCCTTGGAATGGAAAATGAATAAGGTTGTTTTGGGGTTTTTTTGTATCACCAAATAAAGGCTAAGGATATGGTACTTAAAATGTAACCTACTCTACTCTACTCTACTCTACTCTACTCTACTCTACTCCTACTCCTACTCCTACTCCTACTCTACTCTACCCTACCACAGGAGCCCCCAGTCCATGGACCGGCACCGGTCCATGGCATGCCAGAAATGGGGCCATGCAAAGAAGCGAAGCCCCATCCACGAGAATGCAGGCAGCACACGAAAACACGCCTCCTCTGGTCCACGGAAAATCCTCTCTATGGAACCAGTCCCTGGTGCCCAAAAGGTTGGGGGTCACTGATCTAATGAATTGAGGCTCCTTATGGTGATCGAAGTGTCTTGTTTGCTCCATGAAGGTCTGCTTACCAATTAACCAGAAGTAGCCTCTACCAGTCTAATACAATGAGGACTTCTTATCTGGAATAGGAAGTCAAATCTGGAATACCTGTCATTATTAAGTAACCGCTTAGCAGTTCAATTTATGCAGCAGGAGAAGATTAAGCTTAAACGGGGTACACAGAAAATAATGTTAAAGGAAAATAACCTCAGGTTTTAAAGCATATTGGATAAGCAACATCATGCTTCTCTGTTAAGAGAATGCACGTCCTTTCCTGTTTTAAATGGGGTGTCAGTAATGGAGAACATCAGTAGTGGGTTTCATTTACCTTTCCTACCGGTTCACTCACGCACACGCCACTTCTGCGCATGCGCAGAGTGTATTTGATGACGTCTGGACAGGTGGGCATAGTCTCCTGCCGCCATTGCTACCGATTCGCGAACTGGTAGCAACCCACCACTGGAGAACATGCATAGCTCAGGGTTTGAAATGTTGGATCTTGGTGTTTGTTAAGGGTGTTTTGGTTTTTTTTTCCTGGAAAGTATTTCATTACCAAACATATGGTAAACTGGTGATGTTACCTAGTTTGGCTGTGAGACATTTCCAAGAAGAAAACCACGCTTAGCTAGCTCCCAATCCCAACCAACTGGCTGTGTTAATTAGGTTAACAGGTAAAATGAGTATTTTTAAGTACCAATAAAGGAGAATATTTATAGCTCAGGGTTGAAATGAGGGATCCTTGATGTTCTCTGAGCTTGCTTGCTTTCTTGCAGGCATTTCATTACCCTAACTATCAGTAGGTAACATATGTTACCTACTGTTAGTGTTAGTGATAACACTAACATCAGTGCTAGTGTTAACCTAGTTAGGGTAATGAAACGTGCACATGAAAACAAGGACGCTCAGAGAGCACTAAGGAGTACTTTAAGTATCTGAAGGGATGTCCCATGTCTCATTTTTGGCACCTCTGTTTTAAATAAACAATTTATTTGAGGAGGAAAAAAAGCAGCAGATTCATTGTCAATTCAGTGTTTAAATTGCTTGGATAAATGTCTCTAATTCTTATTAGCAACATCCATTGTTCTTAAAAAATAGTATGTTATTTTGTAACCAATAATACTAAAGCACAACATTGGGAGAGGAAGTCAGGAAATCCATTTTTAAAAAGCATTTAGAACAAATAAAATGTAGTTAAATAGCTTTGTAGTTAGAAAACAACTTTTAAAATGAAAACCTTCTGCAAAATTGAGAGAAAGAGTACATTTTCAGATTTGAAAACAATAAAAATTTTCTCCAGTGAAAAATAGCTTACATAATTCAGTCCTATGGGGTTTTTTTTCCTAAAATAATGGCCGGGCTATCGTAGCATCTTCTTTTATTAGACACATGTCTTGTGGTTTCTGATTCATATAGACTCTGTGACTGACTTATTTGCTAGTTTCTTTTGCTTAGCAGACTAAAACAGTTCTATTTCTGGGAGAATTAAGTGAGCAATGAATATTTTTATACATCATTTCTTTTTCTGATTATATTTCCATTTAACACATAAGCCACCTTGAGTCAGTGAGTCTTATTGCCCTGTAAGTATAAGATTACATATTTATGTCTTGGGGCATATTTTACAATCTGTTTCACAGCAGGTCTTTGAAGTTACTGAAAATTGAACTTTATTCTATTGGACATTTCAGCAATTCATTTATTTGCCCTCTTTGCCCAACACCCTTAATAAAGTAAAAATATTAAACAAACCTGTTGCAGAGGGGGAAGGGCAGAGTCCAGTGGTTTTCTTCTGACATCCTGCATCTCTTCCTGCTTGTAAAATCTCTCTAAAAATGTTGTTCGGTTTTTGATAACAGACTGCAAGCCCTCTGGTACACATATTTGTGATTGCACTGTTGTATTCTCTGACATGCTTTTCTTAAATTGAATAGGTGAGGGTTCTGTGTGAGAAAAGTAGTTTCAGAGATTATTTATTTAGCTTTGTCAAGAAATGAATACACTGATTTATTCTAATGTCTATCTATATATCCTCTATTATCTCCTGCTATCTATCTATCTATCTGTCTGTCTCCATTTCCTGCTATCTAGCTACACTGATTTATTCTAATGTCTATCTGTCTATATATCATCTATCATCTCCGTCTGTCTGTCTGTCTCCATCGCCTGCTATCTAGCTATGTATCTTCTATCTACCTACCTACCTACCTACCTACCCACCCACCCACCCATACAGACTGCACTGGTTTGCTTGGAGCATTCATCCAATCTTTGGATTTTTTGCCCTAAAGAAATTTTTTATATCTCTGCAAACAAAAAGCGATCTCTGTGAACAACAGAGAGCTGGAGCACGTTCAAAATTTTGGGAACATATTGTGAGTTATCATGATGAAAGCACCAAGTCAGGAGAAGGCAAAACTGGTAAAGTTGCTCCTTGCAACTTATATGTATGTCTTTTTACTGAATAAGGAGGCTTCTTTCAAAGCGCACTGGATTATAGGGTAATACTATGGGGTTCAGAGATTTTTAAAAAAATATAGACTATGCTAAAGGCTGTATGAATTCCAGTGGGGTTTTTTCATTACAATGTCCATTTTAAAAGATACATGGTTTCGCAGATACTAGTGGAATTCCCAAAGAGATATTGTACCCTGGAGTAGTCTTTTTTTTCCTTCCTTCCTTCCTTCCTTCCTTCCTTCCTTCCTTCCTTCCTTCCTTTCTTCCCTCCTTCCCTCCCTCCCTCCTGGAGGGAAGGGAGATTTGTCTACCAGTATATTGGTACTAAGTCAGATCCCTGCTAGTGAACCAGGAATAATCCCTGAAAAAAATGCTTGTTTATACTCATGAATCCATCCAAATATAATTGCACGAATTCTGCCTCCATAATCTCTCTAGAGAAATAGTGGACATTAGTGTTATTTTATGCAGTTTGGGCAAGTAAACACACAACAGTTTCTTCCAGGTAGTCCTTGAGTTAACAACCATTCATTTAGTGATGGTGAAAGCTGTAACACCACTGAAAAAACATGGTCCTCTTAAGGACTGCCACAGCATCCCCAGGGTCACAAGGTCAAAATTTGGACACTTGGCAACCGGTATGTAGTTAACAATGGTTACAGCGCCTAAGACTCGCATGATTGTCATTTGTGACCTTCCCAGACAGCTTCCAAAGTCAATGGTAGATGCCAATTTACTTAATGGTTGCAAGATTCATTTTAAAGACCACAGGAATTTACTTAGCCATGGCCAAAAAAGTCATAAAATCAAGAACAACTCACTTAACAACCACCTTGCTCGGCAACAGAAATTCTGTCCTCAATTGCGGTCATAAGTCAAGGATTACTTGTATTTTGAAATGGACATTGGGTTGCTTATCTTTTCACAGTAGCTTTCATGGAACCTTCACACACAGAATGCAGAGGCTCTTTTCAGTTCCCATAAATTCAAAACAACAAATACAGTATAAATGAATGGATTGCCTCAGCAATTTGTTATTATCTTATATCTCTTGTACATCATCTCAAGTGATACAGTGAAAAATTGTTACCTTCTTCAGAGAATTTCCTCTTGACCCTCAGTGGTATTGGGTCTGTGATAACTTCTGTAAGCATCTCTTTTAAAAAGACAGTAAATAGTTATTGGCAATGTGCTATTAATATTTGGGGTGCAAGATGGATAAATTTGTTCATAAGTTAATTTACCATATTTTTTGGAGTATAAGACGCACCTTAGTTTTTGGGGAGGAAAATAGGGGAGGAAAATTCTGCCTACCAGGTATTCATCCGGTTAGTCCCAGCACATTAGTTCGCTCGCTGGTTTTGAGGTTGGGGCTGATTGGGGCTGTGCTTCTAAAGCACAGCTGATTGTCGGGGGGAGCAGCAATTAGAAAAGCAGGCAAAGCACGGAAGATCACTTCTTCGCTCGCGTTGGGACTGAAAAACAGCTTCAAAAGCACAGCTGATCATCGGAGGGAGCTCCAGTGACTAAAGCAGGCAAAGCGCGGAAGGAGTAAGAGAAGGCAGCAGCTGTTCCAGGTAGCTATTTTGGGCACCACGCATCGTGTTTTCAGCCTCCAAACACATCACATTCGGGTGACGATCAGCAGTGATGTGCTTTGGCGATCCCCAGCATTTGGCGGTTGAAAACGCAAGCCATTGTTGGTGGCAATCTCTGCAGCCAGGAAGAGGATGCGCGGAGGCGGAAGGATGGGGGTTGCGTGTGGGCGGGGTAACATTCAGAGCATAAGACACACCCAAATTTTCAGCCTCTTTTAGGAGGGAAAAAAATGTGTCATACTCCAAAAAATATGGTAACTGACTTAATTTACACTTCTGGAACTAAAATAAGCAGGAACACAGCTACATTTTTGTTTGTTTGTTTTACATTTCTCTAAATTTCTTGAGTGATAATTGCCTGGGTCATCAATATAGAAACAGAGCTGCATGCAAAGGTTTAGGTACCGTTGCTCAAATCTTTTCCTCTTTCAATGAAAGTCTATGTAATATATCCTGGATACAGAGGCAGTATTCAGCCAGTTCATACCAGTTTGGGCAAACCGGTAGCAGAAAGAGCAGGTGGGCCTATTTAGGGACATTTTCAAGGTGGGGGGCGCATCCACCGCTGCCTAGACACTTTTCCAATTGATTAGCTCCTGCTAATACAATACCCCCTGCTGCCCCAATATTCATTTGTCAATGTGTGGTAAATACTATTTCAGTGGTGAATGAATGGTCTCATCTTTTAACGTCTCAGTCTGTGATTTTCTGTATACTTGTAAGAGCCATGGGTTTCTCTAAGAAGCTCCTCTTAGAGCATTTGAAAATTGGAATTATATGCTCAAGAAGCGTATATGGAATTTCATTTGGCATGAAAAAAAAACCTCCATGTCCTTACAATGTGTAGAGAACTTGGGAAGGGCATATTGCATCCCTCAAAAAGATGGCAGGGTGCAATCTGTGGCAATTCTAGACAGTGCCCATGGAAAAGTGGCACGGATCAGATCCTGCCAAACAAATCTTATTTCATTCTTTGACAAAGTGTCTCAATTAGTGGATTAGTGAAATGCAGTGGACGTAGTATATACTTGGATTTCATCAAAGCGTTTGACAAAGTAGACACAACTTAATTCTTGGTAAGACCAGACCATCTTATCTGTCTCTTGAGAAACCTATATGCGGGTCAAGAAGCAACAGTGAGAACTGGACATGGAACCACTGATTGGTTCAAAATTGAGAAAGGAGTTCGGCAAGGCTGTATACTGTCGCCCTACCTATTTAACTTATACGCAGAGCACATCATGAGAAAGGCAGGGCTAGATGAATCAAAAATTAGAATTAAGATTGCCGGGAGAAATATCAACAACCTCAGATATGCAGATGATACCACTGTAATGGCAGAAAGTGAAGAGGAACTAAAGAGCCTCTTGATGCGGGTGAAGAAGGAGAGCGCAAAAGTTGCCTTGAAATTCAACATTAAGAAAATTAATCCAGCCCGCTCAATTCCTGGCAAATAGTTGGAGAAGAAATTGAGGTAGTGACAGATTTTATTTTCTTGGGCTCCAAGATCACCGTAGATCGGAACTGCAGCCAAGAAATTAAAAGATGCTTGCTCCTGGGGATATCACCCTGCCAACAAAAGTGTGCATAGTCAAGGCTATGGTTTTCCCAGTTGCGATGTATGGCTGTGAAACTATGGACCATAAGAAAGGCTGAGCGCCAAAGAATTGAGGCCTTTGAACTCTGGTGCTGGAGAAGACTCCTGCGAGTCCCTTGAACTGCAAGGCGATCCAACCAGTCAGTCCTAAAGGAGATCAACCCTGACTGCTCTTTCGAAGGCCAGATCCTGAAGATGAAACTCAAATACTTTGGCCACCTAATGAGAAGGAAGGACTCACTGGAGAAGAGCCTTATGCTGGGAAAGATTGAGGGCAAAAGAAGAAGGGGACGACAGAGAATAAGGTGGCTGGATGGAGTCACTGAAGCAGTTGGCATGAGCTTAAATGGACTCCAGAGGATGGTAGACGACAGGAATGCCTGGAGGAACGTTGTCCATGGGGTCGCGATGGGTCGGACACGACTTCACAACTAACAACAACAAAGACCACATTTAGAATACTGATCTAGTTTTGGTCACTATACTATAAAAAAAAGATGTAGATACTCTGGGAATAGTGCAGAAAAAAGCAAAAAAGATTATTAGGGGGCTGAAGGCTAAAACGTGAAGAACGATTGCAGGAATTAGGTTTGTCTAGTCTACTGAAAAGAAAGACTAGGGTAACATGACTGCAGTAGTCCAATATTTGAAGAGCTGCTAAAAAGAAGAGGGAATCAATCTATTTTCCAAAGCACCTGAAGACAAGACAAAAAACAATGGGTGGAAATTAATCAAGGAGAGAAGCAACCTAGAACTAAGGTGAAATTTCCAACAGTAAGAACAATTAACCAGTGGAATGGCTTCAGAAGTTATGGGCACTCCATCACTGGAGGCTTTTAGGAAGAGACTGGACAGCCACCTGTCTGGAATGGTACTCTGTTTCCCCGAAAATAAGACATCTCCTGATAATAAGCCAAATCGGGCTTTTGAGCACATGTGCTAAAATAAACCCTCCCCGAAAATATTTAAAGACGGCAAAAGGAGCCCCATTTTGCTCCATGTGCCCCAAAATTATAAAACCTTCCCAAAAATAAGGCCAAGCACTTATTTCAGGGTTCAAAAAAATATAAGTCAGGGTCTTATTTTCAGGGGAAACATGGTATCCTATAGGGTCCCCTGCTTGTGCAGGGGGTTGGACTAGAAGAACTCAAGATACCTTCCAACTCTGTTATTATCTGATAAATAAAAGATAATCTCAAGGGTTTAACCAGCTACCTTCCATAGATGGGGCCTCTTTTACCTAAGAATAGATGTTATGTGTCTTAATGTCAGCGATCTAATTTGTTCTGTGTTGAAACCTGACACTTAACTGCCTGGCAAGAAGAACAAAAAGTAATCTGCAAGCCAAGACTTCATGTAGGCTTATTTATAACATCAAATCCAAACTTAATTTTCAACTGCAATCAAGTTTAATTGTAGTTGGGAGTTTATCAGCCATGTTGATCTATAGATCTCTGTTAGGACAAGGGTGGGATCTAATGGGGAATCATGCTCAGCAGGAAGGCGGTAGAGAGAGGGGGGAGGATATAATCTTGTGACCTACTCCTGATTACTAACACATAAATAAGTTGCTTGTTTCATGTGCAACACCCATCCTCTGATTTTCTTTTGGGATACAGATTATTAACTCTGAATTACTAGGCTTAGATGAAACTTGTTACCATCCTGATATAACCATAGCTTTGATAAGGCATTTCTTCTAATATTTAAGCTATTCTTGCTTCTGTGATATTATTAGTATTTAATATCAAATTGGTTCTGTCCCTGCATGTAAACATACCTGAGGGCTGGTTCCTCAAAATGCAGTCAATTTCATCGTAAAATCTCATCTTCCTGCTTGGGCTACCAAGCTGATTGTTTTCTTTCTGCACCGCTCGATACTCGTATTTTAAGTTCTTGTATTTTGTACGACACTGTTTCCAGTCTCTGTCTATTCCAACTTTCATTAGCCTTCTGGCAATCTCCTCAAATATTTCTTTATTTCTTGTTGCTCCTTCAAGCATTTGTTGTATTTCCTCATCTGACCATATATTTATTAGAGCTCTGACTTCATTGTCACACCAATGCTTTCCTGCTCCTGTGTCATTGACTGTAATAACTCTGAAGTGATTTTGGGCTTCATCCAAGGTCATCTGATTGTCTGAAGATTCAAAATTAAACAACTGAAAGTGTTTCACAAAATAAAAGCAGATTATTGCACCCCCCCCCCAAAGCTATTAGATAAAAAGATTCAGTGAGTATTTAACTAGGAAAAGATCTGAACAAAAAAAAAATGGAACATTATATAAAGAAATTAGGGCTGTGTGCCACTTATTTTATTTTATTTATTTATTTTATTTTGATTTATATGCCGCCTTTTTCTGGAGACTCAGGGCGGCTTACAACACTTCAGATACAGTCTCCAAAAACTGCATATGGCTCTGTATGTAGCTCTTAGTTGTAACTTCTTAAAACTACTACAGGGTTTAATAACTTACGTTAGACTAGATACATTTTCATTTAGTAATATTTTGGCGATAGATTTGGAAACATTTCAAGTCATGTTAATGCATCACTGTGTCCTGACTGTAGGCCGGCATACTTCCTATGCCTCCTACTTGGTATCTTATGAGAAAGCATATAAATTGGAGATTGTGCTTTGCATAGGATAGCATTGATGTACTTTGGCTTGCAACGTTGTATTTGTGGCTTGCATGGTCTTCTGAAAACTGATTAAAATTTGGCTTTTTTGAAAAGCCTTGGAAGACTCATTAAGGGTGGATTTTTTTTGTCAACAGATCATTCGATTTTCATGGATAATTTTTATTGTGTCTTTGCATTGATGTAGTATTATTGAAGTTCGTTTTTAGACTCTTCAGAAGGAACAGCTTCCAAATTGTATAAATAACAGTAAATAAAATGGGGCCAAACTGACTGCTGCTGTCATTACAGTTAGCAGAAGATGCTACAGATGGCACTGATATGATTAAGGTTATTAACCCAATCTATGAGAAGCAAAACGTCTTCAAAGAAAAACCAGAAAGTCCAGTTGCCTCATGAAAAAGCACCTTTGGGAGAACCATGACTTGGATGGCTGAGAATCTCCATTGACATGTATCAATGGTTTCCAAGTCATCTTCAAAAGACAGGCCCATATACTGTAGAACTGGGATGGCGAACTTATGACACGCAGAGCCCTCTCTGTGGGTACGTGCGCCGTCGCCAGCTGCTATTCTGGTTTCCAGCGCACACATGCATGTGGGTCAGCTGGTTTTTGTGGGCACTGGAGCGCCAGAAAGTTGCCAAAACCAGACCTTTTTTGGGCCGTTTTCAGGCTGTTTTTTGGGCCGTTTTCAGGTTCTTTTTCGGGCCTTTTTCAGGCTCTTTTGGGCTGTTTTCCAGCTGTTTTCCCTGAAAATGGCCAAAAAACAGGCATGCGTATGCCAGCCAGTTGGTCTTCGGATTTCCTGTTCTCCAGAGCGCGCACATGCACACGCGTTCCAGTTTGGGCACTCGTGCTGAAAAGGTTTGCCATCACTATTGTAGAACATGTCACGTGTCACAGTTAGGATATGCTGTAATAAGAGCATGAGTCCCTATTACCTCCTAGCTGTGGCTTCCATTTGCCATTCAGGCAGGAGCTCTAAGTCTCAGAGGACCATCAAATATTAAATCTCCTCCTGCAGAGATTTAGGCAGCCCCATCTGGAGCCACAGTTCATCAAATATTTTTCTGTATCTTCTTCTCCCATTGTTGACTGGAAACAAAGAAAAAGCTTACCTGTCCCAGGTGCCTGTTTATACACTGAGAATCCAGATGTGTCCTCTGAGATTGTGCTGACTGAATCATCATCTGTCAAAATAACCCAGTTGTTCATTATGAGGTTGCATGTCTTAAATATTTACCTCTAATTAAATTTACTAAAGCTGAAGCAATATAGAAAACTGCTCCTCCCAGTGTTATGTTCTTGAATGCTGCACCTTCGTATGAGGTGTTTCTTGGCATGTAGACGTCAACTGCCTTGGGCCTTTGTAATTTGGTGGTAATAATAACCCTAATAAATTAATATTTATCCTGAGATACTTGAGAAGAGTCTGCCTGTTATAAGATTGTTCTGCCTGTTTCAAGAATTGACCAAAATAGAAGAGCCAAGGAAGTATATGTTATACTAAGCTTTAGTTATGCTTACACCTATACCCTTTTCTCCAATTTTTACAGCATTGGTAAATAGTAATTCTTAAAAGGCTTGATTGCATTGGGCAGCTTAGATGAATTATTGCATCCTCGCCACATTTTCATCCCTAAAATCAGGGGTGCTATTCAGCAGGTTCGGACAGGTTCTGTAGAAGCAGTAGCGGAAATTTTGAGCAGTTCGGAGAACCGGCAAATACCACCTCTGGCTGGCCCCAGAATGGAGTGAGAATGAGGATTTTGCAGTATCTTTCCTCCAGGAGTGGAGAGGGAATGGGGATTTTGCAGTATCCTTCCCCCAGGAGTGGGGAGGGAATGGGGATTTTGCAGTATCCTACTATTACCACAGAACCGGTAGTAAAAAAAATTGAATTCCACCACTGCCTAAAATGTCACAACATCGCCAAATAAAGTTATAATCTTAAATTGGGAGAAACAGCAAGCCTCACCCGGAATACTGGTATTATTATTAAAAGAAGACTGATAGTATGACTATAGTCCATTAATGGTAAACGGGAGCACTTCGTGTGTGCGGGTTCGTCTGGGCCGAGACCAGGAATAGGAGTTGCCCAGGGGCGTGCGCGTGCCAGAGAATGTACTCGCGGTTTCTTCAGGTTTCTTCTTCTTTACTGCCGGCAAGTCTTCAGGTTACTGCCATGCATGAGCACATGCCGATCAGCTGACCAGCGCACATGCTCGCGGCAGAAAATGGAAGACCAGCTCTGACACAAGCACAAAGGCTAGCTGATTGTTGCACACATGTGTGCCAGAAACCCGGAAAAGGAACAGGCACTGCCACGCGTGCCAGGCAACATGGCTCCGCGTGCCACTTTGGGCACATGTGCCATAGGTTCGCCATCATAGATATAGTCCATAACACTAGAGGAATCTTCTTAACTATTCCTTCTCCGGTAAGCAAAATTAACTTCCCTCACAATAGTTAGTGAGGTTTATTATTTTGTGATAAATACAAAATAGTTGTTTACTGATTTCCTGAACTTGGTATCTTCTTTTTGTTCTACTGACTGGGAATTCTGGGGTTTGCAGATTCAACACAGCTGAAAGGTTCCACATTGTGAAAACTATTCCATTTTATGGTTTAACATATTTTCATTTATTCCCCCTGTTGTTATAGTTTCTAATCCAGGATGCTTCCAAAGTCATTTATATGTTGTATTCCTGTGATATATACTTGGAAGTCTGCTTAGTTAACTAGAGGAAGATTTGCAGTTTTGATTTTCTTGTCTCTTCAGGCATTCTAAACGAGCAAACGTTCCACAAGTTCACTTACTAATTGCTAATTAGAAAGCAGTTTGGTATAGTATGCTGCTACTGAAAAGCAGTAGAATAGTTTTGTATTAACATTCAGAGAGGTTGGAGCAGGAGTAGGCAACTATGGCCCCTTACGATTTATGGACTTCAACTCCCAGAATTCCTGACCCCTTTTATGACCTGTGGACTTCAACTCCCAGAATTCCTGAGCTCAGGAATTCTGGGAGTTGAAGTCCATAAATCGTAAGGGGCCATAGTTGCCCACCCCTGGGTTGGAGGGATGGGTTGTCTAGGGCAGGAGTCCCCAACCCCCGGGCCACAGACCGGCACTGGACTGCGCAGGAGAGTGAGCCCCCATCTGCACATGTGCAAGTTCCAGGCAGCACACAAAACCATGTTTCTCTGTCCATAGAAAAACCACCCTCCATGGAACCAGATTGGGGGGCGCTGGATTGGGGACCCATAGTGGCTTGAGCCGCAGTGGCACAGTGTATAGAGTGCAGTACTGCAAGCTACTTTTGCTTGACTGCCTGCAATTTGGCAGTTCAAATCGCAACAGGCTCAAGGTTGCCTCAGCCTTCCATCCTTCCGAGGTGGGTAAAATGACCCAAATTGTTGGGGGCAATATGCTGACTCTGTAAACCGCTTAGAGAGGGCTGTAAAGCGGTATATAAGTCTAAATGCTATTGCCATTGCTATTGTAGACCACTGAATTGCCTAACCATGTTCTTACATTAAGGCCAGGGCTCCACATTTGCAGTTTCTCAGATCACAAACTGACATCAAGAGACTTGGGACCTATTGAAGTTTCAAATCCTTCCTCTGCACTTAACAGGGCCTGTCCATGTGTAAAATGTTATCTTAAATCAGTGACTTTCAACTGTTTTAACCAGGGACAGGTTTATGTTTTCCATATGAAACCCTGTAGGAAAGATTGTAACTAGAAAAGGTGGTTAAATAGTTAATCAGCCCCCCTCTCTCTTTCTCTGTCTCTACACACACAATTACACTGTTCTTCTGTTTTGCAATTGAAATATACTGAGGCTGCTGTTTATTTTTTTAAAAGGACAGAATGGCTGAAGTTTCATTTCAGGAATGAAATGTATAAGTTGGTAAGGATAAAAATTGCTTTTCCATTTGACACTTGTGGCCAATTAAATTGACTTGGTGAAAACTTGTGATGCTGTTCAAACAGCTTTTTTAAAAAATTTATTTATATTTATATGCCGCCCTTCTCCGGAGACTCAGGGCGGCTTACAATGCATTAAGCAATAGCCTTCATACTTTTGCATATTTATACAAAGTCAGCTTATTGCCCCCACAAACCGGGTCCTCAAATAAATAAATAAGGCATTTGAAGCTCTTTGTTTGAAACTGCTACTAGTCAAAAATAGTTGAAGGGGGAGAAAAAAACTGCATTTGGGGAAATCAAGGCAAACTCATTTTTTGTCTACAGCTGAATTCAGACGGATTGCATCATATTTTATTTTTATAACTTCGTTCTAATTTCGAAAGGATTTTGGACACAAAAAGAAGAAAATAGCAGCTGGAGAATAACAACCCGGGCAAATTGATCGGTAACTTAAAGGCCATTTAAAGTTACCATGGATTTCAAAAAAGCTACTTACAACCCTTCCGTAAAGTTGCAGCTATTGTCTCCCCAATCACATGATTGCATTTTGGGATCTTGGTAACCAGCTTGCATTTGCAACCACTTGCAGTGTCTTATAGTCACATGACTACAATTTGAGTATTTTGCTGGTTTCCAGCAAAAAAAAAATAGCCTATTGGATTTGCTGGATTCACTTAATAACCATGTGATTCGCTTAACCACTGCTGTAACTCACTGAAGGGTGATCATAAATATGGTCATATAATCTCATCTGGTCACGTGGTGTCTTGATTTACAACTGAAATGGCTTTCATTCGATATTCTGGCTTCTATTGCGGTTGTAAATTGAGAACTATCTGCAGATTGTAAATATGTGGAAACACTATTTTATAGAGCCAGATCAGACAAAAGAAAAATCAGTTAACATCCTGTTTCCGCAACCGGCAACATGATGTGCAGGAAAGGCAGGCACTTTCTAATGTTATGTCCCCAGATCTGCTGTTGATGTTTATCTCACATTAACTACAATTCTTAAATCCAAGTTGAGAATCCTTGTCAAGTGCATCCAACAAAGCATATTTATTTCAGCTGGTGGGGAGTGTTTATTATAGTTTTATATTTGCAAATTTAGTAAATTTGCAAGCGGTCAGCACCTGGAAATAATTTACCTATTTTTATATATGCTATCCAATACGCCCCCCCCCTTTTTTTTCAGACAAACAAATCTGTTTTTTATTTATTTGATATTGTATATTTAATTCTTTTCTCCAAAATCATCCACAGAACAGGATACTGAGGTCCATGGAATTGTAAATAAAACGAAGGTTGTAATGTGAATTATAAGCAGTTAGTATATTTTAGAAACTGATCTTGTGGAAGTAAATTTCATTGTTGGCGATGGAAGGCAAGGAATGCAAGTTGGCTGTGGAAGAAATGGGAGTTGTGCCAACAAGTGGAAACGTCTTAGCAACAGTAAATTTATCTTGGCAGTTTCTCTAGTATCTAGCAACTAGGTTGAGGCCTATAGTTTCAAATAGATCATGTAGAGGCTTGAAGGCTGATACTTGATTTGGCTTTGATCCCCCCCCTCCCCTTTAGACTATATTGATACTGTAGTTGTAAACTCAAGGGCAATGTGCGTCTGAGCCTCAAAGCTAGAAAATGCCCATGGGAAAAAAATATCACTTGTCTTTGGAAGACACAATTCTCTTGTTCTTTCTTGACAGTGGCTCAGCTTTCCTTGCTACCATTCCTTTTCCATGCAAAATTTCCAAATGTTTGCCAAATTGCAAACATTACAGCTGGAACAAACTATTCCAAGTTGCACAACGCTTATGTAAACAGCCTTCTGCATTGCGTAATTGATTTCAGATGTTTTTGACCTGGGATACGCCACTTAATATTGTTCTTTTATAACACATCAGATCTCCTTGAATAATGCGAAGCCTGGTGGTTGTGTCAGTGCTTGATGTAGTCATGGTATAGATAGGAGCAGTGGTGGGTTGCCCCCGGTTTGGACCGGTTCGCAAGAACCGGTAGTAAATCCGGCGGGAGGCTCCGCCCACCGACCCCGACATCATCTGCCCACCGACCCCAACATCATCAGGAAGCGTCTGCGCATGCGTAGAAACGCGAGCGGCCCAGTTTTGCGAACCAGTAGTAAAGGTAAATACAACCCACTGGATAGAAGGATCAGTTTAGGACATCATTCTATGTGGCCAATGCTTCCTTCTGCCTAGAGCAGGGGTGTCAAACTCGCAGCGTCCCGTTGTTGTCACATGACATATCGCGACTTTCCCCCCTTCGCTAAAACAGGATGGGCGTGGCTAGTGCATGACGCATCTGGCCCACGGGCTCCAAGTTTTGACGCATCTGGCCTAGAGAGAGAGGAGAGGGCTAACCTAGGACTCGCCAAAGATTGCTAAACCACTCACTGCCAGTATGACTAAGAATGCTGGGCAGTGAACTTCAATAAAAGAATCTTTTGTTATCCACCTTTAATTCTAGATGTCACTTTCAGCTGTTGTGGACCACTAAATAAATAATTTCCCCTTCCCAAACCGCAGGTTGCGAAGAATTGTAGCACGCACGTGTGAGAGCTTTCAAAATTTTGGAATAAACATTTCGTTGAGATGTCAGACAATGTGCAGTGTGAAGACATGATAACCTAACCTAAGTAGACAACAGCAAGGGATTACGTGTTGTCATTTTTCTTGAATGGTTAGCCATATGGCTGCTTAAATTATCTTTTTTTTTTAATTTGATTTATATGCCGCCCTTCTCCGGAGACTCAGGGCGGCTTACAGTGCGTTAAGCAATAGCCTTCATACTTTTGTATATTTATACAAAGTCAGCTTATTGCCCCACAATCTGGGTCCTCATTTTACCTACCTTAGAAAGGATGGAAGGCTGAGTCAACCTTGAGCCTGGTGGGATTCGAACTTGCAGTAATTGCAAGCAGCAGATGTTAATAGATGTTAATAACAGGGTGCTTTAAACCACTGTACTACAGGCTCTTGCACTTGTGCCATTCAGTGTACTATTTTTCAGATCAACAGATCAAAGTTTCTTGTTCATCCAGCTAACTCTCATTGACTACAAAGAGGTGGAGGCTTAGGTGTTCAACAGGGTCTAGTCAGTGAACATGAAAAGACTCCAGCAGGCCAACTGATACATCTCTGCAGACTCCAGGGTCAGATTCAGGTGCATTAATGCATAAACCAGTCAGTTGGCTTTGTGAATCCAGGTGAGCTGTTTATCTATCCAGGCTTGAAGATTAATGGAGTTTAAAACTAGCATACAGTATGCTATAGGTCTGTGATGGCAAACCTATGGCATGCGTGCCACAGGAAGTACCAGAAGTCTGGAAACAGGCTGTTTCCTGCCTCCGGAGGGCTGGGGGAGCCTCCGGGGCCTGTGGAGGGTGCAAAATGGGCCTACCAGAAGTATGGAAACGTTTCCGACCTCCAGAGAATTCAGGATGGCTTGTTAGACCCAAAATGGGTCGCGGGGGGCGCACGCATGCGCGGGGTGGTGGTGGTGGTCGTGCAAGCCTGTGTAGGGGCGGGGCATTCATGGGCATTGCATTATGGGTGTGGGCACGCACACGTGCGATATCGCGCATGTGCATTCGTTTTTGGCACCCGAAGAAAAAATGGTTAGCCATCACTGTTATAGGTAGAAAGTGCTTTGCCAACCTCTCTTGGGTCAGTGTTTTACTTCCAGATATTTTATTTTATTTTTAAAGAGGAAACAGTAATAAGTAAAAAAAAATCAAACAAAAGTTCTGATGTGATCTCCTCCTGACCTCCTTCATCCCTTGCCAATGATGCAACTTAAATGTTCCAAAGGGCGCAGTGGACTCGCGTCAGGAGAGGAATAGTCCAGTCCCTGGCATTTCTCATTCTTGTGTAATGTGTATTAAATTTTTGCTACATGTTCGATCCTATTCTTTTTCCATGATGAAATTTTGAGATAAGAGTTCTCAAGTGCTTTCACCCTACTTTGGTTACAGTTCTTTCGGTATCAGCAATGCTGTGACATAGATTCTTTTATTCCAGAATCTTGACTCTGAATCAGTGACGTTATTATACAGGGAGTCCTCAACTCAACAACAATTCATATAGTGGCCATTCAAAGTTACAACAGCAGTGTAAAAAGCCAACTTACGACAGTTTTTCACACTTATGACCATTGCAGCCATGGTCCCCATGGTCATATGATCAAAATGCATATGCTTAGCAAGTGATGCATATTTATGATGATTGCAGTGTCCGGGGGTCATGTCCTTTTGAGACCTTCTGATAAGCAAAGTCAATGGGGAAGCCAGATTCACTTAATTGCATTGCTAACTTAACAACTGCTAAGTTAAGTTGTTCACTTAACAGCTGTGGCCAGAAAGCTTGTCAAATGGGACAAAACTTGATAAATGTCTCACTTAACAACATAAATGTTGGGCTCAGTTGTGGTCGTAATTCGAGGACCACCTATTAGACCAAGAGGCAGTTCCCAATTCAACCTCTTTTTTGAAGGATAAAAACTATTCATGTAAGATAACTTTTCAGATCCATGGGCTTTATCCAGCATTGCTCTAATAAGAAAGATAATAATAGGCTTGGCCTGAAATTGTTAGTATTTCAGTAATTTTTCCACTTTCTTGTTCCCTTTTTTTCCTGAAATGCTTCTTAAGCTCTTTTCAAGCAAACGGAATGTGTTAAATTGCTTTTTTATGCAATTAGTCAGTTTTCAAATAAATTTTATATTCCACGAATAATACCGCCATTTTACAGAAAGAGATTCAATTGCAACATTAACGTGATACTCTACTATTCGTGGTATCTTGTATCAGAATATTTCATTGCATCCATATGATCTGATGGTGATAATAATAACCTTTATTGTCACTGCACAATATATGTTCAATGAGATCAGTGCACCCCTCCCCCAACACAATACAACTCACAGTGGAAACAGAAAATCCCTAACCCAATAAATCATATTAATGAATACCCATATCTTTGATCTTTCATGGACTCTCTGCTCTGTATTCCATCTACGGAAGCAAATCTACCAGGGTGAAATGCTCCCAGTTCGGACCGGATCACCTGATCCGGTCGCGATGGCGGCAGGTGGTTCGGAGAAACGGTAGCAAAAGTCCCTGCCCCCCTCCCATGCCTAGCTGAGCCGCATGATCATCAGAGGCTTTTTTTTTTTACTTTTAAAAGCATTTTTTCTACAACTTCTTCCACTGAAAAAATGCTTTTAAAAGTAAAAAAAAGGCTCTGATGATCGCGTGGCTCAGCTGGGATCGTCAGAGGCTTTTCGAAGCATTTTTTTCTGCAACCTCTTCAGGGGAAGAGGTGGTTAAAAAAATGCTTTGAAAAGCCTCTGACGATCCCAGCTGTGTTGCCTGATCGGCAGAGGCTTTTCAAAGCATTTTTTTTGCATTTGCAGAAAAAATGCTTTGAGAAGTTAAAAAAAAAAAGTTGGCCACGCCCACCCAGTCACATTACCCCCCCAAGCCACACCCACAGAACCAGTAGTAACAAATTTTACATTTCACCCCTACCTACTCTTTATAGAGCTTTTTATCATACTTAATATGAATGATATGGAGTGCTTAGATGCTTGTCCCTAAAAAGTGGACCCGTTCATAAGTGCTGAAATTATGATTTTTCTGCAACGATAATTGCTTGGTTTATGGAGGCATGAAAAGGCTGTCCCCTTTTCTTCCATGCTTCCCAAGTTCAGAAGCGTTTGCTTTTGATTAACCATCATTTGCTGTTATTCAGCACTTGTAAAGCTGATTAATGTGTCTTATGACTTGTTTCATATATACTTTGGAATCAGAAGCTTCCAGGGTTTTTTCCACCAAAGGAAGGAAGGAAGGGAGAGAGAGTGAAATGTGCAAGTATGGAAAATGGTTAAGCTTAATGCATTCAGTGATACAATCTCTGTTACATCAAAGAGCTTCATTAGTTAAAAATAAATAAATCTCAACAATCTTCCATGACAAGTGATTGTGACTCTCATTTTGTACATGTGGAGGACTAAACTAAAGGACCATATTTCACTCAAGGATTTTTAATCAACAGGACTGCTGAAATACTGTGTAGGTTAATGCTGGTGTCTAAAACCATTGTGACGAAAAGACCATACAAACAGACGTGGGTTTAACATAATTTTACAACCGCTTCGCCATGCACTGAAAATGTGAGTGTGTGTGTAAGCCTTCTGCACATGCGTGTGGCCTTCCATGCATGTGTGCAGCCTTCCGTGCATGCACGCGGGTTAGAAAACATGGCTAGATAGGACGGCATAGCGCCAGGCCAGCTGAATACCACCACTGCATACAAACCATTACACGAAGCTCTGAGTCTGGAAATAGGGTCCTTTTTGCATTTCCTTCCCTCTAAGACAGGAGTCTCCAAACTTGGCAAGTATAAGACTTCTGGACTTCAACTCCCAGAATTCCCCAGCCAGCGTCAGATATGGCCAGTGTTCATGTTAGCAAAGCCTTCATTTCTCATGGAAAATGGCTTTTCAAATTATCTGTTATCATGACTGCAGTTGCCACAAAGGATAACATCTTGAAATTTTGGTATTAAAATTTAAAGGAATCTGTGAATCCTCTTATCAGTTTAGATAACAATCTCAACAATGATTTTTTGTGCAATATATACCTGTCACTAGTGCAATATCTTAAAAAGCTCATCCTCCCCCAAAGCTTTAAATTTATGAAGCTCATATATTGTCAATTAAGCTATATGTCTCTAGGCTACAATTCAATTTCCATAGTTTTTGTTTGAAATTAATTTTGACTATTCCAAGATTATAGCGAAAGAACAGACACAGAGGTAAACAAAGAAGATTTTAAAAAATATTTTCTTTTAAAAAAATTGTTATATACACGTACCCTCATTGATTGACTTACCTATGTCAATTGGTTCTTGCTTTATGTGTGAGAACTCTGGAATCAAATTGATGGAATTGTTGTCTTCCTGAATTACTGTAAATTTAAAGTAATTTTTTAAGAAAATGTAATTGACATATGACTGAATTTCATGTTTAATATACATATTTCAATTTAAAAAGTTAGTTTGGAGCTAAAATATTCTCTAGTACTTTCCTGTGATTATTCTAAACAATTCTATTCAAAGATTTTTATTATAAAGGAATGGAATGGAATGGAATGGCTTTATTGGCCAAGTGTGATTGGACACACAGGGAATTTGTCTCTGGGGCATAAATTCTCAGTGTGCATACAAACAACAAAGTGATAAATCATGTTCATAGTCATCATAAAAATACATTAATCCTAAATCATAAAATACAACACTTAGTGATAGTCATAGGATACTAATAAGCAATCAACATAAATCATGCTAGCATACTAAATAAAACAATATAACTCATAAGATACAAGCAACAAAGTTATAGTCATAAGAAAATAGGTAATAGGAAAGATGAGAAGAATAATAGTAATAACCTTATTAGATAGTTTGACAGTTGTGGGAATTAGTTGTTTATATTTATATGCTGAACGCTGTATTTTGTAGTGAAGAATAATAGGACTTACTTAAAGGAAGGATCCAATTCCCTTGAAAATAGCTGGTGGCAGCACTAACTACAAAGATGCTACACCAAAATGAGAAGCAGAGTTAGGAGGTTTGAGACTTCCAAGATTTCTTTCTACAGGATTAACCCTACTGTTATCCATGCAACTTACGTTTTACAAATAAAACTCTCCTAAATTGATAACCATCTGTTATTTTAGACCGCAAGATAACAATTATTTGTGCATTTGAAGAATGGACAAATAGATCCAGGAAACAATATGAAATACTTCGCCTGTTTTTCCACATCAAAACTAAATGGTTCAGGTGTGACTTCTTAATGCCTATTTTACTTTTTTGTAGGTAGACATTGTGGTGGCGCAGTGGTTAGAGTGCGGTACTGCAGGCTAATTCTGATCACCGGCTGCCAGCAGTTTGGCAGATCGAATCTCACCAGGCTCAAGGTTGACTCAGCCTTCCATCCTTCCGAGGTCGGTAAAATGAGGACCCTGATTGTTGGGGGCAATAGGCCGACTCTGTAAACCGCTTAGAGAGGGCTGTAAAAGCACTACGAAGCGGTATATCAGTCTAAGTGCTATTGCTACTGCGTGTAAGCATGGTGTGTCACATGATTAATAAGGTAAAAACATTTCTGAGGTGTATACGATTCCTGTTAACAACATTTACATATGCACCTGATCATCTTGGCAATAATATAGAAATGGTTTGTCGTTGTTTTCTTCTGAGATTTTTTTATCCTTTCCAGTCTGTATCCTTGATAGTTACCCATTCCTGTGCTAGCCAGATTGACTGTCTTTAGTTTTTTTTTTTTTAAGTTCAAGATCACTTAGATGCTGCCACAATTATGAATCCCATATTGCTAATAAAGCACATAAAGTCTTGCTTGTTTCCCACATTCCACTTCTGTCCTTTAAATAGGTAGGAAGTATGCATAATTAGATTTAACAGTCTGGTGTATTGGCTGAAGACGTTTTATCAGAGGATGTGGAAAATGTTGCTTTCTGAAACGGGTGGTCCTTGACTTAGAACCACAGTTGGGACTGGAATCTCGGTCATTGAGTGAAGTGTCTCTTAAATGAGACATCCACATCTACATGACTGCTTTGCTCAATGACCTCAATCCCAGCATTGCCAGCTGTGGCTGTTAAATCAATTTTACAGCACATTAAGTAGAGTGAAGGCAGGGGAAGCTCAGTGCAGGCTATATGGCCCATTGGCATGTGGACACCTGCCATGCCTGGGTGGCCAGGGTCTGTTCCTCCCCCAACAACCCCTGGGGGAGGGAGCAGCCTGGGGGGGGGAGCTGAACTCCTTCAGCAGGCAGCTCTTTCACCCAGACCCGAGAGGGACTCCTCCCAGCGGGCGGTAAGCAGCTTGCAACTTTCCCTGCCCATTTTGCCATTGACTTTCTGGGGTTGCCAGCAGAGAAGATTGCAAATGGTGATCTCCCGATCCGCAGGGAGTTCAGCAACAATCCTAAATGCAAACAGGTTGCCGAGCACCCAGATCACATCACTTGGGTAGGGAGCACATGTGCAACATTTGGAGGTACTTTACAAACCATATGTGGTAGCTTCTGGGATACAGTGGCTCAGTGGCTAAGATGCTGAGCTTGTCGATCGAAAGGTCGGCAGTTCAGCGGTTCGAATCCCTAGTAATGGGGTGAGCTCCCGCTACTTGTCCCAGCTTCTGCCAACCTAGCAGTTCAAAAGCACGTAAAAAATGCAAGTAGAAAAATAGGGACCACCTTTGGTGGGAAGGGAACAGCATTCCGTGCGCCTTTGGCGTTTAGTCATGCCGGCCACATGACCACGGAGATGTCTTTGGACAGCGTTGGCTCTTCGGCTTTGAAATGGAGATGAGCACCGCCCCCTAGAGTCAGGAACGACTAGCACATATGTATGAGGGGAATCTTTACCTTTACCAACCATAAAACATCCTTTCTGAGGCTGTTATTTTGAACCATCAGCAAATGGTTGTAAGTTGAGGGCAACCTGCATTGTGCGATATTCGTATGCATATTAAAATGTGTCCACACAATAGGATTGGTTTAAGGATTTGTACCCTGACATTTATTTTGAGGTTACTAACTCAAGCAAGTTTGCAGGCATTAGCATAAAGAACAGTGAATGCATTGTTCCTCTTATCTCCCATAACCACTTTTGGGTTTTGTTTTTTGTCATTATGATGGCATTAAGAATTCTCTTAAGAACTGAAGTCAAGGAAGTGAAGGGTCTTCCTTTTTTCTACAAAGTAATGTAATTATTCATTTTACTTTGCACACTACTGGGTTTTATCCCAACGAAGGGGGGAGGAGGTCTGACCTTTAATATAATTGGTTTCTTGCTGTTTGGTGATGTGGATCCTTGTGATAGATAATAAAATCAATTACAGCAGAATCCAATACAGATCCAACCAAAGGGTGAAAGTCCAAGTTTGTGCTGGGGGGTCAGCGACTTTGTTATCTGACTGCAACTGCGTTCTAAGCTGTTGGATAATTGGCAAATATTAAGCAAGAAAATCTAATGGTAACATTCCAGTCAACATTCAATATTGGTTTATTGATTTTTATTCATGCTGATTTTCATATCTGTTTAAAAGGCATCCCTTGGGTTATTTTCTTATCTTAGGAAAGTAATACTGATTGTGTACTGTACATGCTTTTTCAGCTTTTGAAATTTTAGCCCCTGTGTGCTGTTATCAATTAAATGACCATTCAGACAGAACAAACCATGAAGCTCATGCTTTGAGAGGGGAGGGGGGGGAGAGTGTTGGAGGAATAAGTTTCTAGAGAATTCTCTGTAATAATTTGGCGCCCTCTACTGGCCAAGATATGGTAATAGCATGTGGTGGTAGCATAATAAGGCAGATGTTAGGAGTTGATGTTCATATAGGACAGTGGTGGCGAACCTATGACATGCGTGCCAGAGGTGGCACACAGCGCTCTCTCTGTGGGCACGTGTGTCATTGTCAGAGCTCTATTTTGGGCCTCTGCCATGAGTGCCTGCTGTGCATGCGCCCACGACTTGCAGTTTGGACGGGGCACGGACGTATGCGTGGGGCTTGCAGTTTGGGCGCGCACAAACACTTTGGGCACTCAGTGGCTAAAAGGATTGCCATCACTAATATAGGATTTTCTTAATTTTGAAATATTACTTTGGTTTTCAATACAGTGAGAAAACCTCTTAACCCAGGGGTGTCAACCTCATGTCGTCATGGCGGCATCACATGACATATCGGGACTTTTCCCCCCTTTGCTAAACCGGGCATGGGCGTGTCCAACATGTGACGCATCCGGCCCATGGGCCGCGAGTTTGACAGCCTTCTTGTAACGAATGGATTCATATATGAATTAATGTCTTAGTAATGACTTAGTAATGTCTAGAATTCATCATATCGAAGTGGAAAAAGGAATATAAGTAGTCCTCGACATATGGCCATAGTTGAGACCACAATTTTGGTCGTGAGTTATGATGGTCACAAAGCAAGCAACTGCACCTAATTTTACTATCTTTTTTACATTAAAAGAGCCTTGGTGGTGCAGCAGACTAAGTGCTGTTAAGTAACACCAGCTGCCTGCAATTACTGCAAGTTCGAATCTCACCAGGCTCAAGGTTGACTCAGCCTTCTAACCTTCCGAGGTAGGTAAAATGAGGACCTGGATTGTGGGGGCAATAAGCTGACTTTGTATAAAAAAGAACACCGCTTGGGAGGGCCAAAAGCCCTACTAAGCAGGTATATACAAAAGTATGAAGGCTATTGCTTAACGCATTGTAAGCCACCCTGAGTCTCCGGAGAAGGGCAGCATATAAATTGAACGAATAAATAAATAAATTAAGCAAATCTATTCTTTAGGAAGCCTTTCCAGCAAAAACATAAATTACAGTGACATGACCACAAGGTGCTGCAAACAGTCTTGAAATCAACAAACTTGAAAACCAGGTCATACGTCCCATTTTCATGGTCTGGTGAAATTTTTGGTTATTAGGCAACCGGTCTGTATTAGGCTAATGTGAGCATTACCTATATTCCAACATCTCCCTCCTTCCTCTCTTCATTTAGGTTTTGGGAGTGAAGATGGCTTCACTTTATGATATTTTATTTATTACATAATAAAATAGATGCCTCTCCATGTTGAGCAGAATAAACTAGGCACTAAAATTGGGAGTATGGTTGACAGGTTCAATGAATGATTGTTGTAAAACTGTTGATTATCACTTCATGCACAAAATGCTGCGCTGCCAGTTTTTTTTAACACCAGACCTCAGCAAAATTGTAAAATGAGTTTCTGTCACAGACAAGAGAAGACTTCGCAAGGGTTTGTCACTTGATATCATTTGTCAAGGTCTTTATCCATTACCACTATGATTATTTGTTGTGAAAGTCTTGTACTTTATTTATCAAATTAAACAAGTACACAGAGAGAACCTAGAGATGTAGAAAAGGCGTCAAAGATTACAATGAACTGAAGTTTCCTCAGAAAAAAATTACTATACTAACTACAAAATGAAGATGGCAAAATTCTCATTGGTAATGGAGAAAAGGCGGAATTACCTCAGACAGGTTAGTCCTCAACTTTAAGAGCACAATTGGGACCAGAATTTTACAACCTTTTTGCCATGGTTGTTAAGCAAATCACTGTAGTTCTGAAATGAATCACATAGTCATTAAGTGAATCTGGCTTCCCCAGTGACTTTGCATGTTAGAGCCCAGCTGAGAAGGTCACAAATGAGCTGGGATGTCATTGTAAATACCAGTTGCCAAGCACCCGAATTTTGATTACATGACCATGGTAATGCTGAAGTGATCATAAGTGCGAGGAACGCTTGTAATTTACTTTTTTTTTCAGCATCATAACTTTGAACAGTAGCCAAAATGTGGTAAGTTGAGGATGATCTGTGTCTGTTTCGGCTCAGCCTTTTCTGGCATGTGGATATCTGTTCCAGTAGGTCAGTGGTGGCTAACCTTTTTGCCGTCGCGTGCCAAAAGAGGGGGGTCAAGGGGGGGGTGCGCGCATGCCCACACCCATAATTTAATGTGGCCCATCCCCTGCACATGTGCACGCGACTCCCCCACCCATGCACGCATGACCCCCCCCCCCAGCTCCCCCCGCTTTTGGCATGCGATGGCATGGTGGGCCCAGTAGGCCCGTTTTTTGCCCTCCCCAGGCTCCAGAGGCTTTCTTGGGGCATGGGGAGGGCAAAAATGGCCTTCCACACCCACCTGGAGGCCCTCCGGAAGCCGGAAACGGCCCGTTTCCTGATTTCCGGTGGGCCTAGAAGGCCCAAAAATCAGCTGGCCGGTGCATGCATGCAAATATGGCTCTGCGTGCCACAGGTTCGCCATTGCGGCACTAGGTGGTTGTGAAGAACAAAATGAAGCATATCAAATAGCTTATGAATGAATGTTAAATTATATATGTATTATGTTACTTATAATGGAGATAAAGTTCTAGGGGGAGATATGTTTGCTAGTTTAAGGATAGTTATGTTTGATTAAATATGTCAATGCTATACCCTGTATTTTGCTCTGGGAAGTCGGGGGGGAGGGAGAAGGGATTGGGAGGGGGGAGGAAGGGGGGATTTGTTTGTAAAAATATTTTAAAACTTTTTAATTAAAAAAAAAAGAACAAAATGAAGCCAAGTGGAAGGTTAAGGCTGACGGATATGTTCAGAAAAATCTATTTACTATAAGCTGAATGTACGTCTCTAGCTTTGGATGATATTGCATCCTATGATATTGAAAACAATTTGATGATACAGTTCATTACCTTTAATAAATCCTTGAGAACTGGTGAATTGCTAGGTGGATAATGGAGAGCTAGTGCTGCCCCCAATTTCAAAAAGTAATAAAGATCCAGAGAACTACACTAAGCACTTTAGCATCAATTCTTGAAAAGATTCTGGGGCAGATCATTAAACAATGCAATACAATCATTAGAGCCCAGAGTGTAATTGTTAAAAGTGGAATTTGCTGAGCTAACCTTGCCTTGTTTTTACATCCTTAGTAGACTGGGAAATGCTACAAAGATCATTGATCTTGATTTCAAAGTATGGAGTAAATGACATGCCTGTTGCAAGGAACTGCTGCTGGTGGTTTGAAAGTACTATGTCTGTTTCTCATCTTCCTCTAATATGTATCTGGATGCCCCAAGATTAGGTCCTGCCTGATTATAAACTGAATTATCATCCAGCAGTGAGATGCAGCTAAAGAAAACATAAATGTGGTTTTAAGTTTCGTTAGCAGAAGAGTAGCAGGAGTTAGAATTACATTTAAGATAAATTAACAGACTTTTGGGTAATAATAATTCATCTGGACAGTTTCTCACCCCTAAATTCTTGGGTTATTGGATTTACTGGAACTATGACTTTGGACTCTCTCCACATTTAAGTTGTATATTTCCTAGTTAATGCATTCATTATAGCTCCTGATTTTCTCATCTTATTGTTTGCCTCATAGTCTTAATCAGAACAGAAGCTGAACATAATATGAATCCTTAGGTACTTGAAAGATTGTCACAGAAGAGCAGGACCCGTTTTCTGCGTGTTTCCCCCAAAATAAGACTGGGTCTGATATTAATTTTTGCGCCAAAAGACGCATTATGGCTTGTTTTCCGATTAGGTCTTATTTTCGGGAAAATGGTATAATCCTAATACACTGGACAATGGGTTTACATTTCAGGGAAGTAGATTGCAGTTTAATGTTAGAAAATTATTCCATAATAACATGTAATACTGATACCCATTGTCATCGGGGCACTTGGTACCATGTCCAAGAATTTTATAACATACATCAGCAAATTGCAGCTTCCTGCAATAACACCAGCAGAATTACAAAAAACTGCGCTACTTGGAACATCGTACATCTTAAGAAGGTACTTGGTTGATACCTAGGACGCTGGTAGCAACCTGTATCAACCATTAGCACCAGTCAATGGTATTTGTGATGCATTTTTGAATGTTCAGTTGACTTGAGTTTCATATTTAATGAATAAAGATGATGGTGATGATGATGATGATGATGATGATGATGATGATAATAACAGCAGTTCAACATCAAATACCCTTTTACTGGAAAGCTATATGCTTTTGTTTGGATTTTTGCATGATGCCTTATACACGTAGTAATGTACAAAAGGATAAAATGAAATTTACCTGAATCAATAATTTCTTCTTTTATATGCTCCCTCCTAAGTGTGGAATTGGGTTTTCCCAAGTGCCCAGAGTTATCTCTCTCTGCTGTGCTGCGTATCACTAAAACAACGCAAAGGAACATTATGTAAATGCTGGAATCGTATTGTAGGGTTCAGAATTTTAATAGCTGAGTCAAAAAATTGACCACCAATTTTCTCATAGTCACCTGCATTTGGCATTTTCCTTGTATTAGCGTCTCCGGGTGTGTTACTAATAAAGTCCTCTTCACCTGTAATTCAAAGCAATTCTGCATAAAATGTTACGGATTACAGTCTTACAGCTGTAAAATTCTATTTCCTGTAAATGATGCTCAGTCCTTAACCAGCGAAGCCAAACACAGTCATCACCCTTAAATTGTATTTTGCTTGAGTACTCAAGAAGTGTATACATGCCATTTAAACAATTCCAGACAGGGAACAAACATAATACATTAATCATATCACCCAGAAGTCCGTAATATTCTGTGGGCTGCATTTATTATAGCGAATATCTTTGCAAATCTTAAGTGGCAATGTAATAGAGATAGCTTAGCCTTCTTAGAATCCTATGTAAGAGTCTTCCTAGCAGTGTGAACAGCCCATGTCATCCTTGGGCAGCAGATCAACAGCTGTGCTGGCTAGAGATGATACGGTCTGCAGGACATCTAGTTAGGAAATGCTGAATAATACCATGTTTCCCCAAAAATAAGACCGGGTCTTATATTATTTTTTGCTCCAAAAGACGCATAAGGGCTTATTTTCTGGTTAGGTCTTATTTTGGGGGAAATACGGTACTAAATGCATCCATCTGGCTGACAATCTTAACTGGGACTTATTTTTTGGGTAGGGCTTATATTATGAGCATCTTGAAAAATCATGCTAGGGCTTATTTTCCGATTGGGTCTTATTTTCAGGGAAACAGGGTAGCAATAGCACTTAAACTGCTTCGTAATGCTTTACAGTCCTCTCGAAGCAGTTTACAGAATCAGTATATTGTCCCCAATGATGTGTGCTCTCATTTTACTGCCCTCGGAAGGATGAGTCAACCTTGAGCCAGTCGGGATCGGACTCCAGGCAGTAGGCAGTCTGCAATACTGCATTCTAACTACTGTGTCACCACAGCTCCTAATTACTCCTAATTACAAGGAGTTGTAACTGTGCTTTCAGAGCCCTACCCCTTTTCACTTGCATCATAGTAAGGGGCCATCTTTGATCATAAAGCTGTGGCTTCCATCTTGGTTTGTTTTGTTTTTAAACACCCACAGATATCCCTGATTTCCTCACTGTATTTTATGGCAGCTATTATTTTCAACCCTTTCAAACACTTGACTTTATTCACTGAATGTCATCTTAATTAAAGCGCCTGACCAACCGGATCCCATATCAGTCTTTCTGCATTAATTATTTTTCTAGTTTTCTTTTTCCCCTTTTCATAGTTTGAATTAAGCAGAGTTTGTAACATATTACTGAAAATCTTTATATGCGGATTTTGCTGCAAAATTGACTTTAAAAGGTAACAAAAATTTTACCTCTTAATTTTTTTTCTATTGTGGTCTTTATCCATTCGGTTGGTTTCTCAACATAGCCATTATGGCATCTGCTTGGCTTATCTGCATTGTGTCCCAAAATAGCATCCAATTCTCTGAAAAACTTCATAGTTTTACTTGTGTTGCCCGAGTACTGGGCATCTTTAACACTCTTGTATTCATGCTTTAGATTTTTATATTTCGTTCTGCATTGCTTCCAGTCCCGGTCAATTCCAAATTTTTGTAGTCTAGCAGCAACATGTTCAAATATCCTTTTGTTTCTGACTGTTCCTTCCAGTTGTTGCTGAATGCTCTTTTCTGACCAGATTCGTATTAGAGCTCTTACTTCATTAACAGTCCAATGCTTTCCTCCTTCGTTTGCTACAGAAGGAATGAAGGGGAGATTTTTGGAAGCATCTAATACTGTAGCTGGATTACCTGCATCAGGTAGGATAGGAGAAAGACACAGATATGTATTACCTGCATTGGGTAGGGTGGGGGTCAGGATCAGGTAGAGATAGTAAGAGAGAGAATGTGTGGTTAACTATTTTTCTTCTCCAGGAACAGCTAGGAAAATATCGAAATTAATTCAAGCTGGATAGTACCCGTAAAATATAAAATTGCTTTTATACGTTCTCTTCAGTGGTGGAATTCATTTTTTTTTTACTACCGATTCTGTGGGCGTGGCTTGGTGGGCATGGCAGGGGAAGGATACTGCAAAATCTCCATTCCTTCCCCACTCTTGGGGGAGGGATATTGCAAAATCTCCATTCCCACCCCACTCTGGGGCCAGCCAGAGGTAGTATTTGCCGGTTCTCTGAACTGCTCAAAATTTCCGCTACTGGTTCTCTGAACTGCTCAAAATTTCCGCTACT
>WNWU01000048.1:567633-577884 GCA_012654045.1 Ptyas mucosa | reverse complement strand
AAAATTTCCGCTACTGGTTCTCTGAACTGCTCAAAATTTCCGCTACTAGTTCTCCAAAACCTGTTAGAACTTGCTGAATAGCACCCCTGGTTCTCTTGGAAAGTTATTATGTCAGGCAACAATTTGGGGGGGAGGGAGGGGAGAAATCTGAAAGAGAATCCATAATATTGAGATCTGATTATCACTATGGCATTAATTCTTCTGGATGATTCATGGGTCAGAATTGTATATTAGACTGGTCAATCCACAGAAAACACTGTTTTAAGCCTCTCAGCCTTTATTTGCTGTTCTCCAGCACCACAGTTCAATGGAAAATGGCAAAAGTTTGGCTGCGCATTTTTTTCTGGAAATTTAAAATTATAACAGCAACCGAAATAGTTGTGTTCAGTCTCTGTTGAGTTTGGGGGTTCTATTTTTTTTAAAAAATCAACCTAAAACCCAACAGGAAACAAGCTTGCTGTAGTGGTTAAGGCATCCCAACTAAAAATTGGGAGACCATAAGTTCTAGTCCCAACTTGGGCACGAAGCCAGTTGGGTGACCGTGTCACTTTCAGCCCAAGAAAGGATACAATACAAAACCACTTTTGAAAAACCTCGCCAAAAAACTGCAGGGATTTCTCCTGGCAGTCTCTAAAAAATCAGACACTATTGAATGAAAGGGGGAAAAAAACTCTCTATCCAAAAAGGAGGGGGGGGAAAACTTGTTCCCTTTTGTGATGTCATTGCAATGGCTTTTCTGGGCCATTATTTATTGTAATACTATTAAAACGTATAATTAATTAGTGTCTAAAATCCAGTGGTGAAATCCTCTCCGGTTTGCCACTGTTTTGCTGCCCGTGCATGCGTGGTGCGCACCAAATGTGCATTTCATGTGGAAAAAGGAAGTGTGGGAAGGTAAGTAGAACAGCAAGCGGGGGAACAGCTGTGCCGCGCAATTTAGATTCACTAGAAAGTAGGATTTCCTGCTTTCTAGTGATTTTAAATCGCACGGGACAGCTGATCGTTTGGAAGAACCGATAGCTTTTTTTTTTACTACCGGTTCACCTGAATTGGTAGTTTTTATCACTACCAGTTCGCCCGAACCGGTGAGAACCGGTAGTATTTCACCGCTGCTAAAATCACTGAAATCATAATTGTGACACCCTGAAACATTTTCTTGAAATTACTGTTATGAATGGGCTGTCCATAGTTTCATAGGGGATATATAGACATATCCACTTCACATGTTACAGGTAGAATGACCTTTAAATAGAGAAATTATACTCACTTCGCCTTAGATGGAATGATTCTTTTGGAATCAGCTTTTTGTTAGAGTTGATTCCAAAAATGCATCAAAACTGACTTTCGTTATTAAAATTAAAATCTTGCATGTGGGCCTTAATTTCTTGTGTATAGCCTCAGAACTGTTAACTCATCCTACTTTGTCCCTGTCGATAGGGAAATGTGCTAGGAGCTAGCCAACTTCAGCATTTTTCAAAAATTAACTTTGCTGCGTCTCCCCACTTCAGCATTTTACTTCTCATATGCGTAGACTCACACTTGCATATAAGCAGTCCTTTTGTGAATGTCAACTAGAGGTATATTGAGCGACTCTTATTTCTAAACTGGAATGGGATGGGATGAGTGTCAGCAATCCGTGGCTCCGGAGCAGCATGCGGCTCTTTCATCCCCCTGCTGTGGCTCCCTGTTGGTTGAATCCACCACAGGCTGGCTCCCCCCCCCCAGTCACTCCTCGCCTGGCCTGAGAAGGTAAGGGGGATGGCAGAGGATGAAGACTCGCTCTATATTCCAGAGCGGGAGCAAAATGCCCCTGTACTTGCCTCCTCTTGCAGGTGTTTCTCCTGGCCCTTGTTGGTGCTGCGCGTACCTCGGTCGCTCAGGGAGACGTGCAACTTGCTCTCCCCCCTGGCCTGACCCAGCTGCTGCCAGTGCTCCACATTGTAATGGGCTCCAGGAGGAGGAGGGGACGCTGATTTTCTCATTCTGAAGCACACTAAATTTAACCGCTGCACAAGGTCCTGCGAGAGCAGCGGGTAGGGTAGGGAGGTGGCAACAGCAGCAGCGTCAGCCTGGCCGGGCCCGTGTCTCGGGGCAGAGAGCAAGTCTCGTATCTCCCTGAGTGACCTCCTTAAATCTGTAAAGTTGTTACCCATCTCAGGAAAAGAAGTAATTCTACTTCTGTATTATACATGTTTTTCCCCTATAAATCTGAAGTATTAACAAGGGCTGCTAGTTATACCGGTATCATGCACACTTAAGCCGATCAATATCTCAGCCAGTGACATCAGTTTTCATAGCCTCAAGTGCCTGAATTGTCTCAACTTAAGTTTCTTGATTCCTCCATTTTTGATTACCACAGTGTTATATCAGCTTTTATTCATCCACCTCTATAGACTATGCAAAAAAGAGCCCAAAAAGGAACAAAAAGTACCCAAGTACCACTCCACCAGCAATCAGGACCAAGATCAGCATAGATTAACTCCAAAATTAACATCAGGCCAACAATCGAGTAAACAATACCGCAATCGAAGCTGCCAAAGAAGCCAACAGTAAACAGCCCAACCAAATCTTTTAAGACCAGCCCCATTAATACTGACGGGGCAAACCACTAGAACAGTGGCGAACCTTTTACTCATTGACTGCTAAACAGGTATGCACTTTGCATGCTTTGCATGCTTTGCATGCTTTGCACACGTGCGTGCTATCTACATTAATGCGCAGCCCCTTCCCTTGCACTGCGCACGCAACTGCATCATCTGCACATGAACACAGGTTTTGCATGGCTCCCCCATGCGCTGTGCACGTAATTGCACCATATGTGTGTGGGTTTTGCACAATGCATGTGCGCAAGCGCCATGCACGCAAGTACTCTCATGCATGCAGAAACGCATGTGCATGCACAGGAGAGCTCCGAAGACTAGCTGGGACCCCTGAATTGCATGCATGCGCACCAGAGGCTTGAACACTAGCTGGTTCACGCGCGCATGCGCGGCTGCAGGTGAGTTGGGCGACAGCCTGCATGCCCGGGAAGATGACTCTGCGTGCCATCTCGGGTACATGTGCCATAGGTTCACCATCACGGCACTAGAATATAAACTGAAAGCAAACCACACTCCTTACTAGCGCTGATGACGTTGCCTAGTTTGGGTAATGAAATGTCTGCAAGAAAACAAGTTTAGAGAGCACCAAAGACCCTCTCAATTCAATCCTGAGCTACAAATATTCTCCTTTATTGGTATATTCAGCCACATTTTGGTGTGATGGAACATGCAACTGGAGAAGCAGTGGGGGACAGTTTTGCAACACAGTTTTCCAAGAGAGAGGCCCAGATTAACAGACTGGATATTCCAGGATGGGGGAAAGGGAGAAGAGGTTCAGGATAGCCACACACCTAACATCTCTCAGACTATGTCCAGCAGGTTAGAAGTTGATAGCTTTAATTCGGCAAGATTCTGTCCATTAAGTGTAAGCAATTAAAGGATTGAACTTGACTGGACTTTGGTCTGTTGTCTCTAAACTTGGGCTTCTCAGTTGGGCAGGGATGCACAAAACATTTTCCAATGTATTTTCCCTGAAGGCAATAATTAAGAAATAGGTGCTAATAATCTTGCATTTTATATTTCCTAACAAACCTTTGCAGTATGCGTGTGACCCAGTGGTGAAATGTAAAATTTGTTACTACCGGTTCTGTGGGCGTGGCTTGGTGGGGGGTAATGTGACTGGGTGGACGTGGCCAACTTTTTTTTTTTACTTTTAAAAGCATTTTTTCTACAACCTCTTCGGCCAAAGAGGTGTTTTTTTTTTAATTGATTTATATATCGCCCTTCTCCGGAGACTCAGGGCGGCTTACAATGCGTTAAGCAATAGCCTTCATACTTTTGTATATTTATACAAAATCAGCTTATTGCCCCCCACAATCTGGGTCCTCATTTCACCTGCCTTAGAAAGGATGGAAGGCTGAGTCAACCTCGAGCCTGGTGAGATTTGAACTTGCAGGAATTGCAGGTTGTAGAAAAAATGCTTTTAAAAGGCTCTGACGATCCCAGCTGAGCCGTGCGATCATCAGAAGCTTTTTTTTTTACTTTTAAAAGCATTTTTTCAGCCGAAGAAAAAATGCTTTTAAAAGTTTTTTTAAAAAAGCCTCTGATGACCGCGCGGCTCAGCTGGGCATGGGGGGGAGCAGGGATTTTTGCTACCGGTTCTCCGAACCACCCATCATCATCGGTATCGGATCGGGCAATCCAATCCGAACCGGGAGCATTTCACCCCTTATGTGGCCTATACAAGTTTATTTGTGGAGAAGGTTATGACAAATGGTACACACAACCATGCACTCAAAACTGTCATATTGGGAGGGAGGAGTTTGAGTCCTCTACTTGCTCCTTCCAACAACCTCCAACCTAAGAATACATGCCACTAAAATAGTAAAAAGGAAAACAATCCATTTCATCCCTCTCATACCCTGCCTTTCATTACCTAGTTCAATAGGCCTGCAATGAGAAATAAAAAGCAATGGATTGGTAGAAGCCTCTTCTTCTTCTTCTTCTTCTTCTTCCAATGTAACTGAGACTTCACCTGGAATTATAAAGAAGAAAATATATGTAGGTAGGGAGGGTATAGAGCAGTGATGGCTAACCTTTTTGCCGTCGCGTGCCAAAAGTGGGGGGAGCGCGGGGGAAGTTTTGCGTGCACGTGCCCATACCCATAATTCAATGTGCTCCAGAGCCTTTCTAGGGGCCTGGGGAGGGCGAAAACAGCCTTCCCCCTTCCCCCTAGAGGCCAGAAACAGCCGGTTTTCCAACTTCCAGTCCCACCGGAGATGAGCTAGGGCAATGCTCGCGTGCCCACCAATATGGCTCCGCGTGCCACAGATTCGCCATCACGGGTATAGAGTATTATATTGAAAAACACATGAATCTATGCTAGTACATATCCATTTTGGGAATGCAAAAGGCTTGATAAAGCCACAAAATTGAACATAGCCATAAAATGTCCTAAAGCATGATCTCTCATAATGTCAAGGAGTACATTCGATAAACTCAGCCAGAATAAATCATGTTTAAGCCACTCAGAATTGAAAATAAAAGAGAAGTACATTATTTATGTACATTTGTGTGTACAGTGCAAAAATAAGATGGCAGCATGAACAAAACTCTACTCATACAACAGAATGTTAGAGAGACATTGCCAGACAAGTTACTCTAAATAAAAGATAGCATCTCCTTACTTTACTATCCTTCTGCACTATAAACAAATTAAGTTTTAAATTAATTGCTTGAATAGGTCCAGCTTTTAATTGAAGTGATTTGGAATGACAGCATTTAGTTCCCAGTCTATAAACATTTTTAAATTGCTTAAAGTTAGCCTCAGGTAAGGATTATATCCAAGGAACTGTCATTAGAAGAGGTATACCCATTAGCTCTTTCTGCAGATCGGACTTGTAATAACTTTATATTTGTTATATGTTACAAGGTGAGAAATCATTCAAGTCATGCCTGAGGAGTAATCCTATTATTTCAGCTTTTAATTAAACAGAAATGTGATGAAGTAAAGCCTAGCTTTTATGACATCACCCAATTACTTTGGGGTGATTGGTTCCCACATGCTACATAGCCAAAAAAATATTTCTCATCCTTGATTTAAACTATAAACTGGTTATTCTAAGCAGATCTGACTTCTCTGAATTACAGGATGTCCCAGCAGTGCTACTGCCATACCTTTTGGGTTCCCATTCAATTCCAAAGACTTAACATTTATTTACAAATGTATAGACAGAACAAAACTGGAAACCTGAGTTAAATGCTTCCATCACCAATATTGATATTTTTCCATCTAAGAACTCTACCACAACGACTTTAAGACTCTTTATCAACTCCAAAATTGGAGCTCTGAATATTCTCTGAATCCAAATCCAAATTCCTTTTTATTTACAAATACCATATTATTTATTCATTAAATTTATTTGCTGCCCATTTCACTATCCAAACCGACCATATCTTAGTCCTTGTTTTGTGCAAGGAGAATTCTGATTCTTCTCTGCAGTTGTTGAGTTTTTCCCCAATCAAGAAACACTTTGGCTAAATAGTTAATCCCATGGCTGCATAATCACTGGTTTCCCACTTCATGATAAACCGTAATAGTTTTTATTTACTCTGTAAACTAACATTTGGTGAGATACAGAGAACCCAAACAGGGTCTGTAGTTTGCATATTGAAAGGAATCGTGCCAGGTCGGACTGGTTAAACAAGGCTAATCAATTTGAGCACTAACTCTCTCCCCATGGGCTGATAATAATCTGTGAAACAATAGCTAGTAAATTAATTGCATAAGCATTTGCACAGAATTCATTTTACTCAGCAGCCCTGGACTGCTGTAGGAAGCACCACATTTCATGAGGCTTTCTATTTTCAAAACGTATGACTGATTCATGGATGGGATTGATTTGATATGATTACTATTCTATCAATGTTACGAAGATTGCACGTCTTCTACATCAAAAGAAATAACAGTACAATAAAACCTCTCTGGGTTTTAGAATATAAAGACAAAGAAATCAACATCATATAATCAGTCTGATGGCTCCAGCTCATCCATCTGAAGGCTGTAAGAAAGGACTCCATTCTTAATAGTTTATGGAAGATTGGGTTCAATTACTCCATGGAAGTTGTTCCAAAGTGTGGGCGATGGATAGCCTCCATCTGCTCTTTTACCTCATGAAAGCGTGGCTCATTTTTACCACAGAGTTATTGACAATGAGGGAGGAACCATTTCTGGAGATCATCTGAAAGTGCCATTACAGTACTGATTTTTGCAAATGCCACCTTTCCTTCTGTGTAGCAGTCTACTTCCTCAGAGTCCTTCACTCCTTTATGTACCACTAGACCAGTGGGTCTCAACCTTCCTAATACCGCGACCCTTTAACCCTCATGTTGTGGTGACCATAAACCATAAAATTATTCCTAAAACCATTGAAAATATGTGTTTTCGGATGGTCCTTAGGCGACCCCTGTGAAAGGGTCGTTCGACCCCCAAAGGGGTCCCAACCCACAGGTTGAGAACCACTGCACTAGACAGTACTTTATGGAAGGGTTGTGGGAGGGAAACATGCTTTCCTTCACTTAGTTGCAAGCAATTAGATTCAACTCTTTGATTTGGATTAGGGGGAAAATTCCCTCTAGGCTGCTGTAACATAATATCTTTTAGAGATTTTTAAGAATAATAGGTATGCAGTATTCTTGGTACACTGCTATTTTTCCAGCAAACATCTATAGACATGATCCACATGCATAAAGTCCTTATAGAAAGGGGAAAGGTTTTAGCTTTTCTTTGTGGATCTCTAAATAAATATAATTTGTATATGTAAATTGGAATTGATAAACCGTGAAAACAGAACCAGAAAATCATCCCCAATCCTCATCCTCAAAACCTGGACCAAACAGCTAAACCATTTATCTAGACAGAGGATTCAACTTGTGGGTTTTTTCCTCTCTTTTGCTGCATTGTTTTGCATTATTTAAAGATGGTTATTTTTTTAAAAAAAAAATCCAGTGGCTTATGTTATTAATTTAAAACAAATTAATAGGCATTGCAAGGTTTCTGCAGACTTTTTTCTTTCTTCTTGTTACAATCGGATATTTAACCGAGAGTTCTCTAAAGAAAATGAAACCTTTTCAATTACTTCCCTGATCATGTTTTAAAGAAAAAAATATTCCTGTGATTATAAATTGATACTTGAAAGCTTCATGGAATAATAATTTACACATGCTCTTATTTATTATCAAGAAATACTTTCATCAAGTGGCTTGATTTTGTTTATGGGTTTTTTGTTTTGTTTTGTTTTTTTGTTTTGTTTTGCTTTCTCAAATAATATATTTTCCTATTTCCGGCAGGCAAGCAAAATACATCACCTACAAATATGCAAAAACCCTTGTGAATATAGTTTTTAGAAGGTTGCCATCTCAGCAGTTGATTCACCATTTAGAAGAACTTCAACGTGTTTTAAATGTTTATAATGTATAGCCCCTTAGCAAGATGAGATAAATCTCTCGGAAAAACAAAATTTCAAAAGGAACAACATGTTTCCATCACTGCTTAGCAGGTGATTTACATTTTTTTTGGTCCTTCTGCTTAAATTCTAGCAGGGCATAAACATATCACTGGGAGTGACAGATATATATATATATATTGCTTGTGGCCCAGCATTTTCTCTTCAAACCTAGCAACACAACTATAAAACAGCACAAAATGTTACACAGATAAAGCAGCAATAAAACCAGCAGAAGTTTGCAGGCCCTTAGTCTTTTTTTTCTTTTTCTTTTCTTTTTTCTTTGTTTTGATTTTGTTTTTCTCTAGAGGAATTCGGCTTAGGAAACTAGCTAGCTCCAGCAGCTGGTTTAACTTAAGTTTATGTATTTATAGAAACATTCAGCAGCAGACACCCTCCTCCTCCTCCTCCTCCTCCTCTCCCACCCCCTCCCTTCCCCAGCAAACACAGAGATAAGGGAGCGCATTAAGTCGGTTTGTTCCACCAAGTATGTCAATCTGCAGTGCCTTGCATGAGTCTTGAGTTTTACAAGCCTTGTATGTATTTTAGATAACAACAATAAGAGAGAGAAAAAAAGAGAAGAGAGTTTGGGGTGGTTGTTTTTTTACCTTCATTGTTCTCCTTGGTGGCATTTATGATGTCATTGGATGAACACCTGCCGTTCTCCTCCTCTGTTAACTGGGTGACAGGTTTATGTTGCAATATGGCATCCAGCTCATGAAAGAACTTCATAGTCTTGGTAGCATCTCCTGAGTTGTGGGCATATTTAACTGTCCTATATTCATATTTCAGGTTTTTATACTTTGCCCGACACTGTTTCCAGTCTCTGCAGATCCCCAACTCCTGAAGCCTTTTAGCAATGTAAATAAATATCCCTTTATTCCGTAAAGTCCCATGGAGTTGCTTTCTGATATTTTTTTCTGACCAGACGCTTAGCAGGGCTTTAACCTCCTCCTCAGTCCAATGCCTTCCTGCTCCACTCTCCATGTTGAAAGTGACCTGGAAATGATTCACTATTTCTAGCCAAGATTGCGTTTCCTAGGAAACCAGACGGCTGATTGTCAGTAAGCTCCACAGAGATGAAAGGATCCAGTTTTACTGGCTCAAGCTGCCTGAGGGGAGTAACTTGAGAAACTGCCAAATAAGCAGGTTCCGTCTTAAGAGGCAGGAAAATAAAGCAGCTCGGGCAGAAATGATTGCAAAGTCTGTTAATCATTGGCACCCCCCAAATAAGCTGTTTTCTGCTTTGCAAAAAAAAAATAAAAAAAATAATGAAGCACAATTCCAGAGATGGAATGCATTCTGTAACCTTTATTATGCAATGGGCTTTAAATATAATCTCTGCTCTTAATGTACATGAGAGCTCTAAATAAGCTTCTCTCCATCTGGCCCCCTCCAGAGGCATTGGATCGCAAGCCTAGCTGGTGGCTGAGGACGATGGGAGCTGTTGTCCAACGTCTATGTCAGCATATAAATCTGACTTATGTGTCAGATTTATAGTGTTCTATTTGATTTGATTGCTTATTAGTAACCTATGACTATCACTAACTATTGTATCTTATGATTCCTTTTTCCTCCCACTCATGACTATAACCATTTTGCTTGTATTTTTACAATTTATATTGTTCTGTTTGTTTCCTAGTATGATTTGATTGCTTATTAGTAACCTATGGCTATCACTTAGTGTTATATCTTACGATTATCTATCTCCTCCTGTTATGTCCTTATAAGGACATCCGGCCGGGGATTGGTTAATCCTCCGGGCGGGAAAGTTAAACCGCTGTCATTGGACGGCTGGTCTGCCGGAGCGCTATAAAAAGGGCTCCGGCAGCACAGCCGTTCGTCTGTTCTGACTTAGTTGAGAGCTGAATAAAACTTGTTGAACAGACCCCGCTGGTCTTGTCTTCTTTCCTGCGCCTGATCTAACACCTCCCACTCATGACTAACCATGTTGCTTGTATTTTTACGATTTATATTGTTCTGTTTGTTTCCTAATATCATTTGATTGCTTATTAGTAACCTATGACTATCACCAAGTATTGTATCTTATGATTCTTGATGGATGTATTTTATTTTTCTTTATGTACACTCAGAGCATATGCACCAAAGACAAATTCCTTGTATGTCCAATCACACTTGGCTAATAAAGAATTCTATTCTATTCTATTCTATTCTATTCTATTCTATTCTATTCTATTCTATTCTAT
>WNWU01000048.1:539050-567623 GCA_012654045.1 Ptyas mucosa | reverse complement strand
ATTCTATTCTATTCTATTCTATTCTATTCTATTCTATTCTATTCTATACACAAACACACACACAACTATAGGCTATGATTTTGTTTGGAATGAAAACATTTGCATCTTGATTCTCTTCAGATTCGCTAGCAAATAATGCCTTCGGGTTTGTAAAATATTTGTTTATTCACATGGTTTAGAGTCCCTTTCAAAACTGTAAATCATAATTTCACACATACACATAACTTACCCTTTTCCTAAATGCTTAATTTGCATTCGCAGAGCCTTTTGTGATTCTTAACTAATGGGAGTCACTGTAATTTGAATTCTGAGCAAATTCAGTGATGTTCAGCAATAGTTCCACTTCAGTAGTCTTCTGAGTGAATCAAGTATAATATGCTAAAAGCAAACCAAGGAAATTAAGTTCAGGTTTGTGTGGAAAACACGTCTATATTCTTTTTGTATTGTCTAGAACAAATCCATGACATCCTTTACAAATGCAAGATTCATCTTAATAGAAAATGAGATAACACACTGCAATACTAATTCAGTTGGTTTGCAAATTATTTCAATTAAATTAGCATTTTCTGTTTTATATATTCAAATAAAACATTATTCAATGTTTTCAATACATTATTCAATGTATTCAATTCATTATTCAAATAAAACATTATTTGAATATGGAAGATATTTTGGAAAGAATCATATATATTCTGTAGATATATTTCTTCTATATAAATGTTTCTTTTTAAGTGTCTCCCCTCCCCCCAAAATTGGGTTCTGCAACTATCTCAGGTGCTAATTAAGGTCCCCCTGAGTAATGCCATACTTGCCAACAAAGGACCCTTGGTATTCCATAACACTTGGAAAATGTTGCCATGGCAGCTAAATAACTAGCCAACAGGTTCATATTACAGGATTCCAAGAAGGAAAAGGGGAAAGATAATGCCTTATTTTTTCTCTTCCCCCACTAAAGATTCTTTAATCTAGGTTTTTTTGATGGGATGCTTTGAGCCTGGCATCCCAGCGAACCTGAGGTTCTTCAAATATAATGGGAACTACGGCAATGCTTAATGGAATTCTGGGAATTGTGGTCCGATTTGATATGGAAGGCATCAAACTGGGAAATGGTGCTGTAAGCACTCTTATGTACTATTGCAAGCCATACCTCTAATATAGTAGAGAAAGCGATTTCTGGGGTGGTGGAAATGGCAACTGAAGACTGACTACTAAAAGCAAAGCCAACAACCATGGTGGAATGAAGAGTCAGTAAATAAATCACCTCCTTTTTAATTGCTCTCTGGACAACAAAAAGACTTGAGGTTGCCCAGAAGTGCTCCAGATGGTTGTTCCTCATGAGAATACAGCAAGACAGCAGTCTCCAGAATTAGAGCTTTGGGACCCAAGGGAATACTCTTTTTGCACAAACCACAGTCAAAATAAAATAAAATTGGGTACACATACTTTCTTTCCAAATCACTTTCAGAAAATGCGTGTTAACTTTTTAGGTTTTAGGAATCTTTGGAGCAACACATTTAAAAACGGTCGTTGAGTTTCTTTCAAGCCTTAATAAAAGTATTTTGAAATACAATTTTTAAGGATTTTTTTTTTAAAATGGGGTGGGGGGATAAGCGGCAAAAAGGTATTTAGAAGTTTGGAAGTTACATCTGGAAGTTACATGTCCAGATGGCTTTGGAATTAATTATAAGGATTTTTCCCATGAGAAAATGCTTTTGTTTTTAGTTATGACTCTAGAATATTCAGATCTTGGGATTCTGGAATATTTTTTCTTCTCATGAAAACCTATCCTTGTCTAATAACTATGAGGTCTGCAGAATCAAAGTTAAAGGATGTATATGGACCAAGATCATATATTCAGCATTAGAACTTCTTTTTCTTCCTAGCTTATTACTACATGTATAGGATCCTCTTTTCGGATCATTGAACACCATTTTCACAATTCAGCGTTAGAACTTACCAAGGAAAAATGATCTCCCCAATTAAATATTGCAGTGTGAAAACTTTTCTTTAAAAATTTCAATCAATTGTCTCTTTTTACAGAATGTTTCTTTCCATCTCCCCATACCCACAATTGTTTTTATTTATTGTTCTTCTTCGTGTGTGTTTTTTTGCTTTAGGAGGAAGAGTTATTTTCTTACAGTTTAGAAAACGTTTTGCAGATCTTGGGGTCTTCACAACACCTGTAAAAATCCCTCAACCATGAATGGCACCTCTTGGGTGACATAAAAATCCAGTCTCAGAAATACAGATTCCTTACCTATTCTTCCTTTTCTCGTAGAGGCCAAGAGAGTGCGGGGATTGTGACAAGTGATGGAGAATCAGCCCATTCTTTCAAAGTGCACAAGGTAATATTATCTGGCGTTCCTGAGGGGGGAAGGGAGGAGAAGATGATTTAGATGATGTTGATGAGCCATTAACCTGGTGTTAACTTTAGCTGCCTCATAAATAGATTTTCTCTAAAAGGAGCTGTGCCCAGCCTAGTTCTTCGGGGTAAAAGAAGAAGATGTGGAGATTACTCTAATTTGTTCTCTCCCTTTAAATATGAATGCTGGAAGAACTCAAAATATTTCCCTCTCCATATCTCCCTCTCCGTCCCATCTCCCTCTCCGTCTCTCTCTCTCTCTGTTATTTTGAGGGGACAGCACATTTACACTTTATACAAGCTGTATACTCACTACTTTACATTGTAGCCAAATGTCATTTCTTCAGTGTTGTCACATAAAAAGATATACTTAAATATTTACAAAATGTGAGGGGGTGTACTCATTTCTGTGAAATACTGTATATGTATGTATGTACGTATGTATGAATGACGTAAAGAAGACAGTCGTCTGTGCAGGATTTTGAGACTCAAACTTGTAATTTATAACACTCATAAATCTAACCATCAAAATCTTATAAAGAGCATTACAAAGTAATGGATGTAACTTTGTCACAAGAGGAAGGTGAAAAAATATTTAGAAAAGGATAACGTAGTATTTGCGTGTGTTGTAAATTGATGTAATGGATTTAGTTAAGGGATGTCTTAATCACCTCCCTGGTGGATTACGCGCCATGGGGCTGCCCTTGAAACCATCTGGAAGCTACAACTGAATAGCTTCAGAATACAGTGGCATGGATTGCTTGCCTTCTGGTTCACTTGAGTAAACCAGTGCTGTGTGGGCTACATTGACTTCCAGTTGCTTTCCCAGTGCAATTCAAGGTGCTAGTTAAAACACCAAATGGCAAAAGTCTAGGTCAGGGGTCGGCAACCTTAAACACTCAAAGAGCCACAAAGGTCCTAACCGGAAGCCCCCTGTTCAATTCTGGAGCCAACCGGAAGTCCGGTTCCCACACCATAGAGTCTCCTCCTAGTGTGGCATCCTTTTTCTTCTACCTGTCCTAACTGAAAGCCCTATCAATTGTGGAGCGGACTGGCGACAGGGAGCCGGAGCAGAGGGATGAAAGAGCCACATGCGACTCCAGAGCCGCAGGTTGCTGACCCCTGGTCTAGGTTACTTGCAGGCAGTCTTCCCCAGGGTATCTTCCCATCATCCTAAGCTAGATAGGGTCGGTGGGCCCAAGGTGTCCTTCCTTAAATGTTGCCATCTGATAGGTCTTGGGAGGCAAGCTCTTTGGAACTTTGTCCCACCTTAGATCTGAGGGATTCCTACCTTTTTATTCTTCCATAGAGCTACAAACACCTGCCTTTTCATCCAACCATTGGGCTAGGATGGGGGTTGAGCTGGGCAGATATTTAATCTGGGAGGAGGAGGAATGGCACTTTTGTTTTTAACCATTGTTTTTTGGATTGTTTGAGTTGTCTAGACCAGGGGTCTCCAACCTTGGCAACTTTAAGACTTGTGGACTTCAACTCCCAGAGTTCCTCAGCCAGCTTTGCTGGCTGAGGAAGTCTGGGAGTTGAAGTCCACAAGTCTTAAAGTCGCCAAGGTTGGAGACCCCTGGTCTAGACTCATTGTATGAGACAGGCAGTCATATACATTTTGTAAATAAATGTCAAATAAGTAGAGCTTTTTCTTCTGAATTAGCTCATTAGTTTTACACTGCTGTCTGCTGTAAGCAATCCTGGAAACTCCATTTTAGTTCATCCACCCCATTTCCTTTTTCTTCGCAGGGAATGGGCCTTGTCAATCACGTGTTCAGCGAAGATAGCCTGAAGAAGCTCTACGTTTCAAATCTTGGAATCGGCCATACAAGATACTCTACCTCTGGGGTGTCTGTCCTTGATAATTGTCAACCGTTCGTGGTGGAAACTTTGCATGGGAAGATTGCGGTCGCCCACAATGGAGAGCTAACAAATGCAATGCGACTTAGGAGAAAGGTAGGGATCTGTTTTCCTAAGATGAGAAAGCGGAAAAGGATTGTAAATTCACTCATAATAGAGAAGGTTTATATCCATTTGGTAATAATAGGATGCAAAAATCATTTTAAGAGTACAGTACAAATTCATTAGACTGTCTGTATAGGTTGTAGCAATTGAGATCAGATGGAAGGAAACCTGAATCCTAAACCCAACCCTAATGCACAGCAGCAATCTGAGCTTGTATGAAGCTTTCCCTTCACCTTCTTAGTCATCTTGGAATACTGCATGCAGCTTTGGCCACCACAATGTAAAAAAGATGTGGAGACTCTAGAAAGAGTGCAGAGAAGAGCAATAAAGGTGATTAGGGGACTGGAGGCTAAAACAGGGGTTCCCAAACTTGGCAGCTTTAAGACTTGTGGACTTCGACTCCCAGAATTCTCCAGCCAGCATAGTCGAAGTCCACAAGTCTTAAAGCTGCCAAGTTTGGGAACCCCTGGGCTAAAAGATATAAAGAATGGTTGCTGGAATTGGGTTTGTCTAGTTTAATGAAAAGAAGGACTAGGGGAGACATAATAGCAGTGTTCCAATATCTAACTGGTTGCTACACAAAAAAGAAGGAGTCAGCTTATTCCCCAAAGCACCTGAAGGCAAGACATGAAGCAGTGGATGGAAACTAATCAAGGAGAGAAGCAACCTAGAACTAAGGAGAAATTTCCTGACAGTTAAAACAATCAGTGGAACAACTTACCTCCAGAAGTTGTGAATGCTCCAACATTCGTCCACAACGAGTGGACAACCGTTTTTCTGAAACGGTATAGGGCAGTGTTGGCGAACCTTTTCGGCATCAAGTGCCGAAATGGGAGTGCATACATGCGTGCACACCAGAAACCAGAAGAGCAGCCACCCAGTGCACATGCGCACGCCGGGAAGATCATCTTCCTGTTTCCGGCACATGCATGCGCACTGGCCAACTGGTCTTTGCGTGTGCATGCACACCAGAAACCCAGGTCAGTGCTCATGCGCGCACCGGAAACCAAAAGAGCAGCCACCCGGCACACACATGTTCACCAGCTAGCTGCTCTTCTGGTTTCCGGCGCTCCCGCGCACGTGAACACCAACTGGCCAGCGCACCAGAGCCCGGAAGAGCAACAGACGACGGCTTGCATGCCCGGAGAGATGGCTCTGCATGCCACTTCTGACACACATGCCTTAGGTTCGCCATCACAGGTATAGGGCTTCCTGCCTGAGCAGAGGGTTGTTGTTTTTGTTTTTTTTTAATTTTATTTATATGCCGCCCTTCTCCAGAGACTCAGGGTGGCTTACAATGCGTTAAGCAATAGCCTTCATACTTTTGTATATTTTTATACAAAGTCAGCTTATTGCCCCCACAACCGGGTCCTTATTTTACCCACCTTAGAAAGGATGGAAGGCTGAGTCAACCTTGAGCCTGGTGAGATTTGAACTCGCAGTAATTGCAGGCAGCTGGATGTTAAATGCTGTCTTAGTGGGAGGCATTAACCTCCTACGCCACTCAGGCTCTTGGATTGGACTAGAAGACCTTCAAGGACCCTTCCAACACTGTTATTCTGAAATCTTTTCCATCCTGTCCCCTCTAAATCAGTTTATAATCACTCATGCATTCAGCATTGTCATTCTCCTCCCTCAGAAGATTCTCCCATATGGTTGCCTGAAATGCATGCTCTTTAGGCATATCTGCCCAGGTGATGGTAAACAGCCCCATAGGTTTAAGGCCTATAGATATGGCCTGCTTATTCTCTGGCCCCTTGTTCTCTCACAAGCAGGAAGTCTGATGAGAAGAGTGCCAATCAGCATCATGTTCACCTTTAATTCATTCTCTACCACACACAACGTAAATCTGATAATTGATCGTTTTGAGTGCAGTTCAGTTCACTACCCTATCTGTAGTTGTGAATGAAACAAATTGCCAAAGAAGTAAATCACTTCTGGAAATTTACTTTGTGCAGCTTCTGAATATGGCTGAGAAGATGTACATTTAACATTCTACCAACCATTGGTAGAAATGAGAGAATTTGCATACAATGTGTATTAATCAACTGTGGCTATTCTTCCATAATTAATATATAATTATCATCAACCTGAATCAATTTGCTGCAGGGTGAAGATTTCTTCATTGGTTTGTTCTGAATTGGGTGGCCTATCAATGCCACTTAAAAATAAATTGATATGTTGAAGCCTGTATATCATTATTTACTATGCTGATCCAGTGCAGGTTGGTAGATAGATGTTTTTCAACTTCCCAGTCTAGGGATGGAGGAAACTGCCTAACCCAAAATCACCAAATTGATTCCCATACCTAAGGAGACCCTCAAACCTGATTATCTCTGTCTTAGTCCAGTGCCTTCAGCTGCTGCACTATACTAATTAAGACAGTGATATTAAATTTAAAATGAGAAATCCTAGCCTTAGAGACTCACAAGGATTTTTTTGTAGACGTTCTGTGAATGAGAAATGTGGAATACAACATTTATTTGATCCTATCTTCTATCTTTTGATCCAAGTTTCTTTTTTTCTTGTTCCATTCAAGCACACTGGTTTATTTCAATCAATTGCATTAGGATAGAACAGAACAGAACAGCAGTAGCAGTAGTAACAGCAGAAGTGTGATTAGATACAAAAAGAACTTTTCTCCAGTGCAGAAGTTCTCTGTGTACATGCAAAACAACAACAACAACAACAACAACAACAACATAATAATAATAATAATAATAATAATAATAATAATACTACAAATAAGAGAGGGTAGTGAAAAAAATAAGGATGATGATTTTTTTAAAGGTTTCTTTTTTATTTTTAAACACAAAAACAAACATGCAATACATCTTTTCTGAACAGAATATTGGCCCGGTTTTAAATTTATACAGATTTTTGTTCATCTTTAACACAATTTTATATATTCAATTTTCTCATATCATTTTTTCTCTCTAATTTAAAAAAAAACAATATTACCCTTCACGTTAACTTCTCATCATATTATAGTTCAATTTTTCTTTCCCCTCCTTAAAATTTGAACCCCTAAATTTAAATTCACATAAACTAGTATGATTTCCAATTATTTCCCTAAATTCTCTTATTCTAATCACCAATGATTCTTTTATCAATTATTCCAAATAATACAGTTCAACATATTAGTAGGAATCAATTAGATACATATCTTAACCCAAATGTTCTGACTACTACAATTTCATGTATTAAACTTCTTATTTCTGGGTCTTATTTTCAATTCTTAGAACATCCCTACATTTTGTCATTTCTTCATATTGACTTAAATAATTCATTATTACCATTCTGTTACTTCATCAATTATTTATATTCTTATCTCTTAAAAAAAATAAGGATGATGATGCGCCATACAACATAGGTAAATGTACGTAAACATTAGACAGTACTGTGAGAATTAGATATTCAGCAGAGTGATGACATGAGGGGAAAAAACTTGCCCTAGTTGTCCCGAGGAGAGGATTTGAAACAGTTTATGTCCAGGATGTGATCTCTGACCCATGTAATATAGAGGTCTTCTACGGAAGTCAGACTGGTTGCAATTGTTCTTTCTGCAGTCCTAACTATCTGTTGGAAACTGTACCTGTCCTGTTTGGTTACTGTACCAAACTAAAAGAGTTACCGAAATACATAATGACCGACTCAATAATTGCTCTGTAAAACTCTATAGATCTTGGGGCAGACTGAATTTCCTGATGCAGGAAGAACATTCTTTCTTGGGTATTTTTAATGACGGTTCTAATGTTAAATGTAGTAACCCTGAGAGATTATAGAACCCAAAAACGTGAAGGATTCTACTGCTGATAACTATGCTGTTAAATATAGCAAGGGATGGTAAAATAGAAGGGCTCCTCCTAAAATCCATTCTTATCTCTACAGTTTTAAGCATGTTCCGCTCCAGATTATTACAGCTGCACCACGGTGTAGTTGTTCAACCTCCTGTCTATATGTGGACTCATCACTGTCTTGAATGAGACCAATGATTATTGTATCATCTGCAGACTTCAGTACTTTTAACAGAGGAGTCTCTAGACATGCAGTCATTGGTATACAGAATAACAATGGAGAGAGCACACAGCCCTGAGGGTGCCTGTGCTAATTGCCTGGGTATTAGATGCAATTTTCTCTAGCTGCACCTGTTAACTTCCTATCTGTCAAAAAGTTGATAATCCACCTACAAGTATGGACAGGCACAGCTAGCTGAATCAGTTTAGAGTAAAGAATTTCTGGAATGATGGTATTGAATGCTGACTTGAAGTCTACAATAAGGACCCTTGCATAGGTCCCTGGGGATTCAAGATGTTGCAAGATGCGCAGTGCATGTTGACAGCATCATCTGCCAATCTATTTGCTCTGTAGGCAAACCACAGGGAGCCTAACAGCAGATCTGTGATGATTTTCAGGTGGTGGTTGTTAGTTGTGAACTCATGTCCGACACATCGTGACCCCATGGACAATGTTCCTCCAGACCTTCCTGTCCTCTCCTATACCCCGGAGACCATTTAAGCTCACGCCAACTGCTTCAATGACTCCATCCAGCCACCTCATTCTCTGCCGTCCCCTTCTTTTGCCCTCAATCTTTCCCAGCATTAGGCTTTTCTCCAGTTAGTCCTTCCTTCTCATTAAGTGGCCAAAGTATTTGAGTTTTCTCTTCAGGATCTGGCCTTCTAAAGAGCAGCCAGGGTTGATCTCTAGGACTGACCAGTTTGATCACCTTGCAGTCCAAGGGACTCGCAGTTAGCACTAACCTCGCAAAGGTCTTTATAACGACAAATGTTAGAGCAACCAGTCTGTCATCATTTAGCTTACAGATGGAGGGTTTCTTAGGAACCGAGATGATAATAGGGCATTTGAAGCAAAAAGGGAAATGACACATCTCCAGTGACTTATTAATGATGTGGGTGAATATGGGGGCTGTTGTTCAGCACAGGCTTTCAAGCAAGGAGTTATTCCACCTGGGCCTGGTGATGAGATAGGTGTAGGAAATTTATTGATTTGTCAACAAGTACAAGGAAACAACAGTATAGACATAGACATGACAGAGCCTTAGATAGTATCTAAGTATCTTAGACATGACAGAGTATAGACATAGACAGAGCCTTGGATAGTACAGTGGTCTAAAGCCCTGTTATTAACATCAGCTGCCTGCAATTATTGCAGGTTTGAATCTTACCAAGGCTCAAGGTTGATTCAGCCTTCCATCCTTTCTAAGGTAGGTAAATTGAGGACCCAGTTTGTGGGGGCAATAAGCTGACTTTGTATAAATATACAAAAGTATGAGGGCTATTGCTTAGCGCATTGTAAGCCACCCTGAGTCTCCGGAGAAGGGCGGCATATAAATCAAATTTTTTTAAAAAAAACATGGACACATGAAAAAAATTGGCACAAATAAAAGGATATAAATAGGCAAAACATAGCCATAAACACATAGAATGATTACATATAAATGGGGACAGTAGGACAGGGACGGTAGGCACGCTGGTGCACTTATGCACGCCCTCTAAATTTGGCAGCTGTTGTATGCATCTGTGTGTTGTATGTATCTGAGATGGGGAAGATAGCGATAGATTACACTGACATCTTCTCAAAAACTACAGTGGAACACATTCAGGTCATCTTCCAGTTGCCAGTTCTCCTCAGTAAAGGAAGGGAGGTCCCTTACAATGATATTCTTCAGGCTTCTCCTCACAGTTGCTGGTTCAATATCTGAGAAGTGGTTTCTCAATTTTTCGGACGGTCTATGACAACTCACTACGGCCAACTCACTGAGGACAACTCGCCACGGCCATTTTGCCACGGGACAACTCACTGCAGGACAAGAGTTACACTAATCTCAAAGAAAGGGTGGAACAGAATCATAAAAAAATGGCTTTAGGCTCAGGACCTGGATACTTACGAGACCGCCTTCTGCCACTGATAGCCTCCCACCGACCAGTTCGCTCCCACAGAGAGGGGCTCCTCAGGGTGCCGTCGGCCAAACTATGTCAGCTGGCGACATCCAGGGGGAGAGCCTTCTCTGTGGGAGCCCCTGCCCTTTGGAACAAACTGTCCCCGGAAATACGCACAATCTCTGACCTCCAAGTTTTTCGCTGTGCCCTCAAGACCCTGCTCTTCCGACAAGCAGGGCTATCTTTGTAAATGAGTTTTAAATTCGGAGTTTTAAATTTTTGGGTTTTAATTAATTTTGGCAATAAATGTAATCATTTTAATAAGTTTTTAAATTTAATTGGGATATTTGTATTGTGCTTTTTACTTGGCTGTGCACCGCCCCGAGTCCTTTGGGAGAGAGGCGGTATAGAAATAAAATTATTCTATTCTATTCTATTAAAGAAAGGATGCAAAAGGAGGGACCGAATGCATTGTGAACGGCAAAAATTAAAATCATTTTTATTTATTTTAAATAATTAAATAGAATTGTTAAATTGTCCCGCAGCGGGTTGTCTTGCACTGTGGCGAGTTGGCTACAGTGAGTTTGCTGCAATGAGTTGGCTGTGGCAAGTTATCCCATTCCCCTTTTCGGAGTAGATTCTCTTTGCCACTCTGATCTCCCTTGTGAATACGCTCCTGTCCTTATTGTACAAAAATCCTGTCTTCCTTTCCTGTGTAGGCCTCCTCTTTGGCACGACGTAGCTGCTTAAACGTAGCTGTGAACCAAGTCTTGTTATTATTATATATATATATACGCAAGCTCTTGATAGGCGCACACATGTCCTCCCAAAAGCTAAGTCTTATGTCACAGTATCCGTGAATTTATCCGAGCCCTCGGAAACAGCTTCAAAAACAACTTCACTCTGCGTACTTAAAGCAAGCCCGAAGCTCTAACTTTGCTTCCTCGGTGCAAGATTTCACTGTTTTTGGCCATAGGCTTTGCAGTTTTAAGTTTCTGCCTGTAGGGAGGGAGGAGATGGATCATACAAATGATCAGAAAGACACCTGCTCTTGGGAGAGAGCGGCAAGCGCCTTTTAATGTGGTGTAGCAGTGATCCAATACGCCGATGCCTCTAGTGAGACAGCTGATGTGTTGAGTGTATCTGGGCAGCTCAGGTTGCTTATCCATTCTCTGAAAAATGGAAGTCTCCTTTCTTTTGTTAAAGTTGCCAAAACCTCTGTGTTTTTTCCCCAGTATTGCAGGCTTCACAGTCAAAATGTTTTAAGTTTGGGGGGGGGGCATCTTAGTTACAACTGGAAAAGGCAGCTGCTTCCTGTTTTAGTCTCTGTATCTTTGATCAAAGCATATTTATTATTATGGATAGAAAGAAATGTTTCAGTGCATGTTAGAATGCAGTATTAAGTTAACACAATGCTACGCTATGTGGTTAATCTGTTATATTGGTACAATCAATGTAACCATAACATCAACTTTTGCATTGTTTTTGGATGCTGAATAAAAAGTTTACCATCCGCACAGAGTGCTAAATTAATGGCACGGTCATCTGGATTCATTTAGCTGTCCCCATTGGCACTCTGCTGACTTCACACACACATTGGGGGGGAGAGAGAGAGAGTGCACCCTATAATTATCTATAACTGTGATGGCGAACCTATGGCACGCGTGCCCAAGCTGGCATGCAGAGCCTTCTCTGCAGGCATGCGAGCCGTTGTCCAGCTCAGCTCAGCTCCACTGCGCATACGCATGCACGCCTCCTGCCGGCCAGCTGATTTTCGGGATGCGCAGGGTGCGAGGCGCATGCGGGAGATGCGTGCGTATACGGGGCGGTCACGTGCACATATGTGGGGGGCAGAGTGTGGGAGGGTGTGACACGTCCCTCCCCACGGCCCGTATTTGGGCCCAGGAGGCTCCATGCAGCCCGTTTTGGATGCCAGGTAAGTGCAGGACCTGCGCAGAGCCTGGGGAGGGAGAAAAACAGGCCTTCTGGAAGTCCGGAAACAGGCCTGTTTCTGGCCTCCAGAGGGTGTCCAGAACCCGGGGGAGTCCATTTTCTCTTGAAGGCTCGAGAAAGGCTTCCGGAGCCTGGGGGGGCCAAAACACCCACCACCACCATGGTGTAGGAGGCTGAGTAGGCATGGGGGGTCATATGAAAATGCACGGTGGGGTGGGATGGTCGTGTGTACATGCACAAGGGGCACACATTGCATTATGGGTGCCACCACACACACGTGCTTTTGGCACTTGAAGAGAAAAGGGTTAACCATCACTGATCTATAATAATCCTTTGTCTTTTGTTATGCAGCTAATGCGTCATGGAGTGGGACTGTCTACCAGTTCTGATAGCGAACTGATCACTCAACTGTTGGCATTCACCCCTCCTTTAGAGCAAGATGATACACCAGACTGGGTGGCAAGGTAAACCATGTCCCTCGTGAGAAAAGAATTAAAATCAATAAAAGAGACCTCCATTTATGCAAGGCCAACGTCCCCACCCCCCCTTGTTGGAATTCTTGTAATAAGAAGTGTATTAAACCAGCTTTTCTATTTCAGGATTAAAAATTTGATGAATGAAACACCCACTTCATATTCACTTCTGATGATGCATAAAGACATTATTTATGCAGTTCGTGATCCCTATGGGAACCGTCCTCTCTGTATTGGCCGCCTTGTTCCAGTAGGTGATATCAATGGAAAAGGTATGGTTTCCCTATGTGTAATACACTCAGGGTTGGGCTCCTGGGGGTTCGGCAGGGTTCGGCCGATCGTCTAGCCAAGGATCACCAGGGTTCGATAAACCCCCAAATGCCACCCCTGGCTGGCCACGCCCATCCGCCCCACCCAGGAGTCTCCACAAGGCCCGTTCATCATTCCATGGAGGGTCTGGGAGGACAAAAGCCAGGCCTACCAGAGGTTCTGGAAGTCTGGAAACAGACCTGTTTCTGGCCTCTGGAGGAGCGCTGGACCCTGGGGGAAGCTGTTTTCGCCCTCCTGGAGGCTCAAAAGCCTCCGGAGCGTGTCCCCCCCCAGCCGCCATGGTGCAAGCAGCTGACTAGGCCACACCCAGTTGCTAAAGAATCTGAAGCCGACCCCTGAATACACTCCTTTGAGAACTACAGTTGAAAGTATGTTATTTAAAAAATACTGTTACCTTTCTAAAATTCTTTTTTTTTAATCAGTGAACCACCTACCTTTCACCTTAAAAATGTAATTGCTGCACATTGTTAAGGGAAGATCACCTATCTTTAAGTTTCTGACCTATTCTCCAATGAACGCGCACTTGTCTGTTATATTAAATTAAACTGTAAAGTAAAACATGCTTTAAAACATTGCTTAATGCATTGTAAGCCGCCCTGAGTCTCCGGAGAAGGGCGGCATATAAATATAAATAAAAATAAAAAATAAAAATTTACTTTGTGGGTATGTTTATGATTAGTCTGTGACATCTGTAATATTTGAAACGAAATATTTTTGATAATCATGACAGAGAATAAGAACATGTTCAAATGTATCGATGTAAATTTTAATTTTAATACATCCATCGATTTCCGGAAATATTTTTAGAATTATTTGTACTAGGTTTAAATTTTGGAAAAGAATCTTTGGCCTCTAGACTAACTAATGTGACATTAGTTATTTTCACACTTTTCACTGTATATTTGCTGTAAAGAGGTAAATTTTTCATACCGCTATCGCAGCAAAGCGTAAATAATGCATTTTGTTAGTGAACTGGCATTTTGTTGTGTATTGGAAAATTCCAGTGAAGAAATCCAGTAGATTTCTTCATCCCTTTTCAGTGTTATTGTAGAAAACAGCAGTTGCAGCCACAGCAAATGTAGTATGTAAAGTTAAACCGACAGAAATGAGGTTCTTAGAATTGTTAAGACATTACTTTAATTATTGTTGAATTTATTACAGGGAAAAATAATGCTGCAACTGAAGGCTGGGTAGTATCTTCAGAATCCTGTAGCTTTTTATCTATTGGTGCAGAGTAAGTCCATCATTCATTTATTTAAAAGCAATCAAAAGCAAATCAATAATTTCTTCACTGTTTAAGCAAGAAGTGGGTACTGCATCTACCATATTGGGGTACAGTAGTATTTAGTTTTAAAACAATAAAGCATTTGACCTGAAAGTCAATATTGCACTGAATCATTTTGCAATGTTGGGATTAGGGCACTTCCTAAAACACAGGTGTCAAACTCGCCACGTCACGTTGATATCACATGACGTATCACAACAGTTTTTTCCTTCGCCAAGCTGGGGTAGATGTAACCTGTGTGTGACACATCTGGCCGCCAGTTTGACGCTCCTGTCTTAAAAGTTAAATAATGAAATAATTCATCTGTGAAAACTAATTATGAATAAACTATTAAGCTCTAAGTATCGTGCTTTTGTTTATGCATATAGAATAAGAAAATATTTTATTTGTTCTTGAAATTGACTGCTTCATTTGCATTCCTCAAAGAAAAATTGATTTTTTTTCTTTTTAACTCGTTCCATTTTTCACTTTCAACGAAGTGAAAAGTGTAAACGTTTTTTTAGAAATTGAGAAGATTATTTTTTTTAAAAACTGCCTTCTCGTTATAAGGAGGTATAAATTGAATAAATAATAAGTGCAGAATAATGATCAAAAACATCTGACAAAATAAAGAATAAATATAGATTTCTGTAGATACCCTTGCTCTTTAGAAAAAAACATGTTATTGTCTTTCCAATCTGAAAATGATATTTCTCTATAACCAAATACCAGTGTTTCTAAGGAAAGCTGCTGGGATGTTTAACATGTACAACTATATTTTCAAGATACTATCGGGAAGTCATGCCTGGAGAGATTCTGAAAATATCCAGATATGATGTCCAAACTTTAGATATTGTACCGAGACCTCAAGGAGATCCAGCAGCATTCTGCATTTTTGAATATGTATACTTTGCGAGGCCAGATAGCATCTTTGAAGGTAACCTATCCCCAAATCATCTTTGATTTGGGATACCTTATTTTAGATTTTAAAAATTACGAAGTTATTCTAAACAAATCTTAACATTTTAACGGGTGCTTTAGAGAAATGTCAGAAAACAAACTTTATCAGTGTTGACCCTGTGGTAGAATCAAGAGGAAGGTTTCCATTATGTGTGCAGAATTAAGATAGGATTATTTAACAATAGGACATCGTTAGCATGAAAGGCATTTCAGTTCTTTGTAAATTCCATTGCTTTATTTTCATAAGGGGGGGGATTATAGTATTGATGGGTGAAAAATTGTATTGTGAAGAATTAATAGAAATTGGGAGGTGGCTTCAGAAAGAAATAGAAGAAAACAGACATAAACAAGCAAGCAATAGCAGGCAAATCAGTTAACAGCTTACCTTATAAAGTGCAGTTTAACAACAGGTGGGGGAGATATTTGGAAAAGAAGCATTTCAAACTCTTCCATGAAGCTCAACATAATTAATTCAATATATAAATGATGGTGGAAAGACCCTATTATATTGTAGCTTTCATAATCCTGTATTTTACCCATGCCAGCTTTAAAAATAACTTACTAAAGACTGTACAGGTAGTCCTCGACTTACGACCATAATTGAGCCCATAATTTCTGTTGCTAAGCCAGGCCTATGTTATGTGAATTTTGTCCCATTTTATGACCTTTCTTGCCACAGCTGTTAAGTGAATCACTGCAATTGATAAATTACTAACCTAGTTGTTAAGTGAATCTGGCTTCCTCATTGACTTTGCTCGTCAGATGGTTGCAAAAGGTAATCACATGACCCCGGGATATTGCAACCGTCATAAATATGAACCAGTTGCCAAGTGTTTGATCGTGTAATCTTGGGGATGATGCAATGGTGAAAAACAATCACTTTTTTCAGTGCCTTTGTAACTTTGAATGGTCACGAACCGGTTGTAAGTCAATGACTACTTGTATAGTTCTGTCTTCCTGGATTGGCTCTTACATCAAGTCCGTGGTGGCGCAATAGTTAGAATGAAGTTCTGCAGGCTACTTCTGCTGACTGTCAGCTGCCTGTAGTTTGGCAGTTCGAATCTCACCAGGCTCAAGGTTGACTCAGCCTTCCATCCTTCCGAGGTGGGTAAAATGAGGACCCAGATTGTTGGGGGGAAGAGGCTGACTCTGTAAACTGCTGTAAAAGCACTGTGTAGCAGTATATAAGTCTTAAGTGCTATTGCTATTAGGGGCTCTTGGATGCATAATATGGAAATTGCTATGTAAATTTAAAAAATCTGAATTTATTAGGTCAAGTTTTCATGAAACTGACCATCACTTAGATAGGTGCTTCTCAGAAAGCTAAATTAAAGTGTCACCTCTATTAGATGTGTAATTTTAAAATCGGAAGAGAGATGTATGGCCAACTCAGCACAAAAACACACCCAACGTTTTCATTTTTCACATAGGTCAGATGGTATATTCTGTAAGAAGGAGATGCGGTCAACAGCTAGCTATTGAAGCCCCAGTAGACGCAGATTTGGTTAGCACAGTCCCAGAATCTGCAACTCCTGCAGCCCTTGGCTATGCACAGAAGGTACATCTCTACACCCTCGTTTTTAAATGTTGTTTTTTTTAAAATTATAATTTATAATCCACTTGAGCCCGATACAAAACAAAACATCAGGAAAACATTGATTTAAAAAAATTACTTTGGATGTCTGTAACTTTTACTCTGAATTAGAAAACCAAATGAATAAATTGTGTCACGAAGAAAAAGAGGGAATTGTACTAATACAGACTTCGAGCCCTTGGCCTTTCCTTTGTGCCGTTCAAAGCGATGAATTAAAAAGTCAGTTCGTTGCGAACCAATTTGATATGGAAATTGTTTTAATCACTGCACCAAAAATGTACCTTGATCTTTGTTGTTTTGCTTGTTTTCAGTGTGGCTTACCCTACGTTGAAGTGCTTTGCAAAAACAGATATGTAGGAAGAACTTTCATTCAGCCAAACATGAGGTTAAGACAACTGGGAGTGGCCAAAAAATTTGGAGTCTTGTCGGACAATTTCAGGGGAAAGCGAGTTGTCCTTATTGATGATTCAATTGTGCGAGGCAACACTATTTCCCCAATAATTAAACTATTGAGAGAATCTGGTGCTAAGGAGGTAAGTGTGCATATCAGAGTAGAGGGAGATGAAGGGATAGAGATGTTTCATGACTGTTTCTCTTTCAGTGTTCTTCTACTTCTAACTACTACTCTTCTTGCTACTAAGACAAACCCAGTCAATTCTTCAACAGTATCTTATGTTCTTACTCTTATCCTTGTACCATGTTTCCCTGAAAATAAGACCTCCCCCGAAAATAAGACCTCCGAAAATTAAACCCTCCCCTGAAAATAAGACCTCCCCGATAATGTTTAAACGCATGCGCAGCTGATCCCTGCCATTTCCTCTGGTTAGGGTTAGGGAGACAAAGCTGGAAATCAGGTAAGACAGCAAGAGGATCTCTGTCTTGTCCCAAAATAATAAGACCTCCCCAAAAATAAGGCCAACTGCTTATTTCGGGGTTTAAAAAAATGTAAGACAGGCAGTGTTGAAATCCAATTTTTTTTTTTACTACTGGTTCTGTGGGTGTGGTTTGGTGGGCGTGGCGGGGGAAGGATACTGCAAAATCCCCATTCCCTCCTCACTGCTGGGGGAAGGATATTGCAAAATCTCCATTCTCACCCCACTCAGGGGCCAGACAGAGGTGGTATTTGCCAGTTCTCTGAACTACTCAAAGTTTCCGCTACCGGTTCTCCAGAACCTGCTGGATTTCACCCCTGAAGACAGGGTCTTATTTTCGGGGAAACATGGTAGCATCTGAAGTTGACTCAAGTTGCCCGTTGCAAATTATGACGTAATTAAAACCCTACCGGTATCATAATAGCATTTCCTCTCACAGGTGCACATCCGCGTGGCTTCACCTCCAATAAAATTTCCATGTTACATGGGAATAAACATTCCAACAAAAGAAGAACTTATTGCAAACAGGCCTGAATTTAAAGACCTAGCGGGGTACATAGGTAAAAAATATTTTATTTTTCATTCAAGCAAAAGTTTCAGAAGGGTAGCCAGGTTAATCTGGAAGACAAATTGAGTTATTACAGCAGAGATTGTTACAGTTATAATTAATAAGGTTGTGTTGGTGGTTATAGCATTGCAGAAATTTATAGAATATTAGCCTTTTACCTGTGTCTCTTTAGATCATGTAAAAGCTGACATGATCCTCTTTTGAAATGATGGATTAAATTTTCCAGACATATTGAACTTCAATACTCTTCTCATTTATTGGAATTAGAACAAGCCCAACAGAAATCAGTTGCTTAATTTTGAATAGACAATTTTATTTCTTGAATGGAGAAAAACTATGATATAACCAAAGACATACAAAGACTTTTGCATGTACAGAGTCTTGCATATTCAGGATTTATGTGGGAATGGGCTTTATTTTTTTTCTTCATAATTTCCTCCTAATGTGCAAAAGATACTTTATTTTGTATAAAAGAGGCAGTGTCTGGGGACATGGAAGCTTAAAGTGAACTCTTCTAACAGTCTTCCAGTACTTGAGAAGCTGTCACAGATATGAGAGTTCGACTTCTCCAAAGTACCTGAAGGCAGGAGAAGAAGTAATGGGTTGAAGATCATTAAAGAAACATCCAACCTAGATCTAAGGAGAAATTTCCTGATAGTTAGAACAATCAATGGAACGGTTTGCCTCCAAAATTTGTGGGTGCTGCATCACTGAAGATTTTAAAGAAACACTGGACCGCCATTTGTCCGGAATGGTATAGGGCAGAGGTGGGGTTCAGTGGTGGGTTGCCCCTGGCTCGATCCGGTTCTATAGAACCAGTAGTAAAATCGGCAGGAGGCTCCGCCCACCTGCCATGATGTCATCACCAGTGATCTGCGCATGTGCAGAAAAGCATGCGCTCCCGTTGGGTTTCACTTACCTTTACCACTGGTTCGCCACGCGCACGTTCTCCTCGCTTTGCTTGCTCGCACACCTTCCGTTCATGTGCCCAGCCTCAAAAACGTGCCTCTAAATAGTATGACTTGAGCCAGGTTGGGTGGGCGGGCTCACCTGTAATTGTTGCTACCGGTTCACCCGAAGCGGTGCGAACCAGCAGAATACCACCTCTGGTACAGGATCTCCTAAGCAGGGGTTTGAAAGTTCCTGTTTTTCTGTTTTATCTCCACACAGAGAGAGAGATGTTTGTAGTTAGTTAAAGGAGGATTGTTTACATGGATTTGTTTCTACTATCCATTTAATGCATTGATTTTTCTGCATATATTAATGTCTTTGCTTTCTTTCTTTCATTCTTTCTTTCTCTCTTTCTTTCTTCTTTCTTTCTTTCTTCTTTCTTTCTTTCTTCCTTCCTTCCTTCTTCTTTCTTTCTTTTTTCTTTCTTCTTTCTTTCTTTCTTTCTTTCTTTCTTTCTTTCTTTCTTTCTTTCTTTCTTTCTTTCTTTCTTTCTTTCTTTCTTTCTTAGATTTATATACCACCCTACTCCCGGAGGACTCAGGGCGGTGAACAGGCACAGAATAAAATACATAAATACAAAAATTAGAAGCAGAATTAAAACCAGATTAAACAATTTGCTTAATGAAATAAGCATGTATTAATGTGCTGCAGACTTACATCATTAAATAATATGCAAGATTAGATTAGAATTAATATGGAATGTTTAGAGTGACTAACATATATTTCATTCATCTAAATAAAAGGAACAGCATATTTTGCCTTATTTAATTGGAAATACAATCTGACAGCTGATATATATAAAACCAAAACCTTTGCCTTAGGTAGGTCTAAACAATGCTCAACAAGTTTTTAAATCTGAAGAATCAAGATTAGCTAATGTCAATTGATTCATCTAATTAAAATGTCAGGTCCTTGCTAGTTCTATATTTGGAATTTCTCTTCCTGAAAACAGGACATTTTACCGTTGGAATGTCATTGGAAAATAAAATATTAATATCATATTTTAACACATTTTAACACATTTTTCATTCCTTTGATTGAACTATGATTAACAAGCTTTATCGAGTAACTAAATTAACAGAAACCCAAGATGCAGAGATCTTTGGTATCTAAAAAAAAAAAGATACCAAAAATATATAAAAAATTGAAATCTACAATGTAAATGAAGGTTTTGTACCTGTACAAATTTATCCTACATGTTAAGACAGTAGTTCTAATGGCGCAATTACCAATTACTATATTTTATTAAAGATCCAACTATAGAAAATCTTTTGAGTTAAGCAATTTAGGCAGCGTAAGATAGTACAATTTCAATGATGTTTTTCCTTCTCTTCAGGAGCTGACAGCGTTGTTTACCTCTCAGTAGAAGGATTGGTTTCGTCTGTTCAAGAAAGCATAAAAGCAAGACAAGACCATGAAAATAACCTAAAAACGAACAAGTTCAAAAGCGGGAAAATCGGCCATTGTACAGCTTGCCTGGTTGGAGTATATCCAGTAGAGCTAGAGTGGTGAATTTTGTGAATGTTACCACCAAAGGCTTAAAGTTTGGAACTGATGAAATGTTGTGTTGCTGCTAAGCAAGTAATCAAACCACTCACGTTTGCTTAAACCTTATTTGGAGCGGATACAAAAGGAGCAAAAAAAGAATAAATTTTAAAACAATCATGCAATAGTGCTATAGTGGGGGCAGTGGTGGGAGGAGTGACGAATGGGTAAAAGACCTGGCAAAAATCTCTTGATTCCATTGTTGGACTAATCTTGCCAAGAAACTTTGAAGGAGATCTTCTAAGGCTTTCACTCACAGTAATGTATCTTCCTTAACAATTACGTTGTGAGAGGTTGTGAGCCATTAAGCCATCTCCCATTTTAAGCTGTGTTCAATCACTTTTTTAAAAAAATGTGAATCTGATCTTAAATCAACAAACAGATCTTTTTAAGTTTCACTACTTTTGTCACTGGTTTTATCCGGCAACATGGGAGCCCTCGTCTGTATAGACGGAGTGTACTTTTTTAAAGCTGCAACTTTGAGCTGTAATCTGCCGCCAAAGACTGAATATTATTTTTATATAGTGCTTGGCTGAGACAAGGAGCCTCAGGGAACTGCTAAACAAATAGCAACTAATACCTTCAGCCTTAATTTTTTTTTTAAAGTCTGGAAAATATCCCTTATAAAAGTTGCTTGTTAAAGAGGTGTGCCAGGAAAAGAATTCATCGGTTGATCGTCACTAAACATAAGGGCTAATTTTCCTCAGTATCTTCTTTCAGATTCAATACTTAAATGTTGACTTCTTTTGCTGCAACTACCCTGTTTCCCTGAAAATAAGACCTCCCCGGATAATAAACCCAATTGGGCTTTTGAGCGCTAAAATAAGCCCTTCTCCGAAAATAAGCCCTCCCCGAAAATATTTAACCACATGTGCAGCCGGTCCCCATCATTTCCAGTCAGGGTTAGATGGCAAGAGGAACCCCATCTTGCTACATGTGCCCCAAAATAATAAGACCTCCCTGAAAATAAGGCTAAGCGCTTATTTCAGGGTTCAAAAAAATATAAGACAGGGTCTTATTTTCGGGAAAACACGGTAGCCTTCAAACACTGAAAAATTAACCACACAACTTTATTTCAATTATTATAACAAATTTAATGATAATAATTTAATATATATTGCTGTTTTAATCATTTTCATTTTAAATTCATTTTATTCATTCAGATGATTATTCTGTTTAACAATAGTTGGGAGGGTGGTATTTGGAATGAAAGCCAATTCATTTATATAATTCAGATGACACTTCTGATTTCAAGTAGAAAATTAGTTTGTTCCTACTCCAAAGTCCTAACCTCTAAATAACCTAACAAAGGGATTTGGTGCCTGATCAGAGGTAGTTATAACTATCCAAACAAGTTTCTTTCCAAAAGTATTTTTTGTTAGGAGAAAACTCAGTCTGACACTCAAGGTCCAGCTACCAGAGATATGATTCACACCAGGCTACTGTTCTTTTTTTAATTGCTGGAGAAATGACATGAAGGACTTCTTGCTGTGCTTAGTCTCTTGAAAACATAAACTATGTTTACCTTTCCTGTTCATTCTATATTTCATTTCTACATCAATGGAAGATACCAAGATTCATGCCCAATAGCAAATGTTGGGCTATCCTTTTATCACCCTGCTTGTAGAGTCACTAACATCTGAGCAGTCTTCTCCATGGGAATAAAAGAGCATCATTTCCAAATATTAATTTCCATATAATGTTTCTCAGCACAAAAACTAACTCCAAGTGTTTTCTGTGTAATTGACGAAAGACGTAACAACTATTCTGTAGGACTGTCATAACAGTCAGGCCAGATTGCTAATTTAGGATATAGAGAACTTTTCTCATTGTGGCTGAGATGATTGGGTAACACATCGGAAGTCTCAAAACTACTCTCCCCAAATTTTTGTGAATCTTGGTTGGGTTCTCGGCATACACTGTGCTTTGCTTCTGCAGATGTGTCATTATCAGGCAACATTATCCAGTGCATTGACCTGAATCTACGTACCTGATCTCTGCCTGCTGCTTTGGTATTTAAGCATGATGGCTACTCTTGTTACCACCTGTATGGGACACTTTACCTTTAAAGCATCTTTCCTCTTAATTTGATTGGATTTGGGAGGGGGGGGCTCCAACAATCTCTATTGCTTTTCTAACAAATGACTTTCTTCCCCCCCCCCCCCCCCCCCCCCCAAAAAAGCCAAGAGGGTAATAAATTACATTGAGGCCCCGATGCTGTAGCATTGAGTTTCTGGCTAAAGAGCCTCGGTGGTGCAGTGGACTAAAGTGCTGTTAAGTGCTAGCACTTAGCTGCCAGCTGCCTGCAATTAGTGCGACTTCAAATCTCACCAGGCTCAAGGTTGACTCAGCCTTCCATCCTTTGGAGGTAGTTAAATTGAGGACCTGGATTGTGGGGGCAATAAGCCAACTTTGTATAGTACAACACTGCTTAGGGGGCCCCCGAAAGCCCTAATAACCAGGTATATGCAAAAAAAGTATGCAGGCTATTGCTATAATGCATTGTAAGCCGCCCTGAGTCTACGGAGAAGGGCGGCATATAAATTGGACTAATAAATAAATAAAGGTATCAACTCTTCTTTTTCGCTTTGGGAGGTGGATCAATTTCACAAATGATAAATAAAATTAAGGAAGGGAAAAAACCCGCAAAAATACCTTTCTGGCTTTACATTTTACATTACAGTTTACATTAAAAATAATTTAGTGGCAAGGAAGACAAAAATTAGAAAGCCATTCCAATAATATGACTTGAAAATATTTCCCATTGAAAAACAATTTAAATATAAATGCCTTAAACTGTTGTTTTCTTTTTGATATATTGTATGACACGATGTCTGATCTGAACAGCCATATAAATTAAATAAAAATACAGGCAATAATGGTTAGGGGTAGATGATAACATGACGCTAGTTTGCACAGATTACATGTAGAAAATAAATACTAGGGGCAAACTCTTAAGCTCACACTATCAAAAAACATACCTAATACTTGTAGCTAATCTTTTTTTAAAAAAAATTCAGAGATGATCATATGCCGAAACATTTTCCCTCTGGGGATTCCAGTCAGTTAATTCTGAAGCAGTGGGGGAGATGCAACAAACTCAATTTCTGTTGTCAACCTCTTGACGTATAATTTAGTATTGTAGGATCACGCTTTACTGCCTATGTTTCTGTCTGCTCCTTCTGGAATATTACAGCTTCATAAGGCTGTAATATTATGGAATAATATTACAGCTTCTACGACCCTGCAGATTTTTTAATACCACAGTAAAGCTTTGCCTTCTTCAATATAGAGAGAAGGTCCTTTATTGGCTAGAGAGTCAGTATGCATAATCAGGAATGGTGTGCATTAAGACAACTATTGGTGCAATTATTAGAAGTTACGTATAAAAATAGTATGCCTTAATATGAAACACCAAATCAAGGCAAAAGAAGGCATTGTTAATTTTTTTTTCAATTTTAAATGCAACCATTTAAAATATACGAACAGGGGAAAGAAATGAGGAGAGCTAAGAATGGTTGGACGATCTAATTTTTCTTTTAAAAAAACAACAACCCTTAATTTCTATATGGAAAAGGGCACAGAGAAACTTATTGGATATTGCAGTGCTATATATATATGATGATGAAATGCAAATATACATGATGTATTTTAGCAATTAATTTCTTTCCCAGGTCTGTACAGGAGATGATTGTGAGGAAAAAGACATCAGCTTTTTTCCACAATGTGCTTATGAATGGTTTTTAGTGCAATAACGGTTTGAGCTGGGAAGCTTTGCTTTCATTTTTATTTGATTTTCAAACATTTATGTAAGTGGTAAAGATGTGGGTATTCATGAAGAAAAGAGGCAGCAAAAGCACAAAAGATCTTACATTCTATAACTGCTACCTTTTAAATTATAAGACTGCCATCAACAACAAGGGAAGTGCACTTGAAATGCTATCCATTTAAATGTGTTATCTTTAAAAAAAATAAATGGATTTTAAAAAACCTCAGTATAACTGTGTTGTTGTTTTTTAACAAATACTTTTAAGCCATATGGATTATGGTATTTGAATGCCTTAAGTCTATTTGTGATTCCTACTTGGTACTGATTGTACCAAAGCAGTATTAGCAATATAATATTAGCAATATTGTTTTACCTATTTTTATCCTTCTGAAAAATGCCCATGGTTCCTTAAGTGCCGAATTAATAAATTAACTCATGCAAATAACCATATAGTATTAGTAACAAGCATGCAACATGTTTACCTTGGCTTTCAAATAGTATTCAGCTAAAGATCGGTTTGGTTTATCGTATCTTTTAGAAAAAAGTAAAGTGACTTGAGGAAGGGTAAAATGAAATCTAAATACTTGAGAAAATTATTCTTTTATAGGCTTTTAATGTAATAAGAGATTATTTAATTTTTCAGGACTTATACCTGACTTGCTTCCATCATCCCTTAAGAAATTGAGGACTAGTTTTAATAAAAAATAAAACAAAGCTTTTTGTTTATTTTTACTCACAAAAAAAGTTTCTATCTAAAGTCATATGGTGAACTGTGGGGCACTGCAGAGATTTATTTCTAAGCTTCCGAGATTCCATAACTAGAAGTCTGACATGAAACTAATTCTCCAATTTTGATTTTCTGTGTTACATGCTAATACAGTTATTCCTCAGTTTAGGACCACAATTGAGCCCAAATTTTCTATTGGTAGCAAGACAGTTTTTAAGTGAATTTTGCCCCATTTCATGACCTGTCTTGCCACAGTTGTTAAGTTAATCACTGCAGTTGTTAAGTTACTAACATGGTATGTTAATTGAATATGGCTTCCCCATTGACTTTGTCAGAAGGTTGCAGAAAATGATGACATGACCCCAGGACACGGCAACCATCAATAATATGAGCCAATTGCCAAAGTCTGAATTTTGATCACATGACCATGGGAATGCTACAACTTTTGTATGAAAAGCCATCCAAAGTCACTTTTTATTGCTGTTGTAACTTCAAACAGTTACTAAACAAATGGAGGACTACATGAAACCATTAATCAACCATAGGTGATGACCTATAAAGCCCTACATGGCTTAGGCCCAGGATATTTGGCGGACCACCTGCAGACAGCAACAACATCCCATCGCCCGGTTCGCGCCCATAGGGAGGGCCTGCTCAGGGTGTCATCGGCGAGACAATATCAGCTGGCAGCCCCCAGGGGTAGAGCCTTCTCTGTGGGCACGCCCATCCTCTGGAATGAACTTCCCTTGGGGGTTCGGCTGGCCCCTGACCTTCGCACCTTTCGCCACGAGTTAAAAACCTGGTTATTCGAGTCCCCCAGCCTGGACTGATGGGGTTTTTATGAGTTTTAATTGTATTTGATTTAATTAGGCATTTTATCCATTTTAATAATGGATTGTGGTTTTTATTGTGGTGAGCTGCCCTGAGTCCGTTGGAGATTGGGCGGCATATAAGCCAAATAAAATAAAATAAATTAATCAGTTCTTAGCAAACAGCCACTACAGAAATATTAAATAACACATTCAATTAAATTAAGGTGACCAATCGTCCTTCTTTAGGGAGGACAGTCCTTCTTTTGTAAGTTATGTCTTCTCTCAAAAAGTGTCCTACATGTCCTCCTTTTTGATATTTGAAGACTAAGCTGTAAATCTCCGTATTCGATCGATGCCGATCCAATCCGTTGCGTGTGATGTGACGAATTTGTATTTGACGTGACGATTCGTCAAGGCTCGGTACAGTGCAGCGAGACACGATTATGAGACGCATGCGCTCCACACAGGAGAATTGTTTTGAGAGAGTGTGCCCCGCGCAGGTGGCTTTGTTTACGTCTTACCAAAACACGACAGGACATACACGCACGCATTAGACTCACTTCTTTTTTTTTTCTTCAATTTATTTGTGTCTTCATTGTAAAAAAGTTGGTCACCTTAATTAAATGCATCTTGCTTTGACACACTACTTTGTGGACTTGGCTTATTTTTTCTATCCTATACTCTATGTGAACTGAGGGAGGGAAAGAAGGAAGGAAGGAAGAAAGGAAGAAAAAAATACGATATGAAAAGCAGTCTACAACGAAAGTATGCAAGCATCCAATACCTTTGGGTATTGCTTGAAACCATCCGGCCTCGTACAGCATTGTTCATCCAACATAAAGCAGCTCGTCTCGAGTTTTCTTTGCTGTGTCGGCAGTAAGCTAAGCAGTTCCCATAAGAACTAATAATCCCACTCATCAGTTTGTTATCCTGGATTTCTATTTGACACTAAATTAGCAATTGCAGAAACTCTTTTTCCTTCTTCAAGCTCTCGGCTGTGCTAGAATTCCCTATCTGCATATACAAACATCCTTAGTAGTTTTTCCAAAAGCACTTTTGTCTTAAGTTTTTATCTTGACCTTCCTAATGCTACTCCAGCACTCTTAAGCAATGCACAAGACCTGCAGAGAGAAGGGACCTCCTATAAGCCAAACTTGCCAAATTGTTTAATTGTGGGAGTGTAGAATAGAAGGGGTTCATCAGTGTTTCCTTTATTGCACTTTGCAATGCCGCGATCTCTCTGCTTTACCGTCCAGGGGGTTCACTTTTGATCAGGCCACAAGTCATTTAACCCATGAAATCATTTAACATCCCCGGGGTTCCTTAACCCGTTTCTTACTAGGTCCAGAGTGAAGGAACAGAATCACGGACCGCGCGAAGACAAGGGGGGAACTGTTGAGATGCTTCTCCATAGAGAATGATGGAGCCGGTCAGCCACGGCCACGCTCTCGAGATTCCCCCCCTTCAATTAAATACATGTTGAATAAAGAGAATAAGGTTTTATTCACGATGGATGACTCCTAGTATTAACTCCCAACGTATTTTCTAAAAATTCTAAAAGTGTTAAATTTTAATTTTTTAAAAAATTACAAGATCAAACTTTTTTTAAAAAAAAGAATGCTGGCCTCCCATCAGAGAGGCACCAACATGGAAAGCCATAATTAAAATCCCCTTTGGGTCATTTAGACTTAGACTACCTTTATTGTCACTTTTAAAAGTACACTAATTGGCATACATTAAAATGAAATTTTGTTCCATACAGCTGTCAAAAGGTCATCCTCCTCCAATATACACTACGTAAACACTAAATAAATAAATACAAAAGTATGCATATACTCACATATATGACATGGAGAAACAATACAGTCTAGTTTGGATGTATACATGCACATGGAGAGAAAAACAAATCTTGCAAGTTTACCAGATGGCATAAGGAACAAAGCTGTTACAGAAGCTGGTAGTCCTGCTAGAAATAATTCAAAACCTCCTCCCAGAGGGGAGCATCAGAAACAGACTGTGAAGTGGGTGTATGGGGTCTCTAATGATGCTTTGAGTTCTAAGTACATAGCACTTATAAGCAGTATCCTGAACAACAGGAAGCGAGCTTCCTATAATCTTCTCGGCTGTCCTTACCACTCTCTGTATGGACTTTCGATACGAGGCACTGCTGCCACCAAACCAAATAGTGATGCAGTTTGTTAAAACGCTCTCAATCATGCCTCTGTAAAAAGTGGCTAGGCTAGGGTGGATTAGAGTAGAGAGAATAAGAATAGAATAGGGATAGGGATAGGGAAGAATAGAATAATAGAATCAGGGGCGAGTTTCAAAACCCGTTGCTATCGATTTGCTCGTGGGCACTCACGCTCTCGTGCGACACTTCTGCACATGCACACAAGCGTCCGGACAGGTGGGCGGAGCCTCCTGCTGCCGCTGCTACCAGTTCGCCCGATCTGGGGCGAACCGGTAGCAACCCACCACAGAATAGAATAGAATAGAATAGAATAGAATAGAATAGAATAGAATAG
>WNWU01000048.1:518561-539040 GCA_012654045.1 Ptyas mucosa | reverse complement strand
ATAGAATAGAATAGAATAGAATAGAATAGAATAGAATAGAATAGAATTCTTTATTGGCCAAGTGTGATTGGACACACAAGGAATTTGTCTTTGGTGTATATGCTGTCAGTGTACCTAGGGAGAATGAAATACAAGAATAAAAAGATACAACACTTAGTGATAGTCAAGGTTACTAATAAGCTATCAAATCGTACTATATATATATACTGTATATATAGTATAGTATATAAATTTATTTATTTATTTATTTAAATGTATATACCGCCCTTCTCCTACTGGACTCAGGGTGGTGCACAGCCAGAAGTAAAAAACATTCCAATACAAAATTTAAAAATGTAAAAGAATTATAAACTTTGGCCGAAAATTTAAAAAAACCACCCAACTAAAACCCATTAGACAATTAAACCTAATATCTCAAAAGGGGGAGGGGGGTGTTTACGCCAGCCCTGCTTGATGGAAAAGAAAAGTTTTTGGGGCACGGCGAAAAGCCCGGAGATCTGGTATCCTCCGTATCTCCGGGGGCAAATCGTTCCAGAGGGTGATTTGGAAATCGTTCCAAATCATTCCAGAAATTGAAAGATACAAGCAACATGGTTATAGTAATAAGTGGGAAGAGATATATACTAGTAAGAGAAGAATAATAGTAATGCAGACTTAGTAACTAGTTTGACAGTGTTGAGGGAATTATTTGTTTAGCAGAGTGATGGCGTTTGGGGAAAAACTGTCCTTGTGTCTAGTTGTTCTGGTGTGCAGTGCTCTATAGTGTTGTTTTGAGGGTAGGAGTTGAAACAATTTATGTCCAGGATGTGAGGGGTCTATAAATATTTTCACAGCCCTCTTTTTGACTCGTGCAGTATAATTAGAACTGCAGAAAAAACAATTCCTACCAACCTGCCTTCAGTGGAAGAAGGCAGGTTGGTAGGAATTGTTTTTTCTGCAGTTCTAATTATCCTCTGAAGTCTTTGTTTGTCTTGTTGGGTTGCAGAGCCAAACCAGACAGTTATAGAGGTGCAGATGACAGACTCAATAATTCCTCTGTATAATGTCTGTTACGTTTCACTCTCTCGGCTACAGTATTTGCATTAGTTGCCGTATTTTATTTTATTTTTAGTATGGGGCGGAAGACTGAGATTGTTAATGTTCCTCCCAGCATATTAATTCCAATTTCTTATTCTTGTCCAGCATTTCTTATTGTGCATATGAGTTAAATTAAAAAGTTACACTTCTACTGTCTTGGTGTGCTATTTTGGGCCATTAAGTTGTTCCATGTTCTGTACAGGTAGTCCTCAATTTACAACAGTTCATTTAGTGACAGTTCAAAGTTACAATGGCACTGAAAAAAATGACCTATGACCGTTTTTCATACTTGCGAAGGTTGCAGCATACATACAGACACGTGATCAAAATTTGGCTGCTTGGCAACTGACACATTTTTATACCATTGCAGTGTTCTGAGATCATGTAATCCCCATTTGTGACCTTCTGGTAAGCAAAGTCAATGGGGCAGCCAGATTCACTTCACAACCATGTTACTAATTGAACAAGTGCAGTGATTCCCTTCAGAAACGGGGCAAGAAAAGTCGTAAGATGGGGCGAAACTCCCTTAACAAATTTCTCACTTGGCAGCATAAATTTTGGGCTCAATTGTGGTCGTAAGTCAAGGACTACCTGTATTCTGCAATTAATGGTCGTTTGCAGTTTTGCAGCCCAAATCTTGGAGCTCTACCTGTTCTGCCCCAGCTACGGACCCCAAAGAACGCAGCACACACAAAGTCTGTACAAACCTTAGTTTACTAAATTAAATCAGTCTTTTTCAAACAAAGGCTGTTAATTAACTTTCTTAACAGCCTACAAGAATCCAAAGAATAAAATAATCGTAATCTTACTAGGATTGGCAGAAAGCCCAGAAGCAATTTGCAGGACACTGATAAAAGGACTAAGATCCAGACACGAAGGAGAGTGAACTAAGTTGTTCCCTGCAAATTGCCTCAGTCGTCATCCATCCTTAAATAGGCTAAGGGAATGGCCAATTAGCCCCAAGCCTTACTCTCGAGGAGACCTCCTCCTGAGGAGCCACTCCTGCCTTTTGGCAGCTCTGAGCGCCCATGGATTGAGAAGAGGCTCCTCCTCTTCTTCCTCTTCACCCATGGAAGCTTCTGGAGGTTCTGAAGGCCCTGGCTGAATCCCCACCACTGGCACCACATCTTTTCCAGCCTCCTCATTGTCCAACTCGAGTGCCAGCTGCACAGGCTGCTGGCACAGCACCACACCAGCATCCTCCGCTGTTGGAATCAGCTACTAGCTGCACAGGGCGCTGATGGGCCGCAACACTACTGTAACAACCACAGTGTGTTCCTAGTTTTTGCACTTGTTGCAGAATCACTTTGGGTTAAAAAACAAAGCAAAACACCATATTCCCTTGAAAGGCATCTTATTTGATTAGCTGCTCTAAATTTGTTTGACTTTATTTGTTGTGGCTAGACACAGAGAAGTAAACATGCGAAAGTTGTGTTAGAATAAGTTTCTCTTTTCTTTCCAGAAATTCACAATAACCTATGGACACTTGTACAGCCAAAATTCCCTTCAAATGCGGAGAATTGGTTTAATTCTTTTCCAAAGGCACAGTGGTGTTCAGTTGACCCAATATGTAAATGCAGATAGTGAAAGTTCTGTGGTCAGAAGCATCTGTAAAGAACAGCAACTTGATGTTAGACCACCCAAAGATCTCTTGGATGTCAGAGAGAAACATTCCCTGGCATATGTTTTGCACACATCTGGAACAACAGGGCTCCCCAAAATTGTGAGGGTGCCTCATAAATGCATCATACCAAATATCCTTCATCTTAGGTAAGTTTTCCATATACACTTAGTCGTATATTTTGATAAGAGGAGTGATGACGTGGCCTAGAAATGGAGCTCTCTCCTCACAGTCAGGAGGCTGTGAGTTCGATCCTAGGTAGAGGTAGATATTTCTCTCTCTGGGCACAGTGGGAATATATCTGCTAAACAGAACTCCGTATTGGTGACAGGAAGGGCATCCGGCCATTAAAACAATCTGCTAGCTCCATTCAGTTGCCCAGACCAGTAGTGGGTTTCAATTTAGTTTGCTACCGGTTCGCTTGTGTGCGTGTGTGTGCTCGTGCGTGCGTGCGCAATGCTTCTGCGCATGTGCAGAAGTGTCCGGGCAGGTGAGTGGGCGGAGCCACCTTCCACCGCCGCTACCAGTTCCCCTGATCCAGGGTGAACCGGTAGCAACCCACCACTGGCCCAGACTCCACCCCGCAAGGGATCATGAGGTCATTAAATGAAGATGATGATGATACATTTTGATAAGAAGGAAAGGTTAGCAAAAAGAGCAACAATAGCATAAATTGTGTTGGACTTCCAATTGTTTGCTTCTTATATATTTGGAATAGATCTGAGATAAACTCATAGATCTTGGTTTGCAAGTATTCCACCTTTAGACAAAAAAATGTGGAAAGCTATAATGTATGTATGTTTGTTTGTTTGTTTTTAATTTAATTTATATGCCGCCCTTCTCTGGAGACTCAGGGCGGCTTACAATGCGTTAAGCAATATTTTGTATATTTTATATAAAGTCAGTTTATTGCCCCCACAATCTGGGTCCTCATTTTACCTACCTTAGAAAGGATGGAAGGCTGAGTCAACCTTGAGCCTGGTGGGATTTGAACTCGCAGTAATTGCAGGCAGCTGAATGTTAATTACAGTGCTTTAGTCTGCCACACCACCAGGCTCCTTTAGACAAAAAAATGTGGAAAGCTATAATGTATGTTGGAAATGAATCTCATTCTGGGCTCATCTCATTATAATTCTCCCAACTTTTAGAAGGGCTGCTTAGACTGCAACTCAGACTTTCAGGGAGTAGAGTTTGTGTAATGCTGACCTGAATTAGAGGGGGAATCGGAGGATTGATAACTTGTATTAGCGGGAGAAAGAGCCTGACTGATTAACTTGGTATATGCAAAACTGCTTAAAGTTTCATCTAAATCTAATTTCTCAGAGATGTATTTTTTTTCCTTATTCTAGAGAGGTTTTTAAAATTACCCCAGATGACATAGTGTTTATGGCCTCTCCTTTGACTTTTGATCCATCAGTCATTGACCTGTTCATTAGTCTGGCGAGTGGGTCATGTCTGCTAATACTACCCACAGTGATTAAAATGATGCCACAGCAGTTATCCAGGGCTCTCTTCCAGAAACACAGAGTGACCGTATTGCAGGTAAGAAACTTGTTGTTTGGAGACTTAATTAAACTATCCACTTGTCTTGTTTGCTTGAATAAGGAGAAATCTTACCAAGGCCATTTATATTGCAGATTAGCCCAAGGCTATCGTATGCAGTCTGTAGGAATTAAAAAATTGTGTCAATATACCGTACTGTATGTAGCACCTAAACTCAACATTAAGAAAACTAAGATCATGGCATCTGGCCCTATCAATTCCTGGCAAATAGATGGGGAAGAAATGGAGGTAGTGACAGATTTTACTTTCCTGGGCTCCAAGATCACCGCAAATGGGGACTGCAGCCAAGAAATTAAAAGACGCTTGCTCCTGGGGAGTAAAGCTATGGTAAATCTAGACAGCATACTAAAAAGCAGAGACATCACCCTGCCAACAAAAGTGCGTATAGTCAAGGCTATGGTTTTCCCAGTTGCAATGTATGGCTGTGAAAGTTGGACCATAAGGAAGGCTGAACGCCAAAGAATTGAGGCCTTTGAACTCTGGTGGCTGGAGAAGACTCCTGCGAGTCCCTTGGACTGCAAGGTGATCAAACTAGTCAGTCCTAGAGGACATCAATCCTGACTGCTCTTTAGAAGGGCAGATCCTGAAGATGAAACTCAAATACTTTGGCCACATAATGAGAAGAAGGACTCACTGGAGAAGAGCCTAATGCTGGGAGAGATTGAAGGCAAAAGAAGAAGAGGACGACAGAGAATGAGGTGGCTGGATGGAATCACTGAAGCACTAGGCGTGAGCTTAAATGGACTCCAGAGGATGGTAGAGGACAGGAAGGTCTGGAGGAACATTGTCTATGGGGTCGTGATGGGTCGGACACGACTTCGCAACTAACAACAAATGTAGCACCTTGTTTCCAAATCAGTATTCTTCCAACTTCATCAAATGTGTTCCAGTGCAGTTTCAACCATATGGGTATATTTCCTTGGGGAACTTTTTTTTGTTCAGATTTGGAACATTTCTGGAATAGATGAGGTTAAGCCTCAAATGACAGTGTTTTCTCCAAGAAAGTTCTTACTAACGTAACAGAGTTATCGAATAAGCCACGTTTAGTATTGACTCAAATGGCAGGAAATAAGCAATGGCTAGTTCCAGAGTTTCTGCTCAGGAGTGTCTCAGATTGAAAACTATTTCATAGAACAGAATAACAGAGTTGGAAGGGACCTTGGAGGTCTTCTATTCCAACCCCCTGCTAGAGCAAGAGACCCTGTATTATTTCAGACAAATGGCTGTCCAGTCTCTTCTTAAAAACTTCCAGTGATTGAGCACTCACAACTTCTGAAGGCAAGCTGTTCCAGTGATTAATTGTTCTCACGGTTAGGAAATTAGTATCTCCTTAGTATTGAAACATTGCTATCATGTCTCCCCTAGTCCTTCTTTTGACCAGATTAAACATACCCAATTCTTGCAACCATTCTTCAGTGTTTTAGTCTCCAGTCCCCTAATCATCTTTGTCTCTCTTCTCTGCACTCTTTCAAGAATCTCAACATCTTTTTTTTTATATTGTGGTGACCAAAACTGGATGGAGTATTCCAAGTGTGGTTTTACTAAAACTTTATAAAGCGTAATACAAATACTTCACATGATTTTGATTCTATCCCTCTGTTATTGCAGCCTAGGATTGCATTGAGAATGCTGCAATTGTTGTGAGTGTGAAAAATAAGTCAAAAGTCCCTTCTCTCAGTGCCGTTGTAATTTTGAGCAGACACTAAACAAACTGTTGTAAAGTCGAGGAATAGCTGTAATAACCTTGAATCCTGCTTTCTTCAGGCTACACCAACTCTTTTGAAAAGATTTGGAGTTGAACATATTAGATCAAGTGTATTGGCTGTGGATACTTCCCTGCGAATCTTAGCTCTTGGTGGAGAAGCTTGCCCTGCGCTTAGCGTGTTGAGAAGCTGGAAAGAAAAAGGAAACAAAACTCAGCTTTTTAATATTTACGGCATTACTGAAGTTTCGTGTTGGGCCACGTGTTACAGGATTCCTGAGGAGGCTTTCGACATGGATCATCGGTAGGAAAATGTTCGTTTTTGCTGCCCATAAGACTCAATCAGGGGTGGACTGCTGGGGGTTTGCAGGGGTTCGGGACAAACTCTAGCTAAGATTCTGTGCAGTTCGGAGAACGCCCAAATCCCACTTCTGGCTGGCCCCACCCACCCCACCCTTCCCAGGAGTCCCCATGCGGCCCGTTTTGGATGCAGATAAGTGCAGGGTGCGCGTGGAGGCTCGGGGAGGGTGAAAAACAGGCCTACCAGAAGATTGGGAAGGCCAGAAATCGGCCCATTTCCTGCCTCCAGAGGGCCTCCGGAGCCTGGGGAGGCCATTTTCACCCTCCTAGAGGCTCAAGGAAAGCCTCTGGAGCCCAGGGAGGGTAAAAACGCCACCACCACCCCATGGTGCAGGAGGCCGACTAGGCCACGCCCACCATGGCCACACCCATCCAGCAGCCGGGCAGAGAACCCCTTACTAAAATTTTTGAAGCCCATCCCTGGGCTCAATGCTGTGGAGATTTTGAGTTGGGAACGTTTCATATGTGAAATGAGTTGTTTTATCCATTCCAGAAACGTTTTGAGTTCGGAGTTGGGCGTGCATCCCTTGAACCATGCATACTTCTGGAATGAGCCAAATCATTCATTCCAAACTCAGAATACTTGAACTCAAAGCAGTCTTTTAAATTCAGCATGTTGTATACTTCAAAGTACACAAGTGAACTTGAGTGCCGGACATAATTAAAAGTGACTGAGCCACGTTCTGCAATATTTGACTTGTGGATAAAACATGGAAATGTGGGCAATGATTTTACTTTCTGTTTTTTGATCTAATGAATACTTGTGAACAATTTGGATGGTGGCTTGATTCTTTTTCTGATGGTCTGAATGAAGAAATTGGTTCCATACTTACTGTTCATCCTTGTTTCACATCTCCCTCTCTCTTCTGCCTGCTCACCCCATCCTTTTTCAGATTTGATTCTCCTGTACCGCTGGGAACACCATTATCTGGAACAGCAGTTGAAGTCAAAGATGCCAATGGCTTACTTGTCCAAGAAGGTGAAGGCCAAGTATTTATAGGTAATTTTATTTTTTATTTTTTAATTAAAATAATCATTACTGGAAGATGATCATAATAGCCATTGGATTCTAGTGAATGAGGAAGCTATTTCCAGGGCGCTAACCAAAAGTGGTATTCAGCAGGTTCTGACCAGTTCTGGAGAACCGGTAGAGGAAATTTTGAGTAGTTCGGAGAACCGGTAAATACCACCTCTGGCTGGCCCCGCCCCCATCTATTCTCCGCCTCCCGAGACCCAGCTGATCAGGAGGTAATGGAGATTTTGCAGCAACCTTCCCCTGGAGTGGGGTGAGAATGGAAATTTTACAGTATCCTTCCCCTGCCACACCCACCAAGCCACACCCACAGAACCGGTAATAAAAAAATTTGAATCCCACCACTGGTGCTAACGTTTTACTTCAAACTTCTAGAGATTTCTGATTAGGTAGTGTGGGAATTAGTTTGGCCAGAGTATTAAAATAACAGGTTGTTTTTTTACTTATAGTTAGTAATTGGAATAATTGAGAACAGCCCAGTTATTAGATTGAAGACTTTGAATCAGCTTAAAAGATTCCCCCAAAATAAGCATTTTTTTTTCCTAATTGGGATTTAAATATTTTGATTTCTGAACACTATAAAATAAAAATGCAGTTGAAAGGTTTTAAAAACTGGCACCAGATTTTAATAATTTGACAAGATGTTTGTTTTCAACCTCATCAGTTGGGCAAGGTCTGGGGTTAATTGGAATATAGGTAGTCCTCGACTTACAACGGTTTGTTTAGTGACTGTTTGAAGTTACAACGGCACTGAAAAAGTGACTTACAAGCGTTTTTCATACTTGCAACGGTTGCAGCAGCCCCATGATCAAAATTCAGATTGCTTAGCAATTGACTCATATTTATCATTATTATTATTATTATTATTATTATTATTATTATTTATTAAATTTATATACCACCCTACTCCCGAAGGACTTAGGGTGGTGAACAGTTAAACGAAAAATACATGTGATACAGATTAAATTTATGATGATTGCAGTGTCCTAAACAGGGGTAGGTTCTACTTACCTTTACTACCGATTTGCAACGGGATCGCGCAGAAGCTTGTGCGCATGCGCAGATCGCCGATGACAACATCCGGGGCAGTGGGCGGGGCTTCCTGCAGGTTTTACTACCAGTTCTTGCGAACCAGTCCGAACCGGGGGCAACCCACCATGTGATCACCTTATCTGACTTTCTGACAAGCAAAGTCAATGGGGAAGCCAGATTCACTTAACAACCATGTTACAAATTTGATAACTGCAGCGATTCACTTAACAACTTTGGCAAGGAAACACAAATTTTGAGCTCCTCATTCGAGGACTACCCGTGCTGTGTTTTAAACACTTTATTTTGAGCGCTGCACTTTCTTGTAATGCTATGCAGTTATGAATCCGGATTCTCGGAATAACCTACCCCCAATTCCCATCAATTTCAGCTAACACAAAAAGTAGCTATGAATGGAGGTTTTAACCGAGTGATGGAAGGTGCTATAATTAGTTTGCATCACAGTCAGAAGTGGCTATCGGCTATCATGCTAAATAATTATAATACGCACAAGGCTCTAATGTTTTTGCATTTTCTCTTATCTCACATCAAAATAAGCCAATATCAATCGATACAAAAGTAGGCTTATTAAAAATAATCACTGTTAATGTTTACGCACAGGAAGCTATATTCAACAAAAATGAAAGTAGAGCCTTCTGCATTCTTCATGGAGCAGATAGGACGGTGGCAGTGTGCAAGACTGAACTCTTTCTCACGCTACATGCAGTAGTTTGTATAAGAGCCTTAGTGGCGCAGCAAACTAAAGTACTGTTAACTAACACCAGCTGCCTGCAATTACTGCAAGTTCAAATCTCACCAGGCTCAAGGTTGCCTCAGCCTTCCATCCTTCCGAGGTAGGTAAAATGAGGACCCAGATTGTGGGGGCAATAAGTTGACTTTGTATAAAAAAGAACACTGCTGGGGGGGGGGGGGGGGGGGCGAAAGCCCTACTAAGCAGGTATATACAAAAGTATGAAGGCTATTGCTTAACGCATTGTAAGCCGCTCTGAGTCTCCAGAGAAGGGCGGCATATAAATTGAACCAATAAATAAACAATAAATAGTTCAGTGTGATAAAAATTACCGTATTTTTCGGACTATAAGACGCACGTTTCCCCCCCAAAGAAATGTCTGTACGTCTTATAGACCATATACGGGTCTGTTTTTGGCCTCCCAAATCTTCCGTGCATTCCATTTTTGCTCTCCCTGGCCCCTAGAAGCACTCCCGAACCCTCTGTGTGTCCTGTTTTCACCAAAAATTGCCCCATTTTTGCAAAAAAACGGGCCTGTTTTTGGCTTTCTCAAGCCTTCCGCACATCCTGTTTTTGCCCTCTCCAGCCCCCAGAAGCACTCTGCAGGCCAAAAATGGGCCCGTTTTGGCAAAAACGGGACATGCAGAAGGTTTGGGAAGCCAAAAATGGGTCCCTTTTTGGTCTGCAAAGTGCTTCTGAGGGTGAAAACAGGACACACAGAAGCCAAAACCTATTTTTTTTTTTCTTGTTTTCCTCCTCTAAATCTAGGTGCATCTTATAGTCTGGTGCTTCTTATAGTCTGAAAAATATGGTAGCTATTAGATAGGCAAGTTGATCAAGTTTGAAAGACACTTTGTGTTGTTTTCCTGTATCGAGTTAATCGTATGTGGGAATGACTTTGGTAGACAGGAGGAAGAGCCATACAGCAAATAACAGTCAGATAAGAGGCAGCTGAACTTGAAGTGTGGCAAACATCTCAGAAAGGACTCGCCTTAATTTCTGGGACTGTAAAAACAATGGGGAGAAATCTACTTTCAGACTTGCAAGATTCTGATAATGTAACCTTACAATAAAGTAGAATTCAGCTCATCTGGGTATGCTTTGCGTCTGAACTACCTCACAAGGCTGATAAATCTCATTTTAGGACAGTGGTAAAATCCAAATTTTTTTACTACTGGTTCTTTGGGTGTGGCTTGGTATGCATGGCTTGGTGTGCGTGGCAGAGGAAGGATACTGCAAAATCCCCATTTCCTCCCAACTCGGGGTCTAGCCAGAGGTGGTATTTGCCAGTTCTCTGAACTGCTCAAAATTTCCACTACCTGTTCTCCAGAACCTGCTGGATTTCACCCCTGCTTTAAGATCATTTTTAGCCTGCATTATATGGATTGATAAGGGGAAGCCTGACTTACTGCTTAAAATTGCTCTGCATAGGAGGAAATGGACGCGTTTGCTTCATTGACGGCGAAACAACATTACCTGTGGACACCATGAGAGCCACCGGAGATTTCGTAAAAGTTAAGAACGCTGAAATATTTTTCTTGGGGCGGAAGGACAATCAAATTAAGCGTCATGGCAAGCGTCTCAACACTGAGTATGTACAGCAGGTGAGGTAATGAAAAGTTTTTTTAAAAAAACTAATACAGAAGTGAGATTGGGCCATGAAGAGTCTGAAAGATAGATATTACCTGAGTTTTTGAGATTACTTCGATATTAAGGTAAAGGTTCCCCCACATATGTGTGCTAGTCATTTCCGGCTCTAGGGGGCGGTGCTCATCTCCATTTCAAAGCCGAAGAGCCAATACTGTCCAAAGTCATCTCCGTGGTCATGTGGCTGGCATGACTAAACACCAAAGGCGCACGGAACGCTGTTAACTTCCCACCAATGGTGGTTCCTATTTTTCTACTTGCATTTTTTACATGCTTTTGAACTGCTAGGTTGGCAGAAGCTGGGACAAGTAACAGGAGCTCACCCTGTTACGCGGCACTAGGGATTCGAACTGCTGAATTGCCGAACTGCCGACCTTTCGATCGACAAGCTCAGCGTCTTAGCCACTGAGCCACAACGGCTCTTTACTGAGTATGCGGCCCTCCCGAGCTCCATTTTCGCTAGCAGAGGGTTGCAGGAGGCTGTTCCAGCCAAAAATGAAGATTGGGAGCCAGTTTTCACTGACAGAGCACTCACGCCATCACAGGCACCCCTGACACGAGTGACGTCAAGTTGACCACATCCATCCTGCCCCCCCCCAAAAGTCAAACACAACCCTGAGGCGGTTCTCAATGAAATCAAGTTTGACACCCCTGATCTGTGCATTCATGGGACTGAAAGTTAGTTGAATGACGAGGGGAAGAGAAATATAGGTGTGCATCTTCATGGATTTCTGCACGTTTTCTCAGAATCATCGTGCTTTTATTTTGCAGGTGGCAGAGAGCCTCTGCACAGTGGAAACCTGTGCCTTGATATGGTACCAACAAGAAAAATTAATTCTGTTTGTTGCCCCCAAAGCTGTTTCAAAGCGGCACCTTTTAAAAAAGCTCCAGGAACGTCTCCCAAGCTATGCAATTCCAGATGAGGTTTTGCTGATTGATACTTTGCCATTCACATCCCACGGTAAATATATGTATATATGCCTACTGTGTGTGTTTTTCAGACTATAAAATGGACTTAAATTTAGAAGAGGAAAACAACAACAAAATGTTTTGGCCTACCTTTTTTCGGCCCTCTTCCAGTCTTTTTTTTTTTTTTTGGCCTGTTTCTTGGGCTTTTTTTGTCCTGTTTTGGGAGCTTTTTTCAGCCCATTTTCAAGGCTTTTTTTGGTCCATTTTTGGGGCTTTTTCTGGCCCATTTTTGAGGTTTCTTTGGCCTGTTCTCAGGGCTTTTTTGGCCCATTTTTTAGGTTTTTGTGGGGCGTTTCTAGGCTTTTTTGGCCTATTTTTTAGGCTTTTTAGGGCCGTTTTCTAGGCTTTTTTGGCCCATTTTGAGGCTTTTTTGGTCCATTTTTTTCAGAAAAAATGGGCCAAAAAAACCCTCGAAAACAGGCCCCCAAAAGCCCCCAAAACAGGCCAAAAAAGGCCTCAAAAACATGGCCCAAAAAGCCTCAAAAAGAGATCGAAAGAAGCCCTGAAAACGGGCCTAAAACCCCCCAAAATGGGACAAAAAAGCCTCAAAAATGGGCCCAAGAAAGGCTGAAAAAAGGCCCGAAAACAAGGCGTGCAGAGGCCAAAAAATGGCTGGTGGGTGAGCAGGGCTTTGAAAATATTCGGTCTATAAGACGCACAGACATTTTCGCCGCCTTTTGGGAGACAAAAAAGTGCTTCTTATAGCCAGAAAAATACAGTGTATTTATTTCTTAAATTTATAAGCCCCCCCAATTCCATCACGACTTGGAAGGCAATACGGCCCAGGCTAATTAAGACATAAAACCAGACGAGAACAAACACCATGGAACACCAGTTCTACCAGATCAAGCATCACACAAGGGAGCCATCTGCCACTCTGGCTCATTAATTCAGAGACCGATTGGGTGTTTTCTTTTCGGCTTCCAGATGTAAATAACATTTTATTGGAACATCTTGTTACGAAAATAGCTTGTTTTTTAGAGCATGGGGAAACCTGAGAGAAGCCAAGTCAGACGGATTATGTGCCATCAAGTCAATGTCAGTTCTTATACGGGTCACGTACAGAAATTTTCTCCAGGATGACCTGTTTGTGTGAGGTCCTCCAGATCTTGAAGTGCACTCACAACTACTGTGATACTTTGATACTCTGTCCATTCAGGTTGCTTCTAGTCATCCTCTTTTTCTTTCCACCTTTCCCAGCATTATAGACTCCTCAAGGGAGTTAAGAATATGTCCAAAGTCTGATAATTTGTTCTGGTTATTTTTAACTCAAGTGAGAACCCTGGATTGAGTTGTTCCGTGAGCCTCGTGTTTATTTTCTTGGCTATCTGTGGAGATTCTCAGTCATCCAGGTGATGGTTGTCCCAAAGGCGCTTTTTCAAGAAGCAACTGGACTTTTTGGTTTTTCTTTGAAGACGTTTCGCTTCTCATCCAAGAAGCTTCCTCAGCTCTGGCTGGAAGATGGGGCATGGAAGGATTTATGCTCCTTGCAAACAGCTGGTCATTTGCATTCTTTTTAGTGAGTTGTTGAGGCCGCTTGTATATACTGTATTTTTTGGAGTATAAGACACACTTTCCCCCCCACTAAAAGGGGGTGAAAATTTGGGTGCGTCTTATACACCTAATGTAGCCCCGCCCACCCACTGGCTCCCACCCTTTGGCTTCTGCCTCCCAGTAATTTACCTCCTAGGAACAAGCAGCCCGTTTCAGCTTCAGCACAGCCTAATTAGCACAAACAGTTGATGTCGGTTGGATCAGCCTCCCGACCCTCAGCTGTTTCAGGCAGCAGGGATTGATTGCCATTGCCTATTGCTGCGCCGGCCTCCGCTGTTTGCTGCAAGGAGGTAAATTGCTGGGAGGCAGGTTTTTTTTTTCTTGTGCTAATCAGGCTGTGCTGAAAATGAAAATGAAACTAAAGCAGACTGTTTGCTTTTTGCTGCAAGGAGGCAAATTGCTCAGAGGCAGATTTTTTCCCCTTGTTTTCCTCCCCAAAATAGGTAGGTGCGTCTTATAGTCCGGAGTGTCTTATATTCCGAAAAATACAGTAGGTGTTGCATGAAGACAGTGAGATGTTCTGAGATTCCTATTTTTCTAGGCACGTGGCTGGCACAGTCCAAGACAAATAAATAATATACTGATTTATTTTGGTTATCCTTTGGTTGTCTCAATTTTCTAGGATACATTAGCAATAATGTTGCTTGTTCTTTGACTTATTCTAAAGCCAGCTTGAACAGCTGGCATTTCCATCCTATTTTAGGGCTCTAATCTGTGTTGGATGATCCTAAGCATTATTTTAATAGTATGTACAAAGTCCAGCTAACCTGAATTGATGACTAATCTATGTACCGCTGATTTGTGTTCTAACCAGAATCTCACTCCGCATGCTACGATGATGTTCTTATTTCTCTTATTCAGATATATCTATATCTACACTATATCTAAGTGTCTGAATGTGTGATTTGGAATATATATTGCATTTAGTACAGTATATAGTACACATGGGAGTGGTGCGGTGGCCTAGAGGTGGATCAGGAGGCTGTGAGTTCGATCCTAGGTATAGGCAGATATTTCTCTCTAGGCACGAGGAGAATATATCTGTTGGAAAAAAACTCCGCATTGGCGACAGGAAGGGTATCTGGCCAGTAAACACTCAGCTCCATTCAGTTGCCCAGACTCCACCCCACAAGGGATTATGGGGTCGTTAAAATATGATGATATAGTACACGTGTTTGTGTGTGTGTGTAACCTGTTTGTAGTTTTACTTTCACTGAAGTCATTTGTGGACTCAAACATACATATAGATTGGGCCTGCAATGGAGTGCTAAGTTACAATAAAGATATAGGAATGCTTTGTTTTATTATAATAAAAACTTGTTTTATTTTTTGCTTTGTGCAAAGGCAAAATTGATGTGTCCAAGCTGAACCAGATTTACAGCAACCACCTGAATTCTCGAAAAAGTGACAGCAAGCTAAGCGAACAAGAACTATGGCAAGGCTTGCAGAGTCTCTGGCAGGTAGTCCATTAAACTGCATTATTCCCATATCATAAGAATTCTCTTAAGCATCCATAATTCAGTCATTTGAACAAGGGAGAGAAGAACAGGAATGAATATTCTTGGGTCTTTGCATGCTATAGCTTCTATCATTGACTTGGATTCTTTGCAATAGCTTTAGAGAAATTATTAATATTTCTCTAAAACCTCAGGACTCAGATAATGGTAGGCAGTTGTAATGAATAGCGCTGTGCCCAATGAGCCATTAATGCTTGCCTCTCTGGGATAAGTTGAAACGCGACTTATTTTTTTTTAATAAAAGCATGACCCAAATAATCAAACAGATCCAGCATTTCTGCACAGATTGAATATCAGGTATTCAAAATATCTGTTTTATTCACTGGATCTGTTTCTGATTTATTATAAGTAAGGAGACATGTTGAGGATTAACTGCCCTGTCTAATAAGCAAGCCCTAGAACAGTGGCTGTGGCTTCCGGCGTCCCAATATAGCCAGTTGGTGCCCTCGCTGGCTATTGGGGGCGAGTTACTGGCCCCCACGGAGAGTGCCCGCAACTTGGGTGTCCTCCTGGAGGCACGGCTGTCTTTAGAAGAGCATATGACGGCCGTGGCCAGGGGGGCTTTTCATCAGGTTCGCCTGATTCGCCAGTTGCGTCCCTTTCTGGATCGGGACTCCTTACGCACAGTCACTCAGACACTCGTCACTTCCCGCCTGGACTACTGCAATGCTCTCTACATGGGGCTCCCCTTGAGGTGCACCCGGAGGCTCCAGCTGGTGCAGAATGCGGCCGCGCGGGGGATTATGGGAGCGAGGGGGCGCTCCCATGTGACACTTCTGCGTGAGCTGCATTGGCTCCCGGTGGACTTCCGGGTGCGCTTCAAGGTGTTGGTTACCACCTTTAAAGCGCTCCATGGCATCGGACCTGGGTATTTGCGGGACTGCCTTCTGCCGCCAATAGCCTCCCACCAGCCAGTACGCTCCCACAGAGAGGGACTCCTCAGGGTGCTGTCGCCCAGGCAGTGTCAGCTGGCGACCCCCAGGGGAAGGGCCTTCTCTGTGGCAGCACCCGCCCTCTGGAACGACCTGCCCCCGGAGATACGCAGGATACCAGATCTCCAGGCTTTTCGCCGTGCCCTAAAAACTTTTCCAACAAGCAGGGCTGGCGTAACCCCCCCCCCTTTTTTTTTTGAGATTTTAGATTTTTAAATTGTCCAATTGGGTTTTAGTTATGAGGTTTTTTAAAATTTTCGGCCAAAGTTTTATAATTCTTTTAAATTTTTAAATTTTGTATTGAATGTTTTTTATTTCTGGCTGTGCACTGCCCTGAGTCCAGCAGGAGAAGGGCGGTATATAAATTAAAAAACAAATAAAATAGAACAGGATTAAATTAAATTAAACGTTGAGCTTCTAATTTTTATGAGCTAGAATCCATAGTGGCAATATAGGTATTCCAATAAGTTGCATCCTTCTACTGTGCTTGCATGTTGTTTCCCTATATACTGTAAAATTATAAAGTGGCTACAGTCCTATATATCGGTAGACGTTCCTATCCATTTTATGCTACTAAAATGTTCAACCTGTAATGCATAAAATTTGATCAGGGGCTGTATCCAGAAATGGCAATTAAGTATATGAATCAGTTACAACTTTGCTCAGATGGTGACTTTATCCATCACTTCATTTTAATAGTGTTGCTTCCTTTTTCCCAGAAATTTTTATCTGCTTTAAAAGATTGAAAGATAGTCTTCTTACCTAGCTTTAGAGAGCTGATGTCTCTTCTTAAGTATCAGTAGCGTCTATAGCTTGTCTTAGTTTCTCTTTGAATCTGTTTGGTCCTTACTGCTTTGTAGATTACTCACTTGCTTTGCTACTAGGTGTGTACTTCTGATGTCAGTTAATCTATACACAATAACCAGTGGTAGGATTCAGCCAATTTGGGCCGGTTCAGGCAAACCGGTTTTTAAATTACTGGCTGGCTCCTCCCCACCCCGCCCTTTCCAGGAGTCCCCATGCACCCTGTTTTGTCTCCCAGGTAAGTGCAGGGAGGCCAACTAGGCCCAAAACGGAGCACAGGGGTGCTGCGCGCCCTTCCCACGGCCTGTTTTTGCTCCCAGGAGGCTGCGGAGAGGCATACTATGCCCAAAATGGGGAACGGGGGGCGGCATACCCCCCCCCACGGTCCGTGTTTGCTCCAAGGGGGGTGCAGGAAACTGAGTGCTGCCTGTCACACCCCCTGGCCATGCCCACGATGGTCATGCCCACCCATCCGGTCATTAGGGCAGAGAACCTGTTGTTAAATTATTTGAATCCCCACCACTGACGATAACACTTCGCTTCTTCCTTTTTCTCCCTCGGCCGCCAGGCTATTCTTAATCTTCCGGATGGTTCCAGTTGTATTTTGGAAGAGTCACAGTTCTTGCCTAGTGGCGGGGATTCTTTAAAATTGCTACAGCTTCATGACGAAATTGAACGTATGGTAGGTAGGCCTGTTCCTGACTTAGTAGAAGTTATTCTCAATCATTCCATTAGCGAGATCTACAAACACGTCCTAAAATCAGCTTTCCCAAGGGACAACCTAACTATAAGCCCTCACAGTGCTGTAAAAAGAAAACCGAGTGACCCTCTCGGTGAAGAACCGAACAATAAGTATGTGGAGTTTACCCCTGAAAATTCGCTGAAAACTGACGTGGGCCCCTTAGGTTTTATTGCCGTAAGTCGAGGAAACCACTTGGTGTCTATCAATGAGCCTGTGAAGAACCAGATTGAAGAAGAAAAGGATGAAGTGTCGCCAGATAGCGACACAAATCTAAATATAACAGAAGATTATTCTGCTGAAGGAAATTTGGATGAAGCAAATCTTGGTGAAGTTACCCAAAAGCTGACGCTGTGTGTAAGATGGACCTCGGATCTCGGCAAATGTGTCGATGCCTCTCCGCTACTTGTAATCCCAGTTCCTGACAGATCGTCTGCTCTTGTTTATATCGGATCTCATTCTCACGTGGTTCAAGCGATTGGCTTACATTCAGGCAAAGTGAAATGGACAAGAAGCCTCGCAGGCCGTGTCGAGTCCTCTGCCTGTGTATCTAAGTGTGGAAACTTCATTGTTGTCGGTAAGTATTCAGAATCCTTGGTCGTATCCCGTGGAAAATACTATCAAAGAGTAATATATGTTGTAACGTAAAATGCAGTGAACAAGTGTTGCAGGATCTAATCTCGGTTGGTCACCAGGACCAGAAGCTTAGGTCTTCTGAGCTTCCAGACACATTCTGGAGCCCATCCTCGGGGAATATGTGTGTGTTTTGGGCTATTCTGTATGTGGTATTTATACCGTGGCTGTTGTGTGTGGGTTTTTAGTTGTTGATTGGGGTGTTGATGGCTGGCTATTAAGTTGTTGGCTGTTGTTTCCAAGCCCTTAGGACGGGTGTCAGCAACCCACAGCTCCGGAGCCGCATGCGGCTCTTTCATCCCCCTGCTGTGGCTCCCTATTGGCTGAACCCACCACTGGCCTCACCCCTCACCCTCCCCTTCCAGTCACTCCTCGCCTAGCCTGAGAGAGAGGAGAGAGACAGAGAGAGAAACAGAAAGAGACCCACAGAGAGAGATACCTGTTTCCCACAGAAAACACTGGTAGCCACAAAACCTGGGTAGGCGTGGCTAGGGGGGTCATGTGACTGGGTCGGAGTGAGTGACATCACATTGACCACACCCACCCAAGTTTTGTGGCTTCCGGTGTTTTCTTTTCTGTGGGAAATGGGTCAAAATGGCTCTTTTGAGTGTTTAGGGTTGCAGCCCCCTGCCTTAGGAGGATGGGCTCCAGCACGCGTCCGAAAGCTCGGAAGACTAAAACTCTGATCCCAGGTGTCCGACCCAGATTGGATTCTGCAACATTATCCTGGAACACATATATTCGCCTTCCTTCGTGAATGAACAGTATTGTAGATTCAACAGTGATGGTTTTATGAAGTCACTTTAATTGTTTGAAAGTTGGAAAACTGGTTTAGTGGCTAATATAGCGATTAATTTTGTCTGCTGCAAATGAAATAAGCATATACAGGGGTGTGAAAAATATTTTGAGGTTAGACCACCCCCTGCAAAGTGAGAAAAGCGTCAGCACCAGGGGGCTCCAGAGAAAGGCCAGCATTGGCAAGATGGCGGACGTAGTGTTGCAATCCAAACTCTGGTCCTTTTGGTATATGCCTGCCTTGCCAATTTTTACCACAAGGCCTACAGACATTTCTTGTGATCAGAACTGCCTGTTTGGAACGGTTGTGACTCCGACCCCCGAGCCTGTCTTATCAGAGGGACAAGACTCCGAAAGTGAAGGAGAGGAGTTGGCAAGGCCTCTCTCTCCAGGACCCTCCTCTCTGGCAATGCCTCAGGTGTTCTCCGAAGGCCAAGAGATAGGCCAGGGGCCAGGCACTTCGGAGCAGCCGCAGTTGGACAGCGATGGAGATGAGTCTTGGCTGGACCCCCAACAGCGTCGCAGAGATAAGCGCGCGCAGCAGAGGAAGAGGCGTGCCAGAGATTAAGCTGAGTCACTGGACCACACCCCACAGGGGATAAAAGGGGGTGTGGTGGCCAGTCAAACCTTGTGACGAACAAAACTGAAAGCTAGCAAGTCATTCTGCATTTCTGGAACTTTGTTGTATGCTCTGCTTGGATTGATTTTTGGATTGGACTTGACTAATCTTTGGCTTTTGTGAACTTACTTTGATGTTTCAGACGGAGGAGAAAAACCTCCCTTTGTAAGTAAAAACTTTTGGCAAGCAGCCACTGGGTTGCTGCCAATTCTGTTATCAACGGAGATTCTTGTCTGCTGGTTTATTTTAACTCTTGGTCGACTGCTGGTGTGCATGTGTGAGACGGGGACAGAACAGGAACTTGAAAATCTTTTCACATCACCGGTTAGAACATTTTTCTAAATGCATCTGTTTCTGTGGCTGTGATTTTTTTTTTTTAATGCAGGTTGTTATAACGGACTGGTATATGTTCTGCAGAACAGTAATGGGGAAGTCCACTGGGCATTTCCCACGCAAGATGCTGTGAAAAGTTCTCCGGCTTTGGATCCTTCCACAGGATTAGTCTTTATTGGATCTCATGACCAGCATATATATGCTTTGGATATCTATGTAAGTAAATGTGAATGTCGAGAGCTAGTTTCATCCAGTTTGGTTAAGGCAGGGGAGGGGGGGTCCATAAACCACAGACTACGGCCCAGTACCAGACCACAGCGCTTTCGGAACTGCGTCGCACAAGTCGTGGGCGAGTGCATATGCGCAAAGCTCCATTTGTCCAAGCAGCGTGTGTGTGTGCCTGCCATTTGCAAATGGAGCTGCGTGTATGCGCTTGTGGAACCATCCCCCCCCCCCCCCTGCTGTCACCACAAGGCCCGCCCTATGGAATGAGCTACCTCCTGGAATAAGACTGATCCCGGACCTTCGTACCTTCCGCAAAGCCTTGAAGACTTACTTATTCCAGCAAGCCGGCCTAGCTTAAATGGTTTTAAATTGGGATTTTGAATTTTATAGACTTGGGGTTTTAAATTGGGAGGCCGATCGATTTAATATCTTTTAATTTATCTTAATTTTTGTATTGTATGTATTTTAATTCTGGCTGTTCACCGCCCTGAGTCCCTTCTGGGAGAAGGGCAGGATACAAATTAAATTATTATTATTATTATTATTATTATTATTATTATTATTATTATTATTATT
>WNWU01000048.1:496229-512381 GCA_012654045.1 Ptyas mucosa | reverse complement strand
TATATATATATATATATATATATATATATATATATATATATATATATATGACACGGTGGCTCAGTGGCTAAGAGCTTGTCGATAGAAAAGTTGGCAGTTCAGTGGTTCGAATCCCTAGTGCCGTGTAATGGAGTGAGCTCCCGTTACTTGTCCCAGCTTCTGCCAACCTAGCAGTTCAAAACTATGTAGAAATGCAAGTAGAATAGGGACTACCTTTGGTGGGAAGGTAACAGTGTTCCATGCGCCTTTGGCATTTAGTCATGCCGGCCATATGACCATGGAGACGTCTTCGGATAGCGCTGGCTCTTCGGCTTTGAAACAGAGATGGACACCACCCACTAGAGTCGGGAATGACTAGCACATATGTGCGAGGGGAACATTTACCTTTACCTTTATGTTCAGCAGGCCCTCTCAATAAGCAAAAAATATATAAAAATGCAATGCATTTAGCTGAGTATATTAAATATTGAATATATAATATTATATATTATATATATTATATATTGAGATATATAATTGATTAGAAGAATTAGCCCTTTTCTTAGATATTTTGTAAACATGGCTATAAAGTTGAACGTTTGTATATGCATCATAAACTTATAACAATGTATACAATGATTCTATCACACTAACTGAAATTTCAATAACTGGTTTATTATTTTATTACGGTCCTACAGGTTTGGGCATTTTCCAGCAGTGGACCAATCTTTTCATCACCCTGTGTTTCACCTTTTTCCGGAGATATATTCTTTGGGTCCCATGACTGCTTTATTTATTGCTGCAACAGGAAAGGAAATGTATTATGGAAGTTTGAAACGACCTCAAGAGTTTATGCAACTCCATTTGCTTTCTGCAGTCCTAAGTTGGACAGTAGAACATTTCTGGTGGCAGCTTCCACAGATGGTAGAATATGGATCCTGAATGCTAAGACTGGGGTAGCCGAAGGTCGAGGACACCTTCCAGGAGAGGTCTTCTCTTCGCCTATAGCCTGGGGATCGACAATTGTTGTAGGATGTAGAAACAACTACCTTTATTGTTTAGATCTATGTTTATCTAAAGCTAATAAAATTCTATAACGATGTGCTTTGCAGGGTTTTTAATATTCTACTTGGGAACTAAATGTTTGCCTTGGTGTGAACTTTCTGGTTCAATATGTAGGGGAGGAAAGCTAATTTTACACTTGATTTAAAGCATTTTAAAAGCAGAGACATCACCCTGCCAACAAAAGTGCGTATAGTCAAGGCTATGGTTTTCCCAGTTGCAATGTACGGCTGTGAAAGTTGGACCATAAGGAAGGCTGAGCGCCAAAGAATTGAGGCCTTTGAACTTTGGTGCTGGAGAAGACTCCTGCGAGTCCCTTGGACTGCAAGGCCATCAAACTGGTCGGTCCTAGAGGAGATCAACCCTGACTGCTCTTTAGAAGGCCAGATCCTGAAGATGAAACTCAAATACTTTGGCCACCTAATGAGAAGGAAGGACTCACTGGAGAAGAGCCTAATGTAGTCACTGAAGCAGTCGGCATGAGATTAAATGGACTCCAGAGGATGGTAGAGGACAGGAAGGCCTGGAGGAATGTTGTCCATGAGGTCGCGATGGGTCAGACACAACTTCGCAACTAACAACAACAAAAAGTACCGCGTCAAGACCCCTATAAATCTGGGAGTTAGTGCTCTGTGTTGAATATTATATCCAAAACGGAATATGATACTTCTAGAAACCAAACTGATGAATATTTATTTATTTACAAATTTAAAATTATTTTTTTTAAAAAAATTATAACATCTTTTGGCAGAAATTATTTGGGGTTGTGATTACAGTGCAGGTTAAAGGCCAAAAATTAGGCTATGTGGAAAAAGGTTATCGGATGTTGCAGATATCTAAAGAAATTATATGTTCAGTTGAGGAGATTTTGGTATATAATAAAACTTGCCGGGTACTAAAATTGTAAGTATAATTATGAAGGTTGGAAAGGCATATAAATAAAAATTTTTTAAAAAATTGTCAAAAGAATACCTGGAGTTTATGACGTCAATTTAACATTGATTTCAAATAAGATGGTAGATTTCTAAACAACACTGTGATTTTCTTTCTTATAGCTGCCCTTTTTATTTAGGGTTGCTACCCTGTTTCTCCCAAAATAAGACATCCCCTGATAATAAGCCCAATCGGGCTTTTGAGTGCATGGCAATAAGGCCAGCACTTATTTCAGGGTTCAAAAAATATAAGACTTTTGGGGAAACACAGTATAACAAGGATATTATAATATACTGTATAATTATATCATTATCGTTATACAATGATAGTGTTATAGAGTGTGGAAGAGCAATATCCTACAAAGAATAATTGTACATAGGAACCTTTGCAATACAGTTTCTAACCGAATCGCTCTATGTCTTAATGTGATGTCTAAATATCGCAAAAAAGGATTTCCAAAATTATGACTTATTTATTTACCACGTTAAACCAAAAATAAACCAGCCATCCTGCAGGTTGGTGTGATCTTGAAGCATTGATTATCCATCTCGAAATAAGAGTTTTCTCTTGCCTCAAAGACATTTCAGCAACACTCTTGAGGGAAAAGCATTGCTCAGTCTTTTTTCTCCTCTCCCTGTAAAGGTCTGAGTGGCATAGGAGGCTAATGCCTCTACTAAGGCAGCATTTAACATCCAGCTGCCTGCAATTACTGCGAGTTCAATTCTCACCAGGCTCAAGGTCGACTCAGCCTTCCATCCTTTCTAAGGTGGGTAAAATGAGGACCCGGTTTGTGGGGGCAATAAGCTGACTTTGTATAAAATATACAAAAGTATGAAGGCTATTGCTTAAGGCATTGTAAGCCACCCTGAGTCTCCGGAGAAGGGCGGCATATAAATATAATTTTTTTTTTAAAAAAAAAAGGTAGTCCTCAACTTACGATCACAATTGAGCCCAAAATTTCTGTCACAAGCGAGACATCTGTTAAGTGAATTTTGTCCCATTTTACCACCTTGTTTGCCACACTTGTTAACTGCAGTTGTTAAGTTAATAACGTGGTTGTTAAGTGAATCTGGCTTCCCCATTGCCTTTGTTTGTCAAAAGGTCACAAAAAAGATTTACATGACCCCGGGATACAGCAGCCGTCATAAATATGAGTCAGTTGCCAAAGGTCTGGATTTTAATCAAGTGACCATTGGGGATGCTGCAATGGTCATAAGTGTAAAAATGGTCATAAGTCACTATTTTCATGCCGTTGTAACTCCAAACGGTCACTAAACGAATTGTAAGTTGAGGACTACCTGACAGCCTGACTAGGTGGCACAGTGGCTAAGACACTGAGCTTGTCGATCAGAAAGGTCAGCAGTTCGGCGGTTCGAATCCCTTGCAGGGTCGAGCTGAGGGTTTTGCGCAATTCCTGCATGATAAAGTTGCTCAGATTTGGGAAGGCTCGGACTCCGACTGGATGAGTCCAAGGGGGGAGACCTGGGTAGGTCTTGAGAATATTATCTGGGAAGAATTTGACCATGTGGCTCCCGAGGATGTCGACAGGATTCTGGGTAGGCTTAGTGCTGCCATATGTTTACTAGACCCGTGTTCCTCCTGGTTGGTACTGGCCTCCTGGGAGGTTACACGAGGCTGGCTCCAGGGGATTATAAATGCTTCTTTGAGTGAGGGTGCCTTTCCCGCCACCTTGAAAGAGGCGGAGGTGAGGCCTCTCCTCAAGAAGCCTTCCCTGGACCCGGCTGTATTAGCTAATTATCGTCCGGTCGCTAACCTTCGTTTTGTGGCAAAGGTTGTTGAGAGTGTGGTGGCACAGCTCCCCTGGTACCTGGATGAAGCTGTCTATCTGGACCTGTACCAGTCGGGCTTCAGGCAGGGGTACAGCACGGAAACGGCATTGGTCGCATTGGTTGATCTCTGGAGGGATCAGGACAGGGGTTGTTCCTCTGTCCTGGTCCTATTAGATCTCTCAGCGGCTTTTGATACCATCGACCATGGTATCATGCTGCAGCGGTTGAGGGGGCTAGGAATAGGGGGCACCGTGCTGCGGTGGTTCTCCTTCCTCTCCAACCGCTCGCAGTTTGTGTTGGCAGGGGGGGCAGAGGTCAACCTCGAGGCGCCTCGCTTGGGGGGTGCCGCAAGAGTCGGTCCTCTTGCCTCTTCTGTTCAACATTTATGTGAAGCTCCCGGCGTCCCGATATAGTCAGCTGATGCCATCGCTGTCTATAGGGGGTGAATCTTTAGCCCCCACAGAGAGGGCTCGCAATCTGGGTGTCCTCCTGGATGCACGGCTGTCTTTAGAAGAGCATATGATGGCCGTGGCCAGGGGGGGCCTTCTATCAGGTTCGCCTGATCCGCCAGTTGCGTCCCTTTTTGGACCGGGACACCTTGCGCATGGTCACTCATGCCCTTGTTACGTCTCAGCTGGACTACTGTAATGCTCTCTACATGGGGCTCCCCCTGAAGAGCACTCGGAGGCTCCAACTGGTCCAGAATGCGGCCGCGCGGGTGATTATGGGTGCAACCCATTGCGCTCATGTAACATCTCTCACTGGCTCCCAGTGTTCTTCCGGGTGCGATTCAAGGTGTTGGTTACCACCTTTAAAGCGCTCCATGGCTCAGGACCTGGGTACTTACGAGACCGCCTTCTGCCACCGATAGCCTCCCACCGACCAGTTCGCTCCCACAGAGAGGGACTCCTCAGGGTGCCGTCGGCTAAATTATGTCGGCTGGCGACACCCAGGGGGAGAGCCTTCTCTGTGGGAGTTCTTGTCCTTTGGAACGAACTGCCTCCGGAAATACGCACAATCTCTGACCTCCGAGTTTTTCGCTGTGCCCTCAAGACCCTGCTCTTCCGACAGGAAGGGCAACTTTGTAAAGGAGTTTTAAATTTGGAATTTTAAATTTTTGGGTTTTTAACAAACTTCGGCCGTAAATGTAATAATTTTAATAATTTTAAATTTAATTGGGATGTTTGTATTGTGTTTTTTACCTGGCTGTGCACCGCCCCGAGTCCTTCAGGAGAGGGGCGGTATAGAAATAAAATTATCTTATCTTATCTCTAGTACAGGTCTCCTGTGTGAGCAGGGGGTTGGACTACATGACCTCCAAGGTCCCTTCCAACTCTCTTACTGTTACTGTATTTTTAAACAGCACTTAATAATGCCAAGTATAGTTGCAATAAATGTGTTTCCCCCCATTAATAATTATCAACAATGGCTTTACTAAAAGTTTACTTATGTCTTTCACACCTTTATGATTTTTTTTGAAATGAATCAGTAAGTAAAAATAAAAAGTATTTTCTATAAAAACACAGCTATTTTTATTTATATAGAACAAGTTTTCAGTGATGGACCATTTACATTAAAATTGTGATGATCAAAAACTGAAAATAGAAATTCTACTAACATAACCCTTTTAGTCCTTGTTAATTTCACCCAGGTTGTAATATATTCTAAAAACAGTTATAGTTATATATTAATTCCGGCTCTTGTTTTAAGGTAACCAGACACATTTAACAAAAGGTAATGAATAAATAAACCTACCAACTTTCAGCATATTATAGTTTAATTGGAATTAAAATGATATTAGTGTAAGAAACAATTGCACTTTAAAACATTTGAAAAATTAAAAAAGTACACAAAACGAAATCCACAATTATACATGTTTGTAATTTTATACACCACCTTATGAACAATCGAGGCTAATCATTTATAACCTCAAATAATATTTTGCCTTTATCTAGAAAAAGTTACGCCCCCAATACCTGTTAGTGTATAGGATAATTCAGTCACTGCTGATATAAGTTCCATCAATGCCAACAAGGCTTGGATATGATTTAACTGTCTCTGGGTAAGGACCAAGTGTATGTTACAAAAAAAATTAAAATAAAATAAAATTGAGACCACAATTGTGCAAAGTGGTTTGATCAGTTTTAAAGGGTTGGAAGTTATTCCAGGTTTATTTGTTTATTAAGAAAGGCTTCAACAAAGCTTAAGCAAAGTAACACTTCATTGGTATTTAGTGCAAAAGTTCAAGTTGACCTTATATGAAATGACAATGTTTAAAACAGGCGTCTGGAAATGCTTACAAAGGAAATATTTTACGTAGCCCAGCTTTGATGCAATCACTATATGCAGAAATCGAGACCGTTAATACAAAACTGTTGCACGGAGAGCCAATTATTTGGCGTGCAGGAATGTCTCTACGTGCGGAACAGCAGAGAATGCAATTCACCTGTTGTCTCGCGTCACCTGTGAAGTAGAGCAAAGGGAATAGATGCTCCATCGCTGTCCAGGAGCCTTTTAATGCTGAAGGATAATTAGGGCTATAAGTGTTGAGAATAAATAGGTTGGGATGGTGGCTGATCCCGAAAGACCAGAGTAAAATTGGGAGAACAGAGAAAAGTCCTATTGGCCCTTTACTCTTGTCCTGCTTTCCTGGACTGAATATAGTTTTAATCCACGGTGAATCCTCATGCTTGAAAAGACTGCTTTCGAACTATTTACAAGACTATAAGCTCTGCGTTAACCATCCCTAGACTTATTCTGGGAATTCTGTTTCCCTTATTTTCTCATGCAAATGACACCCACTTTCCCCGCAAAGTTACTTAATTTTGTTTCGTTTTGCCCTGTCCACCTCACCAATTTTTTTTCCCCCCTCCCCGGTCTCTCTTTTTTCTCCAACTCTGTTCTCCCAATCTAGAAGTCTCATTGAGTTGGAGGAAATTTGAGAGTTGTACACATATTTTAATTAATTAATTTCTTTTTTTGCAACAGCGTGTTGACGAAAGTATATGCACATTAAAATACTTGTAAATATATTATAGGCCACCGTCGGGGTAGGGAATTGTGTAAACCTTAGTCACAACAGAACTTTTCTAAATTTGCATCCATTTCTACTAACTATACGTTGCTTGTAACATATTCAGTAGAAGCTGTTCGGGGGGGGGGGGGTGTCAGCTAATTAAACATTGCATTATCTACGATAATGAAAGCAGTAAATTGTGGGTGAGCAAAAGCCTGACATCCAGAAGAAAGGAAAACTGTTTTTGAACTGGAGATCCAGGTCATGACATTTTACTGTCCCTGAAGATCGCTTAGCTGCTGTAAGGGTGAATAAGAGTTAACCCACTGTTACACTGGATGAAATATTCACGTTTTATGTAAATGGCAAAAAAGAAGAGGTGGGATTCACATACTGTAGCAACTGGTTCGCCCAGCACTGGAAATGTGAGTGTGCGCTGTCCACGCATGTGTGCAACATCAAACAATATGGCAATTCGCTTGCGCGCATTGTTCCCGCGTGCGTGCAGTGTCAAAAACACAGCGATATAGGACAGGATTGCGGCCGGGTGGGTGGGCGTGCCCACTCACAGTCCGAACCGGCTGAATCCCACCTCTGCAAAAAAAGGTCATTTTTCATTCTTCAAACCCCCACCTTGGCTCTATATACTGAGTTACTAGGAGATCCTAACTTGATCCTTTAAGTTGTATTTCTAACAGGCTTTCCTGATCTCATTTAAGGTTTAGGTCCTCAATTCACTTAAAAGACCAAAGTGACAATGGCTACAAGAATAACTTTCTTTAGGACAGTTACTCAGCTATCAAACTTAGCATCTTTGTGCTTCTCCATAAACAAAACAAACGTTTTCTCCTGTGCTTTGATGCCTATTCAGTAACTGCATCGGTTTGGTTGTCATGGACCAAAATTGCAATTTTTACACTGCTCCTTGAATTAGTGTTTTTCCTGATTCCAGATGCGTAGTGTGTGGGTTGGTTTTTGTTGTTGTTTTGAGGTGGGGTTTTCGAATGAGAATGTGATTTTGGTAGACTGCGCTTCTCTGTCTTAAAGGCGTTTTCATTCCAGACTGATGTTACAATTAAGAGAAATAGAAATTCTGAATTCAAACTTTGTTTCAACCATTTTTTTTAACCCAACAATCTGATGTTTAGTACAATACAACACTGTTTTTGCATATTTACATGTCTAACTAGAAAATATAACTGACTGATAATTTAGGAATACCCGTTTTAAAGGGCAGCAATACTCAGGGGCAAAGAGATCACATTTTCCTTACGATTAGCTTTTCAAATCGTAGCTCAGCTGCAAGTCTTATAAAATAGCAAAGATTTAGGAGGATTCTTTATCTTTGTTTCTGTCCAGCTGGCTGGAATTTGGCAGTCCCAATTCAGTTTCCCTCGTTAAACCAATTCCATAATCTTGAATCAGATCTAATTCCAGGACAAAAAGTAATATGTATTAACACAATAGCTACACTTTCACCTAATGTCATTAACAGGAGCACTCTGCTCATAGTTTGCAAAGGTAATAGGCAGTAGCACGGCACAAATGTTGAAGATGCTCATGAAGCTTGGGGAACAGAGTGATGACCCTAAAATACAGCTTACTGGAATGAAGGGTGAAGGGGCTGGATTTTCCACCCTATTTGTCTGCTGTCCTCCAGACGTTGAAACTCAACACGTCTAAAAGATAACCAACGGAAAAAGGTTGGACGAGCCTCCTTTAGATAATATGAATAGTATAGTGAAAAAGCCAAGATGGTATCACTGAAGCTCCGCCCATTGTTTATGGGTAACAATTATAGCCACCATCTGGACATTTTTTTTAACCACACCTTGCAGGTATATTTATTTATTTATTTAATTCAATTTATATGCCACCCCTCTCCGAAGACTCAGTGCGGCTTATAAAGTTATCTGGGGATAACTTTGCTTTCGGTCACTTAAAAGATATTGTATAGCATGACACGAGCAATAGATTTAGGACTGGAAATCCTCTTTTTAAACTATATTTTTTTCTCTTTGTTTATACACCAATTTCCCCCCCCCCCTCCTTTTTGTTGTTAGTGCTAGACGTACGTTTTTGTTTTGTTCTTCTGTTTTCTGTTCTACCTTTTATGATAAGACTGAAAATCATGACACAGTTCTCTCCAAATACAATTAAGTTACGTATTCAGTATGTTCTTATTGTACAAGAGTGTGAGGATAAAATGGAGGAGAGCAAGATATCTTGAGTTTCTGCAGAGATGAGATTATATATATATATATATATATATATATATATATATATATATATATATATATGTAAGTCAATAAATTAAAACATTATTGTTGCATGAATATATTTCTGGACATGAGGGAAATGAAAATGTAACAATGTGGTTTGCACGCAGGCTGTTGATGGCTCAAAGAATCATTTAGAGAAATACAAGAAGGAAATCTTTGATGTAACATAACTTGAGGATGTTAATTAGTGAATCATTAAATACATTCGAGAAGTGTGACTAATGTTAAAAACTAAAAACCTCAGGAAAAACTCTTTAGAATTTTTTTTTAAAAAATGGTGCTTTCATTATTCCCAAATTACATTTCATTATTTCTGGAGTCATTTTTTGCCAGATCAGAGGCAAATTAATTCAAAGTTATCTCGTAACTATGGCAGAAGCAGAGATCTTTCATATTCCTGTACCTGAGTGGCATTTGTAAAAATGTCCAAGTAAAATAATAGGTTTACGGGAAGCTGACATTCAACAACACTGAAGCAGTGATTCTTAAAATGGCCTGAAACTCAAAATAACTGCTTGAACATTCCTCTCATGATCCTCAGTTCAATGTCTCTCATCCGTCGGAGTTCGCCCTTAAATGTGTTTTCAGGAGCATTTGCCATGTGAGAATATGAATTTAAAAAAAAGGAAATGGCTCTCCAACCAGAGTAAAACACAAAAATTTTCTATTTACTTGATGATCTGAGGACAGTCGCTCCAAGCTTTCGCTTTTCTCTTGGCTAAGGCCAACCAAGCAGGTTCGGTTGAGACGGGGTTAGCATCCGGCGTAGAGAATCTCTTGGTGACTTCTTTAGCCAAAGGCGACGACGAAAGGGAATCGGTGATCTCCACTGTGAGAGAATGAGGAAAAGGGAAACTGTTAACCACACCGTTGCAGAAATCTCTTAGGTTACCGCCTGCCTTCCCCGTGAGCAGAGCCCTGGGCATTTTGTTAAGAGAAGCAAAGAAGCCGAGAATAAAAATCAGAAGAGTCTTCCCTGGGAGGTGAGGAGGTGTAAAACAACAACAAAGTATTTTTTGGGAGCAACTCTTGTGGTTCCAGTTTTGCATCACCAAGTAGACAGAAGCGTAGGTGCTCTGCAGAATAATAAAAGTTATCTGAAGGGCAGCTCTCCTTCCCACGCTAAGAAATTATTAGACCCAAAAGGCAGAAGCAACCTAAATTAAAGTGGCATTTTTGCAGGGTTTTTTTTTTAAGTATTGCTTTTTTTATCTTCCTTCCTTCCGTGTGTGTGTGTGTTGGGGGGAAGATAGGTTTCCACACAGTAGCCTAAACATGGACTTTACTATTTAAAGGCCACATATTACTTGGCAGAGAAAGAAAAATACGTTTGTTAGATAGTCAGCAAATACCCCAGAAACCAAGAATGCATCTTATTTGAAATCAATGTTAAATTGATGTCATAAACTCCAGGTATTCTTTTGACAGTGTCTTTCCAACTTTCATAATTATACTTAGAATTTTAGTACCCGGCAAGTTTTATTATATACCGAAATCTCCTGAACTGAACATATCATTTCTTTTGATATCTGCAACATCCGATAATCTTTTTCACATAGTCTAATTTTTGGCCTTTAGCCTGCACCGTAGTCACAACCCCAAATAATTTCTGCCAAAAATATGTTTGTTGGATAGCCAGCAAATACCCCAGAAACCGAGAATGCGTCAGAGATGGGCAGACTTTCAAAGCTGCAAAGTCTGCCTATCTTTTAACATGTTCTTGGTTTTAGGGTATGGCACAAGACTGTTTCTTAAAGCAACTGGTAAGCTGAACACATATTAAAATACTTACCTGCACAGCAATCAAATTTTGTTTCTCACATGTTCTTTCTTGCATGTGATAACGCAACAGCTGAAAATTAGCTTCACCAAGGATTGATATGATGGCAGGATGCTAATAGATTTTTTTTTAATTTGCTGGCTAACATTAATAAGAGCCTTGGATAGTACAGTGGTCTAAAGCCCTGTTATTAGCATCAGCTGCCTGCAATTATTGCAGGTTCGAATCTCACCAAAGCTCAAGGTTGACTCAGCCTTCCATCCTTTCTAAGGTAGGTAAATTGAGGACCCAGTTTGTGGGGGCAATAAGCTGACTTTGTATAAATATACAAAAGTATGAAGGCTATTGCTTAGCGCATTGTAAGCCGCCCTGAGTCTCCGGAGAAGGGCGGCATATAAATCAAAATTAAAAAAATAATAATAATGGAGTCTTTTACTGTTTGGACAAAACAGCAGACAATTTTCCATCAAGAGGTTGGCTTTCATTTCTTCTCCATTCATTTAAAATAAAGGTAGAGTTTAGGGATGCGGTGGCTCAGTAGCTAAGATGCTGAGCTTGTCAATCAAAAGGTCGGCAGTTCAGCAGTTCGAATCCCTAGTGCCACGTAATGAGGTGAGCTCCCGTTACTTGCTCCAGCTTCTGCCAACCCAGCAGTTCGAAAGCACGTAAAAATGTAAGTAGAAAAATAGGGACCACCTTTGGTGGGAAGGTAACAGTATCCCGTGCACCTTTGGTGTTTAGTTATGCCGGCCACATGACCACAGAGACGTCTTTGGATAGCGCTGGCTCTTCAGCTTTGAAACAGAGATGGGTACCTCCCCCTAGAGTCGGGAACGACTAGCACGTATGTGCAAGGGGAACCTTTACCTTTTAGAGTTTAAGGGATGGGGGGAGGAAGACGAAGAATTCACTGCTATGTATCAATGAGTGAATTTCATAGCATCCATTGAGTTAGTCAGATAAATCCAGATTTAAAAAATGATTAAAATGAATGCAGTGACATGTTGTCAATCCTCTTTTGTACTTGTGGCCATGATGGTGGATATGAGTGAACAATAGGATTGATACTAGGCTCTTGTTACATTACTTCCTCTTTTCCTCTACCCATAGAAACCTAGGCAAAATTGCATTTAAGATTATTCCCACCTCAATGGGAGCAGACACTAAATCTATTCATTGATTAAAGAGGTACCACCCTGAATTCTTGCCAAAATCAAAGGCCAGTGGTGAAATCCGAATCGGTTTACTACGGGTTCGCTGGCTGCGTATGTACAGTGCACAGGAAGCTTGGGAAGGTGAGTAGAACAGCAAGGGGGGCGAATCAGCTGTGGCACGCAAGCTTGGGAACCTTTTTCTAAACTTTTTAAAAGCATTTAAAAGATTAAAAGGTAAAAGGTAAAAAAAACCCGGTTCCTACGATCACAGCTGTGGCGCGTGATCTTCGGAACCTTTTTTAAAAACTTTTTAAAAGCATTTTTAACTACCAGTTCTGGAGAACCAGTAGTAAAAAATGCTTTTAAAAAGTTTTTTAAAAAGTTCTGAAAATCAGCTGAGCAACGCTCGATCGTCTGAACATTTTTTTTTTACTTACTAAGCATTTTTTTTTACTAATTTAGTTTAAAATAGTTTTAAAAAGAGCCTTGGATAGTACAGTGGTCTAAAGCCCTGTTATTAACATCAGCTGCCTGCAATTATTGCAGGTTCGAATCTCACCAAGGCTCAAGGTTGACTCAGCCTTCCATCCTTTCTAAGGTGGGTAAAATGAGGACCCAGTTTGTGGGGGCAATAAGCTGACTTTGTATAAATATACAAAAGTATGAAGGCTATTGCTTAGTGCATTGTAAGCTGCCCTGAGGCTCCGGAGAAGGGCGGCATATAAATCAAATTTTAAAAAAAATTAATAAATAAAAAATTTTTTAAAAAATGCTTTAAAAAGATAAAAAAGTTCCGATGATTGTGCATCGCTCAGCTGATCTTCAGAATTTTTTTTTACTTTTTTTACTACCGGTTCGTGCGAACCGGCCTAAACCGATAGCATTTCACCCCTGCTCCAGATGCGGATTGATTCATGATTGTACAGAATACAGAATTCCTCTTTCCTTTTACAGGTAGTTTTTGACTTACAACAGTTCGTTTACAACAGCACTGAAAAAAGTGACTTATGACCACTTTTCACACTTACGATTGCAGCATCCCGATGGTCACGGGATCAAAATTCAGACCCTTGGCAACTAACTCATATTTATGACGATTGCAACCTTTTGCAACCTTTTGACAAGCGAAGTCAATGGGGAAGCCGTATCCATTTAACAACCATATTACTAACTTAACAACTCCAGTGATTTCACTTAACAACTGTCTCACAAAACTCACTTAACAAATATCTCACTTAGCGACAGAAATGTTGGGCTCACTTATGGCCATAAGTTGAGAGCTACCTCCTATTCTGTTCATCTGATTTGAAGAGAAGTAAATGAAATCAGTGATGCTATTTTAGACAAAGTACTAAGTTGTATGTAGAGGATTTTAATTGGTCAGATAGTGTCTCTCTCTGGATGCAATCCAAAGTATTTTTGAATTTGATATTTGGAAGATTGCCTTTCAAAAGAGAAGCCAGCCTGAATGTTTATAGAATAAGAATAGATTATGGTGCTTAATTTATATCCTCCACAACAATAACTTATTCTGATGGTTATGGCTCTTTTTATGTGAACGAGCTCCATCATTTAATGTTATTTTATGTTACTAGCAGAGTAACAATAAATTATATGAAGTGCATACAATTTTGTGGAGGCCTCCCTATTGTGTGCTGCCTTTCCATGAAATAAAATTAGTTCACTCCCTCTTGCCTTTATCATCCAAAGCTATTGCTTGTTTTTTAATCAACGAATCAGCTTTTATGCCTGAATGGCAGCATTTAAGAACTATATAAAAGAAACCATAATTAGGAAACGGAATAATCTAGAGACAATTTCTTCAATAAGCTTCATGGAACAACCTATTTATTATATCACCACATCATTTGCTTACCATCGTAGTTTATAATCGCTTAACGCCTTAACCATCTGCCACATCAGTATTCAGGGTATACTTATCAATTGAGAAAAGCAAATTTGGACTTGGAATTTGCTTCCATCTGACCTGGATGATTGAGAATTTCCACAGAAATTTAGCTGTGCATTTTGGGATGAACATCCTTCGAATGGGATGGGAGTATGAATGGATTTCTAGAAAAAGTTGCAGACGACAGGATTCGGGTGACCCTGACGGCGCAGACGAACCTCCAAGTGATCTCAGTGACTCTCAGAAAGAGTGCTAATGACCAGAGGACTGCAAAGAATATAAATTCTTCCATTGTCTACCATTCAGTCAGAACTGAGGATGCTTCTTGAACGAGAAGCGAACCGTCTTTAAGCAAAACAAGTGTTGTGGTCCACCGGTGGCCTGCGGAGCCGGCAGCAGAGTCGGACAGTGACGAGGTTGGGGAGGAACATGGGACAGACCTGGAGTCTGGGGAAGGCACGGACGAGGGCTCTGCGTCGAAGGCAGAAAGGGGGCCAGGGTCATCTGGGAGTTATGTGCTGCCTCCGGAGCTTCCGGAATCTGACATCAGCAAGGCAGAAGAACAGTGTGAGCCTGTTCCCAGTGTGCGCATGCGCCGAGCTGCCAGAAGGCAAGAACAATTAAGGAAAAAAAGGGTGACTCGGGAGTAAGGCTTGGAGTTGATTGGCCCCTCCCATAAGACATAAAAGAGGAGCAAACGGACATGAGCCTTTGCAGGAAGCAATTAATTCATATAGTCAATTCGAGCTCTGAGAAGTCCGTTTGACTCTGTGCTCCGTTTGGCCTTGCAAAACTAATTGACAGTTAGGTCTCTGGCAGCATTTCAAGGGAGATAAAGGTGGAGGCTTATCAGCATTACCCTGAAAGACTGATTCGCTTAACAACCGTGTTACTAATTTAACAACTGTGGTGATTCAGTTAATAATAAACCTCAAGAAAAGTCATAAAATGGGGGCAAGACTCACTTAACAAATTTCTCACTTAGCAACATAAATTTTGGGCTCAGCTGTGGTCGTAAGTCGAGGACTACCTGTATTCAAGGCGAGGTGAACCAACAAGGTCTTACATACTCAACCGCCTCAGAAATAAAACTGCAGCCATAATCGCAACACAAAATGTAAATCGTACCTGTGACGGACGAAGGCAGGGTATTCGATTTTTTGAGCTGTTCTCTGCGTTCAAATCTTGATGTAGCCGTCTCCATTTTTTTCTCCTCTTCTGGGCCAGTGGACTTTTGCAGTACGTTTGACCTGCTCACATTATTGCTTTTATTATCGGCCTGGTTATTCACACTGGCCTAATATAAAAAGTAACAGTATAAACATTTATGTGCTAAATATTAATATGTTTATAGTGCATACTCATATAGGTTGACTCAAAAGTACGAAGTATGGGCAAAGGACTAGTTAGAAAGCATTTGTAAATGCCTGCAAGCTTCCAGGTGCTATAACTCACATGGCACACATTTAAAATAAGAAGAGAAGAGAACAGAAAAAAATAGAATAAAATAGAAGAGAACAGAACAGAAGAAAACAGAAGAAAACAGAAGAGAACAGAATAGAATAGAATAGAGCAGAACAGGAAAATAGAATAGAACAGAACAGAATAAAATAGAACAGAACAGAACAGAATAAAATAGAATAAAATAGAAGAGAAGAGAAGAGAACAGAATAGAATAGAACAGAACAGAAGAAAATAGAAGAAAATAGAATAGAACAGAATAGAACACAACAGAACAGAACAGAACAGAACAGAACAGAAGAAAATAGAAGAGAAGAAAAGAAAATAGAAGAGAAGAGAACAGAAAAGAACAGAAGAAAATAGAATAGAACAGAACAGAATAGAACAGAAGAATAGAAGAAAATAGAACAGAACAGAACAGAACAGAAGAAAATAGAAGAGAACAGAACAGAACAGAAGAAAATAGAAGAGAACAGAAGAAAATAGAAGAGAACAGAACAGAAGAAAATAGAATAAAATAGAACAGAACAGAACAGAAGAAAATAGACGAGAACAGAAGAAAATAGAAGAGAACAGAAGAAAATAGAAGAGAACAGAAGAAAATAGAACAGAAGAGAAGAGAAGAGAACAGAACAGAACAGAAGAGAACAGAAGAGAACAGAAGAAAATAGAACAGAACAGAACAGGAAAAAATAGAACAGAACAGAACACAATAGAATAGAATAGAACAGAACACAATAGAAGAGAAGAGAAGAGAAGAGAAGAGAAGAGAAGAGAAGAGAAGAG
>WNWU01000048.1:428427-476079 GCA_012654045.1 Ptyas mucosa | reverse complement strand
ATACTTTTGTATATTTTATACAAAGTCAGCTTATTGCCCCCACAAGCCGGGTCCTCATTTTACCCACCTTAGAAAGGATGGAAGGCTGAGTCAACCTTGAGCCTGGTGAGATTCGAACTTACAGTAATTGCAGGCAGCTGGATGTTAAATGCTGCCTTGTAGGAGGCATTAGCCTCCTACGCCACTCAGGCTCTTGAGGGAGTGGGTCAATTGTGCATTATAAATCCAAATATTCTCATTTTTTTAAAAAAAATTGATTGGGTCAATTGAGTGTGCACTATAATCCAAATATTCTCATCTTTCTTTCTTTTAAAGTGTCCAGTCTTACTAAAAACTCAAGCTAGAGGCAAAACATGTATTCACTTTCTCTCCTTTATTAAAAGCCTCTTCCTGTTTTGGGCGCTGTTAAGCAATATATAAACAGTCCTAGCCAAAGCTCCCATGCTGCCTGGAGAAGAATATTCCTAAAAGACCTTTTAAAAAGTTTTCCCCAGTAGGAAGCATTTGATCTTCATCAAAAGCCAAGAAATGTGGGATTTTGGTGCAGTTATTTTTAAAAGGTAAAGGTTCCCCCACATAATGCGTGCTAGTCGTTCCTGACTCTAGGGGGCGGTGCTCATCTCTGTTTCAAAGCCGAAGAGCCAGCGCTGTCTGAAGGTGTCTCCATGGTGTAGTGGCCGGCATAACTAAACGCCGAAGGTGCACGGAATGCTGTTACCTTCCCACCAAAGATGGTCCCTATTTTTCTACTTGCATTTTTTATCTGCTTTTGAACTGCTAGGTTGGCAGAAGCTGGGACAAGTCATGGGAGCTCACCCCATTACGCGGCGCTAGGGATTCAAACCGCTGAACTGCTGACCTTCTGATCGACAAGCTTAGTGTTTTAGCCACTGAGCTACCACGTCCCAAAGTTATATACTCTGGAAAATACAGTATATAAAGTAGTGTACCTAAGCTTATATCTACTAATTTTGTAACTCACTGAATTGATACCTACAAATTCTCTCCCGCTGCAGGGACATAAGAACATATGAATGTTGGGGAATTACTTATTAACATTTTGTACGTTTTCCAACATATATTAACTGCATTGGACCGCAGAATTGAAAGTTACTTATCTGCCTTGAAAAGTCTCCATGGACTTTCCTATGTTTCAGCAGGTGTCATGCTAGCTTCACTGTGAAATACGTTGACGTGATATGCTTATGTAATGCCTCGTCCCAAGGGCTTCGCAAGGCAAGTTGTAGAAAATAAAGGGAGCAGGAATGGAAGGGAGGAAAGTGTGGGTTAGGATGGAAAAGAGAGAGAATGTACAACAGCAAAGTAGGTGCGGAAGGAAAAGCAGAGAAGATGAAAATAAGAAATGCAGGAGGAAGAGAAAAGAAAGCACCAGAGTGGTCCAGAAAAGACATAGACAAGAATCTTCAACCAGTAAAAACTCTATTTACATGAATCAACAGTACAGTACTTTGGAATGCTCTAAAAGTCAGGATCTTATTAGCGATTAGATGGATGCTATTATCCCTTAGACGCTGAACGTGTCGATCGAAAGGCCGGCAGTTCAGCGGTTTGAATCCCTAGTGCCACGTAATGGGGTGAGCTCCCGTTACTTCTCCCAGCTTCTGCCAACCTAGCAGTTCGAAAGCACGTAACAAATGCAAGTAGAAAAATAGGGACCACCTTTGGTGGGAAGGTAACAGCGTTCCGTGCGTCTTTAGTGTTTAGTCATGCCGGCCACATGACCACGGAGACCTCTTCGGACAGCGCTGGCTCTTCGGCTTTGAAACGGAGATGAGTACCACTCCCTAGAGTCGAGAACGACTAGCACATATGTGCGAGGGGCACCTTTACCTTTCTGACAGAGAAATCAAGATCAAAATATAAAGACAAACCACTGAAAACGTTACATTAATCTTTATAGCAGGAATCTCCAGCCCCCTTTCCTGGCATAACAGGAGTCCTGCATTTGTGTCTCTTTTCCAATTGTCTGAGGACATTGCTAGAAGGCAAGGGTCTCCACCGAAGACCCTTGCTTTGCATTCGCTGAGTTTAAATGGCATTTCCAGTTCAAAGATAATATACTTTGAATGTAAGAACCCACCTCATTTGATCAGCTGAGGGTTCATTTTGCCCCAGTGCTGATAGTACACATAATCTGTAAACAGTGGAGACTTTAGAAGTCTGCAAATCAAGCAAACTGTCCAAGGTTCCACACACATGAGGTAATTTCTAATGTTGATGTAATTTCAGTAAATCAGAAGGAGACCCCTTTGGAGATACGGTAACGTCTCATAACGAAGATATAAGTAAAAAAAAACACAATTTAAGTTTTTATTGTTTGCTTTTATTGATGAAGTTTCATTACTGTACTTTCGTGGCTATGTCATGAGTTGAGAAATCATAGAATAAAGCAGTGGTGAAACGTAAAATTTGTTACTACCGGTTCTGTGGGCGTGGCTTGATGGGGGTGTATGTGTAATATGACTGAGTGGGTGTGGCCAACTTTTTTTTTCCAGCTGAAGAGGTTGTAAAATAAATGCTTTTAAAGCCTCTGACGATCCCAGCTGACTTGCCTGATCGGCAGAGGCTTTTTTTTCCTTTTAAAAACATTTTTTCTATAACCTCTTCGGCCGAAGAGGTTGTAGAAAAAATGCTTTTAAAAGCCTCTGATGATCCCAGCTGAGCCGCGCGATCATCAGAGGCTTTTTTTTTTACTTTTAAAAGCATTTTTTCAGCCAAAGAGGTTGTAGAAAAAATGCTTTTAAAAATAAAAAAAAAAGCCTCTGATAATCGTGCGGCTCAGCTGGTCAATGGGGAGGGGGCAGGGATTTTTGGTACCGGTTCTCCGAACCACCCGCCTCCATCGCTACTGGATCAGGCGATCCGGTCCGAACCCGGAGCATTTCACCTCTGGAATAAAGTCAGACACATCACTCCGATGGGAAATAAAAATCAATCATATATGGATATGATATATCCTGAATGATATATTCTCACCCATGCAGAGATGGTATTCACTTACTTTCTCTACCAGTTCTCAAATGTGAGCGTGTGCACGGCTACCGCACATGTGCCTAGCCTTAAAAATATGCGTAAATGGTATGGCATAGAGATGGGGGGGCGGGCCATCCGCGATTTCCACTACCGGTTCGGGCAAACCGTTTGAATACAACCTCTGGATCCAAGGTCCTAAAAACTTTAGGACTACCACACTGTCTGAAAGTTTCCCAAATGGCTGGATTTCTTTGCAATACATAATTCATCATCCAGTTAATGTCATCGAACATCTTCCATAAACATATATATTCGTTCCTTTAGAAGATTAGCAATTGGCTGCTCACCATCAATTAGACTTACTTTCTGGTGGGTCTCTGGAAGGACCACATCTGGTGGCATCACAGATTCCATGGGGTTATTCAGCAACACATCTGCTTCCAAACTTCCACTAGCTTCCCCAGGCGTTTTCACAGATACTGTCATTTGTGAGGGTTGGCCAAATTTAATATTCTTGGCCAACTGTTGCTGAAAATCAAAATACAACTGTATGTCAGAAAGTGCGTTCTTAATAAGATAGCTTGGGTTTAGCTATCAATCAAGGGCATTCATACAGCAGGCAAGAACATCAAGATGGCACCTGTGTCAAGATGACACTGAGCCGTGGTGGTGCAGAGGTGAGAATGAAGTATTGCAAGCTAATTCTGCCGACTGTCAGCAGTTCGATTCTGAACTGGCTCAAGGTTGACTCAGACTTCCATCCTTCCGAGGACGGTAAAATGAGGAGCCAGATTGTTGGGGGAAACAGGCTGACTCTGTAAACCACTTAGAGAGGGTTGCAAAGCACTGTGAAGTAGCATATAAGTCTTAAGTGTTATCGCTAATGCTATAAAGAGGTGATAAAAGCCCTGTTAGGAAATGGTTATTGCCTAATTGGTTGGCCAGGAAATATATAAGCCAACATTGTATGTTTGTATTATGTGAATGTATTATGTAGCTTTAAGAACTGTGCTGAGTCATTCTGCATCCTGATTGGCTGAGCTCTGTAGCCAATGTATTTAAGGAGAGGCAAATCATGGTTAGTGTGGACACTACACCATTTTTACCTGCTGCTACGCTGTAACTCTTTTTGATCTCTCTATGGTCAACTGTTTGATCGTGATTATTTATTTATTGCTTTCTGATATTTATTGAACTGTTTTTATATTGTTCCTGATTGTTCCTTGTATTTTTCTACAAAACTGGTAAGAAGATTTTATATCCCTGGATTGATCTTACATTGTACTTTATATGGCTAGGACTTGGATTGTTAAAGGACTATGATTTTGATTTTCCCTAAAAGTAAAATACTATAAAACCCAGTTAGTCTGTATGTTATTCACAATTACTCTCAAAACGTTTCTGTGTGTAAAACTCTTAACGGTACTCTGCTTTATAAGCCACAACTTTTGGTGTAACTCAATAATATCCTTAACAAGCCCATTCTTTTTTAAAGAAGTTTTATATGGGTCACATACGTAAAAAGCAACTACCGCTTGAGATACACATCACACTGACTTTTTGACACACTGCCCCTTATACACATAAACATTTCTATTAGGAACAATGAGATATCAGTATTAAAATATTAGGTGAAAGAGAAAACAATTTCCACAAAAAGTAATATAATGTGGAGCTCAACCATCCATACAGCCTTATCCGTTTCAAAGGACTAGTCTAGGTTTAAAAGGATTTTTCTGGTTAGAATGTACCACATAATGGTCAGCAACTCTCCCTCCCCGTCAGTTAAAATAAACATTTATTTAAAAAAAAATATTCCACTTATCTTGAGATTTCATTTAAAAATACCAGAATCTTCGAAGATCTCGTAAGAATGGGGGGGGGGGGGGGGGACTTTTTTGTTCCGGTTTGACTTCCCAAAAGGACAGTGCAAAAGTCTTGTGAGATTAGTGATTTTTAACAATTTGGGACATGCACTTTTTCTTTTTTTGGTGTCTGAGCTAGAGTTTGAGAATACAGAAAGGTAGGCACACTTGAATCACAAATTGCAGTTCTTATAACAGTAACAGAGTTGGAAGGGACCTTGGAGGTTATCTAGTCCAACCCCCTGCTCACGCAGGAGACCTGTACTAGGAATTTGAACCACCGAGCTGCCAACCTTTGTGATCAACAAGCTCAATGTCTTAGCCACTGATCCTTCAGGATTGGACTGTCATTCCATGTTCTTCAAGCAATGTCTACTCTTTCACTCTTTGTGGTACCCATACCACAAACCGGGTTGCCCCCGGTTCGCACCAGTTCTAGAGAACCGGTAGTAAAACTGGCAGGAGGCTCCGCCCACTGACCCCGACATCATCAAAACGTTTCTGCGCATGCGCAGAAGAGCGTGTGGCCCCGCTGCGAACCAGTAGTAAAGGTAAGTAGAACCCACGCCTGTACTGGTACATTCCTTCTTTCTCTGCTACTTGACCTATTCATGGATATTGTCCCTACATTTTCTCCTCCTTGTTGTTCTCTAGAAAACTACCTCTTGTTCCTAAGAACTAATTGTCAACGTTCCCATAATCAGGGGGAAATGGGCAGATATATGGCTTGTATTTCATGTTTCCCTATATTTAATGTAAGATTGAGCCTAATGGATCTTATCTACAAATATGTGAAGGTAGATCAGGGGTGAAATCTAACAGATTCTGACAGGTTCTGGAGAACCGGTAGCGGAAATTTTGAGCAGTTTGGAGAACTGGTAGCGGAAATTTTGAGTAGTTCGGAGAACCAGCAAATACCACCTCTGGCTGGCCCCAGAGTGGGGTGGGAATGGAGATTTTGCAATATCCTTCCCCTGCCATGCCCAACAAGCCACGCCCAACAAGCCACACCACACCCACCAAGCCACGCCAACAGAACCGGTAGTAAAAAAAATTGTATTTCACCACTGAAGTAGATATTTCTTCATGACATATTATGCCATAGGCATTGCCAGCCATTGTTTATAGATGTCTTCAGTTATCTTTTTTTTAGCAATGGGTTTCGGTACTTAAGAGGAATCCCTTCCCTATCCATTAGTTTTCTAAGTGGTACCAAGAGGAATGAACAGATGGACATGTACTTTTTATAAGAATTAAACTGTCTTAGAATATATTGAAGGGGCAAGTGGGTACTTTAGTATTCCTATCTTCAAATTACTAGCTGAATCAAGCTCAGCTGGGAGAGGAGACACTGCCAATTATTTTTATTTTCTAAATTACAGGGAAATTTCCCGCAAGGTCTCATTCTTGCTGTCTGTCATCTTGATGTGTGATAACGCATAGGAAATGAATGCTCAAATGGAAGGGTGAATAATCTCATGGGTTTTTCAAAACAGAAATATTCTCCTAAGCAGAAGAAAACAAGATGCACAATGAAAAATTATACAAAATTAGAACAGTTAGACCTATTATGCCAAGGTTTCGGAATGTTTCCTGCTAGATTTAACCCTTAAAAACGGTATGACTAATAACAAAGCAGATTTAGTTGTGTGTTTATGCATGCATATTGAGCTGAGCTCCTGATGACAGCATCCATGAATGCTTCCCAACGGAGCTGTATAATTGATGTGACATTTTCTTCTCCCAAAATTTTCTTTTTCTTTTTCTTTTTACACTTATTCAATAACCTTGAAATTACCAAGTAATCCTCAATCCAAGCAATACTGTAACTAACTCTGCCGAATTTTGGAGATCAATCAAGATTGCCGAGAACTGGAGGATGAAAACAGTAGCATTATCTAATTGCAAGGCACTCTAAGCAGCTCCATTTTGGACCTTGTACAAACTCTTTGATATTTAGAGAATTTTCAGATTTTATCTTAGATGTATTTAAGCTTCATGTGGAATGGTATACACTCTGACAACCATATCTGTCCCCACTATTTTGACATTTCTTTTTCTCCACATGCAAAACCTGTGACAATTGGCATTTTATAATTGGTTCAGAGGAGATAAAATAATACATTAATATGCCTCAAGAATGCAAAATGTCACTTTGGGAGAGTCCAGAATGAAGGATTAAGGAAAAACTTAGAGAAATACTTATGCAGCTTGGATGCTGTAGTTTCACAAAATAATTTTCGGATGGATTTTTTTAAAAAGTTGGGGTGTTTTTTTATTTATTTATCTGTCTTAACATATAAAATCAGTCAATTGACATCTCAAAGAATCTCAGTGTTTCTTCTCCTTTTCTCTTGGTCAGAGAAAGGAAGCGCATCACTGTGCTGGTTCTTTTCTGAAGACATTTTTTTGGAGATGTTCCTTGTTCTTTCATAAAAGCTGAATTTTTATTTGAATTTGAATGTTTAAATTTGCAAAGATATATAACCTTCCAGAAATCCTGGCTCACAACTTTCATTACCGTATTTTTCGGAGTATAAGACGCACTTCCCCCCACCCCCCATAAAAAGAGGGTGAAAATCTGGGTGCGTCTTATACTCCGAATGTAGCCTCGCAAACAGAGATTTCAGAGGCTGAAAGAAGCCTCTGAAAGAAGCTTCAGGAAAAAAGCCTCCAAACAGAGCTTCAGGAAAAAAGCCTCTGAAACGCTTTTATCTAAAATAATATGGCAAGCAACATATTGCTTGGTTATAGATTAACCACTTCCGATGTGTTGGTTATTGTGTCATTCTCCAGATTTGTTAGCATAGTTTGGTTAGAAATCAGTAAAGGTTCTAACCAAACTATGCTAACAAATCTGGAGATTGACACAATAACCAACAGATCAGAAGAGGTTAATCTATATATCAATATCAAAGAAAGATGATTGAACAGAGTACAGATAGTCCTTCAGAATAAAAGCCTCTGAAAGAAGCTTCAGAAAAAAAGCCTTTTTTTCCCCTGAAACTCTGTTTCTGAGGCAGTTTTTTCTGAAACAGAGTTTCAGAAGTTTCAGAGGCAGAAAAAAAAGCGAGGCACAGAGCTTACAACCAAGGAACCTGTTGCTAAAATTTATCTCTGGGAACAGCTGATCCACCCACCAATCAGCTTTTTTCTTATTTTCCTCCCCAAAAACTAAGGCGTGTCTTATACTCCGGTGCACCTTATACTCTGAAAAATACGGTAATTTTCAAGCATTGCAAAGGGAGAGATTGGGAGAGGGTGATTTTGAGCACTGTTGTGGAGCATCTTGGGTTTAGGCATTTCTCTGCCAATCTTCAACTCTATCATGGTGTTTTTATTCCACTGAAACCTTTGGGGGAGGTTAACCTTCAGATGGAAATCAACGTGGGCCTCCTACTGTATGTATGTTATGGTGTTGCCTGCTCAAGCATTCTGAATATCGAAAAAGGCATCTGAATGGATCTATTGTTGGGAACAGTATGGGCTTTTCAAAGGAAATTGTTCAATGCATTCCTCTGTATTAAAGAAACGTATTGTAATCTGCAAGAGTTTGAAAGGCATGAAGCTACTAAGCAAATAAACAAGCAAGCTGGAATACACTATGTTTTTTATCCGGCTTTATTGAGATTTCCTTACAATAGAATATTTGCCATAGCTATCTATTAGGGATATCAGTATAAACAAGTGATGAATGAAATCTTTAGGGCTATTTCAAAGTGAAAGTTCAGCGTCTGGTTACTTTCTTTCCTCAACATTTCAGTTTTAATTGTATTCATTAAAAACAATTTCAGTTTTCTTTCCGTATTTCTGAGAGGCGGGATAATTTAAAATATCTTTTTATTTCTGTTCTCCCATTTGTTTATGGTGAAATAGTCTTTTAATAGGAATAAAGGTAAAGGTTCCCCTCACATATATGTGCTAGTCATTCCCGACTCTAGAGGGCGGTGCTCATCTCCGTTTCTAAGTCAAAGAGCCAGCGCTGTCTGCAGATGTCTCCGTGGTCATGTGGCCGGCATGACTAAACGCCAAGGGCGCACGGAATGCTGTTACCTTCCCACCAAAGGTGGTCCCTATTTTTCTACTTGCATTTTTTACGGGCTTTCAAACTGCTAGGTTGGCAGAAGCTGGGACAAGTAACGGGAGCTCACCCTGTTACGCGGCACTAGGGATTCAAACAGCTGAACTGCTGACCTTTCGATCGACAAGCTCAGCATGTTAGCCACTGAACCACCGCGTCTAAATAAATAAACAATAAATAAGTAAATAAATAAATAAATATTAATGCTCTAAATATTAATGCAATACAAGAGTCCATTCACATGTCCATGAAAGCCTGTGACATTTCTGGTTGGTTTTGCTTGTATTCTGTGATGTAAAGATTAATTTTCTGATGGTAGATAGTAAATGTCAGACACCCTATTGAGTCATTTGTCAATGCACTTCAGTTATTTACGTCAGAAGCTGAAATAAGATTCAATTAGTTTTATTTACAGGCCTGTTCTGGAATATAAGGAGGTGGATTCGTTGGATGGATGTGGTGTAGGTTGGTCAAATGTTGAGATGGGAAAATGGATGGGCTCATTTTAATCTGTGAAAATACAGCAAGCCTACAGTACGGTAGACAATACAGCAAGTGGACTGCAATGGCTGTTTGAAAAGTGCTATTGCAGAACAAGAAAAGATATAGTCAAGAAAGTATGGATGCTGAACCAACATAGTGTCAACCCTGAAGTGAACCTGGCTGAAGCCATCTTTGAGGCTTCATGGTTGCCACAAGGCAGAGGAGGAGACAGGGAAGGGAAAAATTAGAGTTCGGCTTTGCAGTCAAAATAAAAAGTTTTCTTGTGGGAACCAAGGTCATTCTAGCAGGTGGATGAGAAGAGGAGGAGTGGAGTAACCAAGCAACCTGCCAGCACCTCTATTGGACAAGGTGACCAGTGACCTGAGGAGGGGGAAGAGGGAATTTTCACTTTTTAATTAGGTGAAAACTGCGGGAACTTTCAGAGTTGGTTTTCACCAGTTGTGCCAATATGATGTATCCAATAAATTGTTCTTTGAGGAATCCATCTTCCTCAGAGTTCTTCTTTCTATGGGTGTATTACTTGGAACGCTGATTGAATGACCAAAGGAGTGACAGGTGTGAAACAAGTACACTTAAGCAGGGGTGGGTTCTATTTACCTTTACTACAGGATCACATGTGCAGATCGCTTCTGATGACATCAGGGTCAATGGGGCGGAGCCTCCTGCCGGTTGTACTACCGGTTCTATAGAACCGGCCCAAACCGGGGGCAACCCACCACTGCACTGAAGTGATGCGGTCATTCAGAAAAAAATGAATTGAGAATAAAAAAAACCCAAGAAACGAAAGAAGAATGAGGGGGAGAAACAAGGAAGTGTGGCTGGATGGAGTTGACCCTCGAAAAAGCAGGATGAAACCCTTAAAAAAAAAGAAAACTTTAAAGGAGAAAAAGCAATGTAGAATTGGTGCATAAACCTCAATGGCATCAAGGGTTTGCACTCCTTCAACTTGCCATCTTGACTTCTATGAGGTCTCCCTACAAACATCTAATGAGCATGGATAGTTTGCAAGGACAGAAGAGTAGGAATAGTTCTAAAGAATGGAGGGTAGATTTAGCTTATTTCTTTTCCTTCTTTTATCAAACCCTATACCGGGAACTGAACTCCTGTATTTTTGTGATTTAATGTAGATCATATTGTAACTATATTACGGGTAGTTCTCGATTTACGACCACAATTGAGCCCAAAGTTTCTGCTGCTAAGTGAGAAATTACTTAAGTGGGTTTGGCCCCCTTTTACAACTTTTCTTGCCACATTTGTTAAGCGAATCACTGCAGTTGTTCAATTAGCAACCCCGTTGTTAAGTGAATCCGGCTTCCTCATTGACTTTGCTTGTCAGAAGGTCGCAAAAGGTGATCACATGACCCTGGGACATCTGGAACGGTCATAAATATGAGTCAGTTGCCAAGCGTCTGAATTTTGATCACGTGACTATGGGAATGCCGCAATGGTCATAAATGTGAAAAATGATCATAAATCACTTTTTTCTGTGCAGTTGTAACTTTGGACGGTCACCAGGAGCTCTGGTGGCTCAGCAGACTAAAGCAGTGTCATTAACTGTTATTAAGATCAGCTGCCTGCAATTACTGCAAGTTCAAATCCCACCAGGCTCAAGGTTGACTCAGCCTTCCATCCTTTCTAAGGTAGGTAAAATGAGGACCCAGATTGTGGGAGCAATAAGCTGACTTTGTATAAAATATACAAAAGTATGAAGGCTATTGCTTAACGCATTGCAAGCCGCCCTGAATCTCCGGAGAAGGACGGCATATAAATCAAATTTTTAAAAAAAGAACTGTTGTAAGTCGAGGACTACCTGAATATGCTTCTGTTAAATATTTACTTTCTCAAATGCTGCCAGTTTAGGCAGACATTTTTATAAATTACCAGACCCGAGCAGAACTCTTAAGAAAGCTGGTGGTGCATAACTTTTTAAAATCTTGAATAAATTAAAACTTCTCTTTAAAATACTTATAAATCCCTCCAATGTCATTACAATATAAAAATACCTCAAATAATCCAGACTAGCGCACAGGCTTTCTGTTTTTCATTCACATGCCCTTCATGCACTATCATAGCATGATACGTCTTTCAAGCGTGTTATTGAAACTTGTTTTTCTTTGCTTCATTTAGTGGTTAATTATTCAAACCTGATCTAATGAAGATTTAAATCCTCGATCGTCTCTTAGTCCTATAGCAGCCATATGTTTTGCTTACTGAAACTTCCAATTGAAAAGGAGGGAAACATTTAGAAACCCTCTGGACAGCAACGGGAAGAAATGTTTCTGTCAGCAGGGGGAAAATTAGGAGTTTACTCAGCCAGAGCAAACTTCCATATGGCTGGCAGATTTATTCCCCTCAAAAAGTCATATTTATTTTTTTCTTAAGGTACGGAAGTGTAAAATTTTCAGGAGGGACCTGAAAAATGGAGAGTATTCTGAGGATGAAATTTCTTTTCAATCTCTGGACTAGAAGACGTCCAAGATCCCTTCCAACTCTGTTGTTCTGTTCTACTAACAGATTAACAGAGTTGGAAGGGACTTTGCAGGTCATCTAGTCCAATCCCCTACCCAAGCAAGAGATCCTACATCTGCCTCAACCTAGGATCAAACTCACAATCTCCTGATTGTGAGGCAAGAGTTCCACCTCTAGGGCAGCTGGGCTAAATATATGATCAATAGATTGGTATAACTGTCTCTATCTTGAGGTGGCCTAATTATAAAAACCTTCTCAACCAACTATTTCAAATCACTTGCAAGAATGATTTCTCCCATCCAGTCCTCTCCTCTCCTCTCCTCTCCTCTCCTCCCCTCTCTCCTCCCCTCCTCTCCTCTTCCCTCCTCTCCTCTCCTCTCCTCTCTCAAGGGATGGGCACAGGGTTGAAATCTAAAATTTGTTACTACCGGTTCTGTAGGCATGACTTGGTGGTGGTGGGGTAATGTGACTGGGTAGGCGTGGCCAATTTTTTTTTTTAACTTTTAAAACCATTTTTTACATGTAAAACCATGTAAAAAATGCTTTCAAAAGGCTCTGATGATCCCAGCTGTCTGATCAGGCAACTCAGCTGGGATCGTCAGAGCTTGGATGGTCAGAGCCATTTAAAAGAAAAAACTTTTTTTCTTTTAAATGGCTCTGACGATCCCAGCTGAGATGCCTGATTAGCAGACAACTCAGCTGGGATCGTCAGAGCCATTTAAGAGTTTTTTTCTTTTAAATGGCTCTGGCTCTGGCTCTAGATCGTCAGAGCTTGGATCGTCAGAGCCATTTAAAAGAAAAAAAGGCTCTGATGATTGCGCGGCTCGGTTGGGCATGGGGGGCGGGGGCAGGGATTTTTGCTAACGGTTCTCCGAACTGCCCGCCGCCATCGCTACCTACTCGCCCAAGCCGGTCTGAACCGGGAGCATTTCACCTCTGGATGGGCACCATATATCTAGCACATACCCAGAGACTATACAGACTTGGTGAGACACGTTATTTGTTTTCATTATTTCATTATTTACTTCTTAAATCTGTTTACTCACTCTTCAACTACATTTCTGTCTACCAAGCAGCACCATTGTGGAGGACTGAGATTATATGATTTACTCAGTGGTGGGATCCTGCCGGTTTAACAACTGGTTCGATGATCGCGCACTTTGCATGCACAGTCATGCTCTGTGCATGCATGTATTTGACACGCACACAGGGCGCAGTTTTACAAACACTTTTACAAACACTTACCTTCCGCATTACTGCCTGGGAAGTAACACAGCTGAGGCACAGCAGTCCGCTCTGCCGCGCGAATCAGCTGACAAGATATAGGTCAGTAAAGTGCAGGAATGGGTGGGTGGGCCCAACTGATCGTCAGAGCGAACCGGTTAGCCCGAACTGGTCCAAACCAATAGAATCCCACCCCTGGATTTACTATTGTGTTATTCTTAGTTTGCCTTTCTCCTTCCTCCACTCATTCATATTTCCTCAGAAATTTCACATCCATATATAAAGTATGTATTCTTGATGAACTACAGTGGGGCAAAAAAGTATTTAGTCAGCCACCAATTGTGCAAGTTCTCCCACTTAAAAAGATGAGAGAGGCCTGTAATTGTCATCATAGGTAGACCTCAACTATGAGAGACAAAATGAGAAAACAAATCCAGACAATCACATTGTCTGATTTGGAAAGAATTTATTTGCAAATTATGGTGGAAAATAAGTATTTGGTCAATATCAAAAGTTCATCTCAATACTTTGTTATATATCCTTTGTTGGGAATGACAGAGGTCAAACGTTTTCTCTAAGTCTTCACAAGGTTGGCACACACTGTTGCTGGTATGTTGGCCCATTCCTCCATGCAGATCTCCTCTAGAGCAGTGATGTTTTGGGGCTGTCGCTGGGCAACACGGACTTTCAACTCCCTCCAAAGGTTTTCTATGGGGTTGAGATCTGGAGACCGGCTAGGCCACTCCAGGACGTTGAAATGCTTCTTACGAAGCCACTCCTTCGTTGCCCGGGCGGTGTGTTTGGGATCATTGTCATGCTGAAAGACCCAGCCACATTTCATCTTCAATGCCCTTGCTGATGGAAGGAAGTTTGCACTCAAAATCTCAAGATACATAGCCCCATTCATTCTTTCCTGTATACGGATCAGTCATCCTGGTCCCTTTGCAGAGAAACAGCCCCAAAGCATGATTTTACCACCCCCATGCTTCACAGTAGGTATGGTGTTCTTTGGATGCAACTCAGCATTCTCTCTCCTCCAAACACGACGAGTTGTGTTTCTGCCAAACAGTTCTACTTTGGTTTCATCTGACCATATGACATTCTCCCAATCCTCTTCTGGATCATCCAAATGCTCTCTAGCAAACTTCAGACGGGCCCGGACATGTACTGGCTTAAGCAGGGGGACACGTCTGTCACTGTAGGATCTGAGTCCCTGGCAGCATAGTGTGTTACTGATGGTCGCCTTTGTTATGTTGGTCCCAGCTCTCTGCAGGTCATTCACTAGGTCCCCCCCGTGTGGTTCCGGGATTTTTGCTCACCGTTCTTGTGATCATTTTGACCCCACGGGGTGAGATCTTGCGTGGAGCCCCAGATCGAGGGAGATTATCAGTGGTCTTGTATGTCTTCCATTTTCTAATTATTGCTCTCACAGTTGATTTCTTCACACCAAGCTGCTTGCCTATTGCAGATTCAGTCTTCCCAGCCTGGTGCATGTCTACAATTTTGTTTCTGGTGTCCTTCAACATCTCTTTGGTCTTCACCATAGTGGAGTTTGGAGTGTGACTGTTTGAGGTTGTGGACAGGTGTCTTTTATACTGATAACAAGTTCAAACAGGTGCCATTAATACAGGTAATGAGTGGAGGACAGAGGAGCCTCTTAAAGAAGAAGTTACAGGTCTGTGAGAGCCAGAAATCTTGCTTGTTTGTAGGTGACCAAATACTTATTTTCCACCATAATTTGCAAATAAATTCTTTCCAAATCAGACAATGTGATTGTCTGGATTTGTTTTTTCATTTTGTCTTTCATAGTTGAGGTCTACCTATGATGACAATTACAGGCCTCTCTCATCTTTTTAAGTGGGAGAACTTGCACAATTGGTGGCTGACTAAATACTTTTTTGCCCCACTGTAAATGTAATTACATATACGATATATACGATGTAATCAGAAACCGGAAGAATTCAAACTCTTACAATGGAAGCCCAAAGTTTGCTCATTGTTACCTGAAGAGTTTTGACTTTGCCAACGAGATTATCTTGTGACATTGCTTGAATTGACTCTTCGCTCTCTGCTCGCCCATCAGGCATAAAAATACTCTCATGGGAAAAGGCCCGTGTTCCCATGCTATAACTGGGAGACCTGAAAAACAATTTGGATACATAGGATTTTAGGTATGCCCTGTTCTGCCCCAGCTACAGACCCCAAAGAACACAACACACACAAAGTCTATACAAAACTTAAATTTACTAAAATAACTCAGTCTTTTCCAAACAAAGGCTGTTAATAAACTTTCTTAACAGCCTGCAAGAAATGAAAGATAAAGTAATCACAATCTTACTAAGGTTGACAGAAAACCCAGAAGCAATTTGCAGAGAATCCAGATGCGAAGGAGAATGAACTAAAGTTGTTCCCTACAAATTGCTTCAGTCGGCGTTCCTCCTTAAATAGGCTAAGGGAGTGGCCAATTAGCCCCAAGCCTTACTCTCAAGGAGACCTCCTCCTTAAAAGCCACTCCTGCCTTTTGGCAGGTCTGCGTGCCCGTGCATTGAGAAGAGGCTCCTCCTCTTCTTCCTCTTCACTTAAAGGAGGTTCTGGAGATTCTGAAGGCCCTGGCTGAATCCCCGCCTCTGGCACCACATCTTCTCCAGCCTCCTCATTGTCCGACTCGAGTGCCAACTGCACAGGCTGCTGGTGCAGCACCACACCAGCCTCCTCACTGTCAGAATCGGCTACAATCCGCACTGGCCACTGACGGGCCACAACATGCCCTAAATTATCAACAGAATGGGCTACTGCTGGATTTTCTTTCTCTTTTTTTCCCCCTGCTACCAGGCCATTTTTCAATGTCTTTGAATATGAAATACATTTTCCCCCCAGAGGAATGGATTTATTATACCTTTACTTTCACCGCTTAAATAATGGGTATGCATCTGTACCTAATTCCAGAGCTCCTATACAAGTTGCTGCCAAATTATAATTTGCATTATGAAAGGAAAATGTCCTGGTACATGGGGACCAATTCTGATGACCGTATGCCATGAATTTCATTCAATTTAAATTGTATTTAAAACCGATTATGTTCAATCCCATTTTAATTTTGCCTTGTCCCTGCCCATTTCTTTGTTGCTGTCACTTTCATGCTTGCAACTGCAGCTGTCCACGTGCGGCTTAAAAGATAAATATGGTTCTTGGCTTGAAAAAGACCAAGGATCTTTGGCTTAAACATTTGCCACAAGAACACCCAGTGAATATGAAAAGGAACAGCTCTGTAAAACCAGGTTATTCAAAGATGATTAGGGGACTGGAGGCTAAAACATATGAAGAACGGATGCAGGAACTGGGTATGTCTAGTTCAGGGGTCAGCAACCTGTGGCTCTGCAGCTGCATGTGGCTCTTTCATCCCTCTGCTGCGGCTCCCTGTCACTCAAAATATGCATCGCAACCGCCAATGTGCGACACCCATCAGCACGCCATTTATTGAGCTTTTCAACCCCTGGTAGGCCAACCATGGATAAATCCAAGGGAAGAAAACAGAATGTTTAATTAAACTACATATGCTAGTTTTGTGGCCGCTCAAGAAATAGGCAAGGGAAGGGTTTTGTGGCTCCCGGTGTTTTCTTTTCTGTGGGAAATGGGTCCAAATGGCTCTTTGAGTGTTTAAGGTTGCAGACCCCTGGTCTAGATTAACGAAAAGAAGGACTAGGAGAGACATGATAGCAGTGCTCCAATATCTCAGGGGCTGCCCCAAAGAAGAGAGAGTCAAGCTATTCTCCAAAGCACCTGAGGGTAGGACAAGAAGCAATGGATGGAAACTAATCAAGGAGAGAAGCAACTTAGAACTAAGGAGAAATTTCCTGACAGTTGGAACAATTAATCAGTGGAACAACTTGCCTCCAGAAGTTGTGAATTCTCCAACACTGGAAGTTTTTAAGAAAATGTTGGATAACCGTTTGTCTGAAGTGGTGTAGGGTTTCCTTCCTAAGCAGGGGGTTGGACTAGAAGACCTCCAAGGTCCCTTCCGGCCCTATTCTGAATTCTACATTAGAAACAGGACTCCAAATATGGCAATAGAACTGTGCTGTGGTCCTACTGTGCTTTGCACAATTCTAAGAACATGATCATTCCAAAAAGATCAAGTTGTTATCACCTATTTTTAGAGTGCAGGAATCTGCCTCCCACTCCCATATTGAAGCACGCACAAATAGAAATGAGAAAATGTAAAAGATGAATAATGCTATGGGTGGCCCTGCTTATAAAACTCCCTTGAGTCCGCCTGCCTTGATATTGACGTTCTTCTGAAGACTGCCATTCAAAAATAAGAATCTGTTGTGATTATTGGTATCCTGTCATATCATAGAGGAGCCATCAGAAAAGAAAAAGCAAGTTTGAGCAAATAGATATGCTTGGAGCAAGCTCCCGTTATGTGCTCAATGGCCCTTAAATGGCATGGTAATGCTATGACAACTGTTGCCAGGATACACGTGAGGTACTCCTTAGACTACAGCAATGATCACATCCAAGGACAAATTAACAGTAGAACGTTATTAGAAATTTAAGATAGAATTGTATCTCCTAAATCAGATTTTTTTAAAGTCCTTCGGTTGGTATTTGTATATTTTATGAAATAACTGCCCCTATACTACTGCAACTTGGAGTAACTACAGTAAGTGGTCTGCGTAAACAGTTCCACAATACAAATTTACTTGAAGTGATATAGTACGTAATGATATTATTATAGCATTTTCTTACCAACGGGAGATGTGACTGACATCAGGAGAATCAACACATGAGCATATACTTTCTGAGAACACAGGACTCAGATACCCTGATTGTTCCAATATTTAGGAGGCTGCCACAAAGAAGAGGGGGTCAACCTATTCTCCAAAGCACTTGAAGGTAGGACTAGAAGCAATGGATGGAAACTAATCAGGGACAGAAACAACCTAGAACTAAGGAGAGATTTCCTGACAGCAAGAACAATTAATCAGTGGAGCAATTTGCCTCCAGAAGTTGTGGAAGCTCCAGCAAGTTTTTAAGAAGAGATTGGACAACCATTTGTCTGAAATGGTATAAGATTTTCTGTATGAGCCGGGGTTGGACTAGAAGACCTCCAAGGTCCCTTCCAACTCTGTTATTCTGTTATTTTGATTATGCTTCTATATCTTTCTCTTATTTTTTTTTTATTTGATTTATATGCCGCCCTTCTCCGGAGACTCAGGGCGGCTTACAGTGCGTTAAGCAATAGCCTTCATACTTTTGTATATTTATACAAAGTCAGCTTATTACCCCCACAATCTGGGTCCTCATTTTACCCACCTTAGAAAGGATGGAAGGCTGAGTCAACCTTGAGCCTGGTGGGATTCGAACTTGCAGTAATTGCAAGCAGCAGATGTTAATAGATGTTAATAACAGGGTGCTTTAAACCACTGTACTACAGGCTCTGTACTGTACTTATTATCTTATTACTTTCTCTCATTTTCTTTCTCTTATTATCTGATCCTTCATGATAGGATGGCTACCAGCTGAATGTCTGAAATAATGTATGATGGCTGTATTACACATGTTGAGAAAGAGGAAGGTCCTCTAAATGCTAATCAACAGGAAACACAGATATCCTTGAAATAGGCACAACTTTCAGTGATGAGTCTCAATTGTTATTTCCGATAGCAAGAAGAAGGCCAATTATCTTCAACCCACAGTTGTCTCACCTCAGACAATGCTGTACTTATGGCATTACAGGCTGCCTTGGGTTTTTGTTGTGGCCCGCCAGCGGCCTGCGTGGATTGTTGCTGATCCCGACGACGAGGAGGCTGGTGTGCTGCGCCAGCAGCCTGTGCAGCCGGCTCTTGAGTCGGACAGCGAGGAGGCTGGAGAAGATGTGGTGCCAGAGGCAGGGATTCAGTCAGGGCCTTCAGAACCTCCAGAGGCTCCTTTAAGTGAAGAGGATGAAGAGGAGAAGCCTCTTCTCAATGCACGGGCACACAGAGCTGCCAAAAGGCAGAAGTGGTTCCTCAGGAGGAGGTCTCCTCGAGAGTAAGGCTTGGGGCTAATTGGCCACGCCCTTAGCCTATTTAAGAAAGAACGCAGCTTGTAAGAAGCTGCAGGAAACAACTTTAGTTCGCTAACAATCACTGGAAAACTGGAAATTTTTAAGACGTTGGATAACCATTTGTCTGAAGTGGTGTAAGGTTTCCTGCCTACGCAGGGGGTTGGACTCCAAGGTCTCTTCCAACTCAGTTTTTCTATTATACCTTAATAAACACCAAGGGTTAGATTTCATTCAAATGAGATTTTCAGAATTTTAACTACTACACCTCTCCTGGTCTTGGAAGATTCTTGGATGAGAAATGAACCTTCTTCAAGGAAAAACAAAGTCCAGCTGCCTTTTGAAAAAGCACCTAGATGACTGAGAATCTCCATAGACTCACCTCTCCTGGCTTAGTCTCAAGGCAATGGATTAGATTCAGCAATGGCAGCATGCCAAAATTTCATTACCTCAAGCCATTGTTGGTCTCTTCATCAGAAGACAGCGCACCGTTACAGACATTTCCGAAGGAACTGCTTGCCTTCAACTTGGTGGTCTCACGATCTGGCGTTGTCTCCCGTTTTTTTCTCCTTCCAAACAACTTTTTGAAGGGCTGAAATTTACTGCCCTTTTTCTTATCTGCAGATAACAAGGCAAATTATACATAAAGGCTCATCATCGTTTCATCTGCAAACATTCCGGGAAACAAAAACTTAGTTAAGAAGCCACTCAAAAAGATGGAAGTCCAAACCAGTTGCAAATCTATGGAAATATTTAGACCAGGGGTCCCCAAACTTGGCAGCTTTAAGACTTCAATTCTCAGAATTCTCCAGCCAGCATAGCTGGCTGGAGAATTCTGAGAGTTGAAGTCCACAAGTCTTAAAGCTGCAAAGATTGAGGATCCCTACCTTAATAAATCATAGTGGTAAATTTGGTAAATGATTTTTTTACCCCAAAGGCCAATAAAAACTCAGCTCTAAAAAGAGAAGAAAAAACAGCAGATCATAAGAACAATTACACTTAAAATGAACATACGGTATATCATTAACAGATATTTTAGTTTTTATAACTGCAAAACAGAAAAATATTGGACATATTCAAAATCTGGTTGAAGCCAAAGCAAATAAAACTAAGATATATTTCAATTTTAAAAAAAAAATACCACAATGCAAATGGTGTTAAATACATTGTCATTTAAGAAGACCCTTAATGAAATTCAAGCTGGAAATGGGATATTGCAAACCATTTTTTTTGGTCTAACCCATAATTACCTCACTAATACTAAATTGCAAGTGAAGCATCTAATTTCAAAACAAATTGCACTTCATATGTTGCTAATACTATATTACTCAAACAAGCTGAGCTAATTAATGATATAATAGCTAAAAGCACATTTCCATTCCATGGGGTAAAGCATCAGTAAATGTATTTTTACAGGAGATCAATTTAGAAAACACAATTCTAATTCAGGATTTATATTCATTTATATAAATGAATTGTCACTGTAATAGCTCTGATTTGTTAATTTAATATTTTTGTTGATTTTTCAGACAGAAATGATAAAAAGTTAAGACGCCTCTTACGAACTAAATCCATCCATTTTGATTTAATTACTTTTTTCCCCTGCACTAAATTCATTTTAATCCATTTCTATGTCTTTACTTTTTAAAATCTATCTCAAATGTGCCTGCATGTACTATGTGTTCTCTTTCAAAGAACCTTTTGATTCCATTCCTTTGAGATATGCCTTTTTGTGCCGTTTTCTATTGTATCCATTTCATAAATGTTTGCCTATTGCAATGAATTTTATTTTATGCACATCATAAATTTCCTTATAATTTATGGATGAGTTGGACTAGAAGACCTCAAATGTCCCTTCCCACTCGATTATTCTGTATTTTATTCTAAGACAAAATATGCTCATCTAGTCACCGTATCTCAATAAGGCCTATTAAAAATGTCCTGCCCTCCTCCAGAGTTAAACCAGAAAGTAGCTTTTTTCCATAATAGACCCCTGGAAGTGGTGGGGTTCTCCGGTTGTAAGTATCGTGACCGTATTTTCTCGGGGGAGGGGGGGATAAAGGACAAATCTGAAAAAGGAGCAAATCTGAAAGATATTCATTAGAATTAAAAGTTTAACCATGTATAATTTTGCTTTACAAAGGCAAACTCAAGAGCAAAACCAAGAAAAACTTTGCAAAAAAAGGCATATTCTAATAAAAATATCTAGAATCAGTTTATATAAACATAAAACAGTATGTGTGTGTGTATATATATAAGACAATTCAATTTTCATATTTTCATGAGCTTGAAAGGCAACTGCATTAAGTGGTGGCGTTCGTATGATTAATGTTAAATGACCAAAATAAAGGACAAAAGTGGGAGGGGTTTTTTTGTTTTGTTTTGTTTTTGAAAAATAAATAAAGCTAAAGGGCAGCTTTCTAAAATAAACCACTTATAATAAAGGACATATGGTACTGGCAGAGCCTTCTTATGCAATAATTTTGGGAACAGTAGTGCTGCTAAGGCCAGAAATGACAAACCTCACTAAGTAGAATGGGAAGGAATGCTCTAAATCAGAACTGGGAATGATGGCCCCTGTATGGCTGGTGGACTTCAACTCCCAGAATTCTTGAGCCAGCGTGGCTGACTCAGGAATTCTGGGAGCTGAAGTCCACCAGTCATACAGGGGCCATCGTTTCCAACCTCCGCTCTAAATGGTATAAGGCTAACTTCTCACAACTTAAAACAAGTAGAGTTCGTTGCTACCCAAAAAAGTGCTTCCTCAAAACAACTACAAGCACAACTTAAAACTACTTAACAGCATCACAAACATATTGTCCCCGGAAAAACTGGGTATTTTTCTACAAGTATCACAAGAGGTAACAGTAGAGTACGCCATCAAAAATGTAGTAATAGCAGATTAATGTCCTGGATGATGCTAGGTGACAGCTATGGAGGCGAATTTTGTAGGAACAGCTTGTAAAATACCTTAGGGTTGTCTACTGCGCGATCAAAATATATGCCAGCTATTAATCTTTCCATCTTTGTGGATCTTCATATTACTGTGGAAAATCACGTTAAAGCATCTGCACTTTGTTTTGATAAGAGTAAGATCGATAGACACGGTATATGCGAGCCTAATGGAAAACAAGATACTTGCTGAGATTTAAAACCAATTAACCAGAAATTTATATAATATGCTTCCCCTTTTAGAGCTAAGTGAAGAAAAGCTGAAGCTTAACTTTGGCTTCGTTGAGCTATTGCAAAATGGGATGCCATAAGTAATTACTGCAAATTCAAAACAGCACGGAAGAATTGCCAGGCCTTTGTATAGCTTAGCCCATACGAGTTTGCTAGGGCTTGGTGAAGGTAATTCCATATTGCAACATGGACCTTATTTATACAATTAAGAATCTTGTTCTAATATTTTTTTCATCTTAATTAATACAGAATATGCTTTTATTAGAAGGGATGCGGTGGCTCAGTGGCTAAGACGCTGAGCTGGTCGAGCGAAAGGTCGGCAGTTCAGCGGTTTGAATCCCTAGTGCCGCGTAACGGGGTGAGCACCCGTTACTTGTCCCAGCTTCTGCCAACCTAGCAGTTCAAAAGCAGGTAAAAAATGCAAGTAGAAAAATAGGGACCACCTTTGGTGGGAAGGTAACAGCCTTCCGTGCCCCTCTGGCGTTTAGTCATGCCATACGACCACGGAGACGTCTTTGGACAGAGCTGGCATTTTGGTTTTGAAACGGAGATGAGCACCGCTCCCTAAAGTTAGGAATGACTAGCACATATGTGCGAGGGGAACCTTTACCTTTATCTTTACCTTTATGTTTTTATTAATGCTGGCTGAAAGAACTATTTCAACATGTTCTGGGAGAAAAGGAATCCTTTTTTCCCTTTAATTTGGCATGTTCAAAGTTCTTACATTTTCAACAAAAACCATGTTTCACCCACTGTAATTTTCCCAGTACTTGTTTCTGTTCTATCTTTAATGCAGATTTTTAACTCTTGGTGTTGTCAAAAGGGAGACAGGAAGAGAAATGTAGGCAGAACGTATACAAATGAATGTTTCACTCCTTCCAGACCTAAATGTAGGCATTAAAAAAAAAAAACCTAAAATAAACATAAAAGCTCTTCTGAAAAACAGCTCATGAAGTATACAGGCAGCCCTCGCTTAAGGACTGATCTGTATACCTCACAGTGCAGAGACAATCATTGATAAGGCAAGTAGATAAAAGCAGTCTTTAAGATGCACAAGTCGCTGACTTTTACTTTGAATGCTAATTGACCTAGTTAGTTAGTAGGTTAGCTTTTATGTGACTCCATTTCCAAAGATTCCAGGTAGCTAATAAACAACATAAAATGCAAACATAAACATCAGGAACGTAAGGCCCTGACATGTCCCAATTTCGGCAGCAAAATCTTCAAATGTTTCCCCCCCCCCCCCAAAAGCCAGGTTTTCGTGGTCTTTTGGAAGAATAGGCAGGGGTGAGCTGAATAAGTGAGGTAGTTGATCCAGAAGCAGGTGACATCTGGAGAGAGACCTCAAACTGAGCTTCCTGCATGGGGCTTTCTAGCAGATCTAAAATCCTCTCCATTCCATCTGACCGGATGGACATATTCAACTTGGAGAAAGCACTCTTGAAGATATCCCAGAGGTATTTCTGGGGAAGAGTCCTCTACCCCTCTGTCCGCAACAAAAGACCTTATGCCACCCGGCTTGAAATTTTAGGCTTGGACAACCTAGAACTGTGATGGCAAACCTATGGCACGTGTGCCACAGATGGCATGTGGAGCCATATCGGTGGGCACGCGAGCTCAGCTCCGGCGCGTAGGCACGCACTAACCAACTGATTTTCGGGCCTTCTGGACCCACCAGAAGTCAGGAAACAGGCTGTTTCTGGCCTCCAAAGGGCCTCCATGGGGCGGGGAAGGCCGTTTTCACCCTAGAAAGACTCCTAGAAAGCCTCTGGAACCTGGGAGGTTGAAAAATGGGCATACATGTCAATAGCGGGGGGAGCGGGGGGTCACGCGCACATGCGTGGGAGTGTTTGGGGTGCATAGAATTATGGGTGTGGACACGTGCGTGCATGAGACCCCCGGGCTCACCCCGCTTTTGGCACGCAATGGCAAAAAGGTTAGCCATTACTGACCTAGAACTATGCCGCTTACGGTCCGACCTAAGCGTAGAACACAAAATTATCCGCTACAACGTCCTACCAGTCAATGACTACTTCAGCTTCAACCGCAATAATACACGAGCACAAAATAGATACAAACTCAAGGTAAACCGCTCCAAACTCGATTGCAGAAAATACGACTTCAGCAACAGAGTGGTCAGTGCCTGGAATGCACTATCTGACTCTGTGGTTTCTTCCCCAAACCCCCAAAACTTTAACCTTAAACTGTCTACTGTTGACCGCACCCCATTCCTAAGAGGTCTGTAAGGGGCGTGCATAAGGGCACCAGTGTGCCTACCGTCCCTGTCCTACTGTCCCCATTTATTTGTCCCCATTTCCTGTATTAAAATCCATGTTTATACTTATTCCTGTTATCTCGTACATGTTTGACAAACTAAATATATAAATAAAATAAATAAATAAAATCATTCCGGACTTGAACTACCATCTCAAATCACACCTAGAAGCTGACTAGTAATCAATATAGCCCCTGGAATACATGGATGAACCTAAGGACTATTTGGGATACTGCAAGTTGAACTAGCTGACAATTCCACATGCTTTAAGAGTAACCTGATGGCTTGAGACATTTCATTAGCTGTTGGCTGGGAACAGCAGAAGCCTCCTAGCTTGGTTCATTCAACAGACAGAACTGAACACTCCAGCTCTGCTCCATTTCAGATGTGGATCTGGAAGACTTAGATCAATCCCCAGTCCGTGGACAGGCACCGGTGCGTGGCATGCCAGAAACTGGGCTGCGCAAACAAGCAAAGCTCCATCCACAGAGTGCAGGCAGCATACAAAACCATGCCCCCTCCGGTACACAGAAAAACCTCTATCCACAGTACCAGTCAGAGGTGGTATTCAGCCGGTTCGGACTGATTCTCTCAAACCGGTAGCGGAAATCATGGGTGACCCCCACCACCTGCCCCGGCTCTATGCCATCCTATTTAGGCACATTTTTGAGGCTGGGCACATTTGCGGAAGGTGTGCACAAGAGCAAAATGGATGCGTGGAAGGCGGGCGCACATGTGAACCGGGCGTACGTGTGCACGAAGCAAGCGTGCACATGGAGCGCGAACTGGTAGTAACATAATGTGAAACCCACCACTGGTACCAGTCCCTGGTGCTCAAAAGGTTGGGGGTCACTGACTTAGATGATTGTCTCATTGTCCGGATGAGCTCTAAATGTAATCCAAATTCCCACACATCCTTTAGCTCAAACGAATTGCAGCAGTCCTTATCAGAATGGCTTGCACCAAAACTTTTTCTACCATTCTAACAGATGAAAATGTTCGATATTTATCGTTCGTTATATGGCTATTGGATTCCCAAGAGACCAGTGCAATTTTTCAGGCGCTAAAATTATTTTAATCATCATTTCTGCTAAGGGATGATGGTACCAGTTTTCACGCCTAAAATGATGATTTAAAAAAGGGAATTTCCTTTCTTTTTTCGATGCATTGGAGAGCATAGGATTACCGTTGAGAAACTTTGCTAAAAGTACGCAGGAAAAGAAAAATTCACGCTCAGGAGAACTGCATTTTTCCAAATGTCACACTGTATACTAAAAGCTGAAAAAATAGCATACAAGGAACAACAGATGATACATAGAAAATTCTATTCAATGTAAAACTCGCTTGCAATTATTGAAAGTCAGCATTGCCTTTCCACAATACACCACAATACAAACTGGCAACAGGTCTGTTGTAAATAACATTTCAGATATATTTCGTGAAGAGGACAGGTATATTTAAAAACCTTCTGCTAATATTTCAGACCTGTGTTTTTTTTTTTTCTTAAAACCAACTTAACTAATTTTCTAATACTGCAAGGAATGTCATTATTAAATCCCTGCCACTGAAGATGTGGAACTTCCTGGAGAAGATAATGTATGCATGAGATGGACGTGTCATGCAGTAACATGTATCTTTATATCTTTCTATAGATATAAAAATAAAAATGCCGGAAACAAAACGATCTTCCAAATGCTTCTTAAATGTATTACTAGCCATCTGCAGAGTTCGGAAAGGAAAAGCAGCAATTTATCCGCTCCCATAAAAGGCAACTTACTCATTTTCATTAGCTTTACTATAGATTTTGTTACCGATCAGATAAGTATCTCTACAGCAGGGGTGTCAAACTGGCGGCCCGCAAGCCGGGTGAGTCACACACAGGCCACGCCCACCCCAGCTCCGCGAAGGGGAAAAACGTCACGAAACATCAATGACACCGCAAGTTTGACACCCGTGCTCTACAGGCTTAGAAAGCTAAAAAAAATTTTATTGTCACTGTGGTCAGAAATTCTTTTTATCATTGCATCACATTATTTGCAAAAATAATTGATCTAGATTCAATGGCATCATCAGGAATTGGTAAGGAATTGGCAGCTAGCCAGTCACGAATACGGGAATGTCATTGGTCTACTCTAAAACAGTTGCCAAAGCCTTCACTTTGATTTTTTTTTAAAAAAATTGATTTATATGCCGCCCTTCTCCGGAGACTCAGGGCGGCTTACAGCGCGTTAAGCAATAGCCTTCATACTTTTGTATATTTATACAAAGTCAGCTTATTGCCCCCACAATCTGGGTCCTCATTTTACCTACCTTAGAAAGGATGGAAGGCTGAGTCAACCTCGAGCCTGGTGAGATTTCACCTACCTTAGAAAGGATGGAAGGCTGAGTCAACCTTGAGCCTGGTGGGATTTGAACTTGCAGTAACTGCAAGCAGCTGATCTTAATAACAGTGAATTAGTCCACTGCGCCACCAGGACACCAGGAGATTTCTGAACTATGGTAGCATAAAAGACAAGCTCGTTCTCCACATTACCTACAGACTAATTTACCAAAATGTCTCCACAATGCTTCCCCCCCCCCCAATGGTATAACAGTACAAGTCAATTGTTGATGCATTGCATAATGAGAACCCCCTATAAACATGTCCTTTTTGTGGCTTTACAGCAAATACAAACTTTTAGCAAGGGGTTCTCTGCCCAGTTGCTGGGTGGGCGTGTCCATGGTGGGTGCGGCCTAGTCGGCTTCCTGCACCACTGCGGGAGAGGGCCTTTTTGCCCTCCCTGGGCTCCGGAGGCCTTTCTCAAGCCTCCAGGAAGGCGAAAACGGCCTCTCCAGGCTCCAGAGGCCCTCTGGAGGCTAGAAAAGAGCCCGTTTTCAGCCTTCCCGAACTTCCGGTAGGCCCGTTTTTCGCCCTCCCTGAGCCTCGGCGCGCATCCTGTACTTACCTGCATCCAAAACTGGCCACGTGGGGACTCCTGGGAGAGGAGGGGCAGGATGGGCGGGGCCAGCCAGGTGTGGGATTCGGGGGTTGTCTGAACTGCACAGAATCTTAGCTAGAGGTTCTCCCGAACCCCCAGCAACCCCATTCCTGTTTATGCATCTGTCCCATCAATATCAAAGCAGTTTATCTGCTTGTTTCCCATTTTTTATTTAACCTCCCACTTAACGAACAACATGGCGGCTCTCACTTGTTGTTATTCAACATCTTGGCTGTTCTCAGAAAAATATATTGCCAGCACTGTTGCTTTCGGAACTGAAATAAAAGTGGCGTTTGGAACTTTTAGCTTTGCATATAATTGTAACCTGCTTAGCGAAGCTGAGACTGTAATCCTCTACTATACACTTCTACTCGGTTAATATTTGTAGGATTAAAAAAGAGGAACCCAAGCAAAGTACGTGGAACTCTTCAGAACTCATTAGGAAGGAATGTTTGAACTGGGATCTTCATACATAGACATAGTCATTTCTTTGTGATGTTGGAAGAAATGTCCATTTGGGTTCAGTTCCAAGTGGGGGAAAAGACACTGGATTCATGGAAGTTGCATGGAAAGAAAATTAATTGATGAACAGGATCACATGCCTTGGAGATCTTGGGCGAAAAAAGGGCAGAGATGCTGAGAGTGCCTGGGTTTCATGCCCTCTGTTGGGCTTTGAATTTGAGCTGGTGTTCTGATTGGTTGTCAGACTCCCATGGGCCATGCAGGGCAGGGGTAGGTTCTAAATATTTTTACTACTGGTTTTGTGGGCGTGGCTTATTTTGTGGGCGTGGCTTGATGGACATGTGACAATTCTTTAGGATTTAGCAGAGGTGCTGGTCTACTAGGCTTTCAACTGCTTGCAGAGCTGTACCAGTCTACCCATTTATTTTTGCAGGCACTGGTCTACTCATGTATTTTTGCAGGCACTGGTCTACTGCCGTTTACCACTGGTCAGCTGTAGGGCGGCCCTTTGAAGCCCCGTGGCAAGAGTTTAAACAGTTTTTCTTTATAGCCCACCAACTGGGACTCAGGAGGCAGCAATAGATTGGGGGTGGGACCAAATAAAAGGTAAAGGGTGGGGGAGCGGGGGGAGAGAACCGGTTCGGTGACGTCATATCGTCACCGCTACCGGCTCGGCAGAACCAGGCCGAACCGGGAGGAACCCACCACTGATGCAGGGGCAACTCTGTGGGCTGTGTTTTTGAGTCTCAAGTTTGGTTGACTCTTGCTGGGTGATGATGTAGTAAAAGGGCTTTGGGCAATTCCTACTATGGCTCTGCCTGAAGGAGGTAGATCTTTGTTACATAGAATAGACTGGCCCAGGCCTTAGTGGCCCATTGACAAAGGTGTGGGGGTGAGCTGCTGCCTCCCTTTTAGGGGAAATATTCTGCCCTTTTAATATTTCCTAAAATATCTCATTTTCCTAGGAGAGGGGTGGGTGCTAACTTCCTACAGTGAAGTATAGACGAAGATTCTTCTCTCTCTTTATCTGTCTTGTTTTTCCAATTCCCACCAAAGCCCCCCCCCCCTTTTTTTTTGCTACAGGTAGTCCTCGACTTACAACAGTTCATTTATTGACCATTCAAAGTTACAACATTACTGGAAAATGTTAGCAGCATTCCCATGATCATGCGATCATTCACTTTACGAGCCGATGCATAGCCTGCAAAGTATAAAGGGAAGTTGTATTGCTTTATTTTGCACATCATTGCATGAAGTGCGCAGATACTAAAGCCTTTTCAGCTCCATCAGAGGAGACAGTTGGAATGATACAACGTGTTGTGACCCTGACTCCTGAGCCTATCCTAACAGAGGAAAAGGACTCACAAGGTGATGGGGAGGAACTGACAAGCCTCCCTCTCCAGGACCCTCCTCTCTGGCAATGTCTCAGGTTCCATCCGAAGGCCAAGAGGAACAGCCTGGGATATGCCAGGACGAAAGCATATCGGAACAACAACAGATAGGGAGCGAGGATGATGAATCCTGGCTTGATCCCAGGCAGCGTCGGAGGGAGAAGCGTGCACAGCAACGAAAGAGGTGTGGGAGGGCCAGAGATTGAGCTGAGTCGCTGAGCCACACCCCACAAGGAATAAAAGTGGGTGTGATTGCTCTTCAGGCTTTGTGACGGTCAAAGTTAAAAACCTGAGAGTCACATCGCGTTACCTGGAATCTGGCTTGTGCATATTTGGATTGGATCTTGGCGAACTCTTGCTTCGTGGATTACTTTTTGCTACTGGACCGGACTGAGGGTAAACTCTCTCTTGCTGACTGTGAGTGAAAACTGACTTGGCAGGCATTACGCAGTTTACTGCCAAAACTCTTATCTGCAAGGGTTTCTAGTCTGATTGCCTAATAAAATCTTGGCAGGCGTGCCTGGTTGTGTGTTTGCCTGTGTGGGGAAGGGGGACAGAACACAATGTGCTTTAACAAGGTGAATTGTGTTGCCTGTATAGCCCCTCTGCAGTGGTGGGTTTCAATTTTTTTTTTTACTACCGGTTCTGTAGGTGTGGCTTGGTGGGCGTGGCATGGCATGGCATGGCTTGGTGGGTGTGACAGGGAAAGGATACTGTAAAATCTCCATTCCCACCCCACTCCAGGGGAAGGATACTGTAAAATCTCCATTCTGTCCCCAATCCAGGGGAAGGTGACTGCAAAATCCTCATTTCCTCCCGATCAGATGGAACTTCGGAGGCAGAGAATAGATGAGGGCAAGGCCAGTCAGAATTTTTACTACTGGTTCTGCGAACTACTCAAAATTTCCGCTACCGGTTCTCCAGAACTGGTCAGAATGGGCTGAAACCCAGTCTGCCAGTGACTATTAAAAGCAGGTGAATCTAAACCTCTGAATTGAATTGAGGAGTCAGGATATTTCTTCAGCAGTAGCCAATATTGGATTGTTCATAAGTTTAAGATGTGAAGTGTGCAAGAGAAGAAAAAAATAGTGTTATTTCCCAGTGTGTAGTAAAAATAACTTTCCTCTTATACAAAGAAAGAAGAGGTTTCCAGAACAAAATAAACCGAACAATTTCCTTTTGTATTCTCCTAGCACTGTGTATTCCCCCACTCACTTTAGAAGCAGAAGCAGCATTATAATTCTGATCTATAGAGCAAGAAGCCAAATGATCCCTGAAGCCCTCGAAAGAGAAATAATTATGGGTTCCCAATCATTCAGATGTCATTTTAAGATTATCATCAGTCCATCTCTAAAGAAACCTGGTGCAAGATCTCTAGCCTTGGATGGATACCGGATTATCTGAGCTGCAGAAATGAAAAGCCCCAGTGATCTGTAGCAGATCTGCCATTAAATCAGTTAAACATCAAAAGTTATGAGCCTTAAGAACAAGAGTAAAGAACTATTTAGTGGCCCAAGGAAAAAATAGATGGATAGGGAAAGAAAACATGATACGAAGTGCTTAAGACCCCACCATAAAACCTGGCACAGCCGAAATTTGCTTGGAATTAGGAATTTTGGTCAATTTTTGCAAACAGCAATAAGCCTTCTGGCCAAAGGATACCAACCCTTCAGGGGTGGTTTCTAAATTTTTTTACTACCGGTTCTGTGGGCGTGGTTTATTTTGTGGAGGTGGCTTGATGGTCATGTGACAATTATTTAGGATTTAGCAGAGGTACTGGTCTACCAGACTTTTAACTGCTTGCAGAGCTGTACCGATCTACCCATTTATTTTTTTGCAGGCACTAGTCTACCCATTTATTTTGGCAGGCACAGGTCTACCCATTTATTTTGGCAAAAACTGGTCTACTCATTTGTTTTCTTTTAACACTCAGCTGTAGGGCGGCCCTTTGAAGCCCCGTGGCAAGAGTTTAAACAGTTTTTTCCCCTCTAGCCATCAGCTGGGACTCAGGAGGCAGCAATAGATTGGGAGTGGGGCCAAATAAAAGGTAAGAATAACGCAGGGGGTGAGTGGATGGGGTGGGGGGGCAGAACCGGTTCGGTGACGTCATATCGTCACCGCTACCGGCTCGGCAGAACCGGGCTGAACCGAGAGGAACCCAGCACTGCAACCCTTAGAGGAGCAAAACCACACATTGACTTCAAACGTTAGAGCAGAATGGAACTTGCAAATAGATTAGAGAGTTGCTTGCTTTGGTATGATAGGAAAACGGCTTTTAAACATACCGCTGGGGATTTTGTGACTGAACGTATTCTGTCAATTGCACAGCGCAAGTTGCAAGCCCGCGCAGTCACATTGCAAGGCAAGAAGCAGATCTTGCTGTTCTTACGCTCCAGGAAACCAGTTTTCCTTTCTATTGTGACTCCATGTCTAATAAAACATGCATGACACAGTGTTTCTCTTGCGCACCTTACACAGACAGCCTGCCTGCCTGGTGCGCCTTCAGTCTCCCTGCTCATGTTTCATACTCATTCAGCCAGTCAAAGCAAGGTTCTGAAGCATCTGTGACCTGCACTCAGTGAGAACCAAGCAAAGGAGAACCGTGGTGAACGCAGGGGTGCAATTCAGCGGGTTCTGACAGGTTCTGGAGAACCGGTAGCGGAAATTTTGAGTAGTTTGGAGAACCGGCAAATACCACATCTGGCTGGTCCCAGAGTGGGGAGGGAATGGGGATTTTGCAGTATCCTTCCCCTGCAACGCCCACCAAGCCACGCCCACAGAACCAGTAGTAAAAAAATTTGAATTCCACCACTGGAACGGATTGCAAATCAGAGGCACTGCGATGTGCCAGGGTTATCTGCCAATCAAGCGCTATCCAATCGATCAATCAATAAGCAAGCAAATGCGGTCATAGGTTGCATCAACAGAGGAATAGTTTCAAGAGCACATGAACTTAAGAGTACCGCTTTATACTGCATAGGTGAGACCACACTTGGAATATTGCATAAAATTCTGGTCGCCACAATAAGAAAAGATGCTGAGACCCTAGACAGACTGCAGAGAAGAACCACAAAGATGATTAGGGGACTGGAGGCTAAATCATATAATGAACAATTGAGAGAATTAGGTATGTTTAGTCACTGATAAATTCGGAAGGAATACCACTGGAAAAAGTCATGATTTCAAAACCGAAGGGACTGGTTTGGACAAAACTCAGCAGCACTTTTTCGTGCGGCTGTTGACAAAAATAGAATTGCCAACATGATCACCAATGTCCGATGACGGATATGGCACAAGAAAAAGAAGAAGTCGTCTAATGAAGAGAAGGACTAGGTGACATGATAGCAGTCTTCCAGTCTTTGAGGGGCTGTTACAGAGAAGAGGGAATCAACTTCTTCACCAAAGCATCTGAGGGTAGAACAAGACGTAACGGGTGGAAGATCATTAAAGAGAGATCTAACCTAGACCTAAGAAGAAATTTCCTGAGAGTGAGAAATATTAATCAGTGGAACGGCTTGCCTCCAGACGGTTTTCAAGAACAGACTGAAAAGCCATTTCTTTGGAACGGTATAGGATATGCTGGATGTGCAAGGGGTTGAACTAGAAGACATTCCAACACAACTATTGAATGTTCTAAATAGGGAATGATGTGGGAGAGAAGAGGGGCTAGTATGAAAAAACAAATTGTATGCAAAAGTTCTCAGATTCAGAACCTAAATATTTCCAGATAGATGTATGTAGCAGGACTGAGAAAGATTTAACATTGCAAATTTTACCTATTTCCACTGGTTGATATTAAGATTTTGTGAATTAGTGGCTGATTTTAAGAAGGAAATGTTTTCTTTTGATGTTTTATACAAATTGGCCCAACTTTGAACATTGGCATCTGAGTGGGGGATGAAACCCTGTCCCTTTTTACATGGGGTTCTGATCAGAGGTGGGTTTCAGCAGGTTCTGACCAGTTCTGGAGAACCGGTAATGGAAATTTTGAGTAGTTCAGAGAACCGGTAGTAAAAATGCTGACTGGCCCCGCCCCCATCTATTCTCTGCCTCCCAAGTTCCAGCTGATCGGGAGGAAATGGGGATTTTGTAGTAACCTTCCCCTGGAGTGGGGAGGGAATGGAGATTTTACAGTATCCTTCCCCTGCCACGCCCACCAAGCCACGCCCACCAAGCAATGCCATGCCCACCAAGCCACGCCCACAGAACCGGTAGTAAAAAAATTTGAAACCCATCACTGGTTCTGATCATATAGCTGTGATTTCCATCTTGACTTTTTCCTCACACTACGCCTTTTAGAGCCAAAAATGAAGATGATCGGCTGAAAATCTTTAGGAATTATAGTTGCAATTAGATCTGGAGACCATCAGAGGCTCCAGCTGGGTGGACCACTGATCATTTACAAGATACGTCAGGTTTATATGCATCCCCGAAGAATTTATTATTTGCACCATCACAATTGGGGGATTTTTTATACCTGATAAAAGGAAGATATAATGCAAAAGCAGACCTGACTATATAGGATCATGGCTCCTAAAGACAGCTAAGGATAACCTGAATGGCTGCTCAATTTTAAAAAGAAAAGAAAATTGAAATCTAGATCAATGATTACTATGGATTTATAGCATTTTTGTCTGCTCCCCCCCAAAGCCTTATCATCCCTCGATCACCTTGTGATGGATTATTTGGAGATTTCTCTATCTCCTTCCTTAAGCAAACATGCACTCTGACAAATGAACAACTTACGCAGTAAGAAGTTTAACATTACACTTTCCATCTTTTAAGATGGTCTATCAGAATAAGTTCAACCACATGCCCAAGAAGTCACCATGTCCGTTCATTTATATCGCCTAGGATTTCTCTGAGAAAAGGTATGACGCAAAGGTGTAGTAGGCACTTTTGCAAATGTAGGAACTCAATATCCAATCAATGCATTATTGCGATAGAAAATGGCAAAGGATTAGTAAAATCAAAATAGGGAATGGTGAGAGGTGGTCTTGGGCATTGTCTCAATTTGGAAAGTATCTTCTTCTGCAATTCTATATTCCTTCAAAAATAAGACTCAGTGAACTTAAGACCGCTTACTTTTGGTTAAACATGTACCACCATTATAGAACCTTTATCTGTATATTTGCATAATGCAAATATTGTTACAAAAAGGTAAGGTCCAACAATTACATACAACATTTGGGTTTATTGTTCCATGGTTAGGAATTGATGCAAACACCTAACATTGTTTGTCTCTTTACAGCGGAATTAAACAATAGACTTGAATTAAGGTACAACTGACATATTTTAATACACCGACACAAGAATTTCCAAAATAGGTCTTCTAGTTGCTGAGTAACAGCTAGTAGAAGAGCTTTCAAATATCACAGTTAATGTTGAGATTCCCTTCCATGTGCTGCAGCCATAGGGATTCAAATGGATTATTGAAAAGAACAGAAAATATCAGTTGTACATCAACTGCAGTTTTACTGCCAATGAAATGATATGTCAAAATTCTTCCATCAGTGTGCAAATATGTTATGCGGTTATTGTTAATGGAAGCAAGGTCAAACAACTGAAAAATGAAAAACAAACTGATCTTATTGAATCTATAAACAGGTTTAATTTGGGCATATACTTTTAAAAAAAACAAAACCAGAGAATTAAAACCAACCAGAACCAAGACCCACAAATAAGAATCACAGCAAATTATATTTTTAATCCATCATTTGCTCGAGATAATAAAATCAAGCACCAATCTCTTTTATTATTATACTAATTTCAAGTCAGAGATCATCGTATGCTTCTCAATTTAAAAAAAATAAGGCTTTTTTTTTACTTACAAGGTTTCTTAAGCAAATTGATCATTCTGGACAATGGCAAGCCCGGGACAGAAAAAGGAATTCTTCGTTGGACCCTCTTCAAAAGAATCACTGAATCTATGAGATCACGGATGGAAAATTTTATCTCCAAATTGCTGAAAGGAATATTTGAAAGCAAGTGAAGTTTGTGTGGGCACAGCCTGGTGGATCTCGTCGAAAATACATGGTCTATATTTGGGTTTAGAAAGAAGAGGGGGGAAAAAAGAGGGGGGGGAATGAGAAAGAAAAAAGCCACCCACAAATGTCTTTGAAAAAGAAAGAAGCTTCTGGGAGAAATTGTTCTTGTTCAGGAAAAAAAAAATCAGTTAAAAATGTGCTCAAATTATGGGCAGGGTGCGATGGGAAAACGGGAGGGGGGGGCGCTAATTGCCTATGCAAGCGCTAACCTAACCCATCTCCCCCTTCACTATTTAGTCAGACCATGATCTAGCCAGAGATTGTCTTAAAAAGTAACTAAGAGACGTGCTTCAAAATTAAGGTAGCTGGCTGCTCTTTATCAGCCCACAACTTACATAATATTAAAAAAATGGCGAGGCCTAAATTCTCGCAAGAGACTTGCAACTCATTTGCATGATCTGAGACCAGTCTCTTTTAACTTCTGCAGAAAGTTATGCTCCATATGTGTGTCAGTCAAAAAACAAAACAAAACAAAATGGAGATCAAAATGTTTGTCAACCTTGGCCTCTTTTAAGATGGGTGGACTTCAACTTCCAGAGTTCCACAGCCAGCCTTGCTTGAAGTTGAAGTCCACCCATCTAAAAGAGGCCAAGGTTGACAAACATTGATCTAGAATAACAGAGTTGGAAGGGACCTTGGAGGTCTCCTAGTCCAACCCTCCTGCTTAGGCAGGAAACCCTACACCACTTTAGACAAATGGTTATCCAACATTTTCTTTAAAAGTTCCAGTGTTGGAGCATTCACAACTTCTGGAGGCAAGTCGTTCCACTGATTAATTGTTCTAACTGTCAGGAAATTTCTCCTTGGTTCTAGGTTGCTTCTCTCCTTGATTAGTTTCCACCCATTGCTTCTTGTCCTGCCCTCGGGTGCTTTGGAGAAGAGCTTGACTCCCTCTTCTTTGTGGCAGCCCCTGAGATATTGGAACACTGCTATCATGTCTCCCCTAGTCCTTCTTTTCATTAAACTAGACATACCCAGTTCCTGCAACCGTTTTTCATTCTAGATCAGCGGTTTGGAAACAATGGTCCTTTTATGACGTGTGGACTTCAACTCTCAGAATTCCTGAACCAGCTCGCTCAGCAATCCTGAGTTGAGTTGAAGTCCACAAGTCATAAAAGGGCCATCCGTCCCCATCCTAATCCTGATGATCAAAGCCTCAACCCCTTTGGGACTTCAAAATTACCCTTTAGACCTTTTTACCTTTTCTAAGCCTCATTCTCTAACTCAGACTGAAAAAACGTGTGTCTGTATTGCTAAGAAAAAACAGGCCTATACTGAAAATGGCACCCAGAGTTTCCTTCACCACTTGGTATTACTATAGGGAGGTTCACAGTTTGCATTAGGCCTAGTGTGATTTGTTTTTTTTTTGTTTTTGTTTTTAGTGAAGGAGCCAAGTCACCCTGTAAACCAGGGGTCTCCAAACTTGGCAACTTTAAGACTTGTGGACTTCAACTCCCAGAGTTTGTCAGCCAGCAAAGCAAAGCTGGCTGAGAAACTCTGGGAGTTGAAGTCCTCAAGTCTTAAAGTTGCCAAGTTTGGAGATCCCTGCTGTAAACCAATTCAAGGGTGACCATTGTATGTAAACATGGTAATGCTGATTTATTCCCCAAACTATAGAAAAATACAAGTCATAATAGCTTGGTGCTAAAGGAGGATACCAAGTTTCACCATCATGTTTCTTAAGTTTCCATCAGCATGTTGGCTGAGCAGAGGCAGAAAATATATTCTGTCTTATACAACCAAGCCATAAAATGTTGTGGGTGTCTTTGAGGGGAAGAGAATACACAGGAAAGGGCTGCCATTTTAGTGGAAATTTTGTGTTTCCTCAAACCTTTTGTTTTTCCTACAATGAGTCATGTTCCCAAAACGTACCCTGCTCTTTGAGAAGCCAAGAAAGTAGCTACTGCTTAAAACAGAAAAAGGGAATTAAGATTCTCTTGTCACCTTTGCTATTAGTTCTCTCTCCCTCTCCCTCCTCCGTGTGTGTGTGTGTGTGTGTGTGAGAGAGAGAGAGAGAGAGAGAGACAGACAGACAGACAGACAGAGACAGAGACAGAGACAGAGACAGAGACAGAGACAGAGAGAGAATATGAATATGAATTACTGGAGAAGGTATTGGACAGATGGAATAAAATTTCCTGGCCTTTCAATCACTTTTGAACTGAAGCCATTTTCTGCATAACGTTTTCTTACTCTGGTCACCTTCAGTGGAAACTTTGCAAGAGTGAACTAGCGATGAAAAATCTTCCATATGTTCTCTTTCTCCGCATCACCATTTATTTTCCTAATGCATTTTTATTTTTTTTTGGGCCAGCTGGTTTCCTGGAGCTTCTTGTACCCTTTTGCAAGCTACGGGTTGAGCAAAGCCTTTTGATTTTTGAATTACTAATTGCAGCTTTTGTAGACCACGCACAGAAAACCCGGAGCATGCATCGAACACCTGGTTGTGTGGGGCAGATCTCAGTGATCCCATTCGTTCAGGTTGAAAATTAGGAAATGGTTCCCACTCAACAGAGCCAAAGGTTTGGTTCGCATACTTGCCCACAGTTAAGTAACCAAGCAATACAATTTTCCAGATGTTGGATACTTGAATCGATGGTCAACTTGCCTTCCCATCCCTAGCCAGTGCTTCTTGAAGCCACACCATATCTGCATCTGGGGAGTATCCAAGTCTCTTAATCTACCATCAAGATCACTATATAAATATAATTATCAAAGCCCTCAGAATGTTTTTATAGTTCTTATGGAATTCTGTAGAGAGTCTCGATCATCCAAGTCATGGTGGTCCCAAAGGTGCTTTTTCCGGAGGCAACTGGACTTTCTTGTTTTTTCTTTGGAAGATGTTTCGCTTCTCATCCAAGAAGCTTCTTCAGTTCTGACAGAATAGTTGGGAAAGGAAGGATTTATATTGCTTGCAGACAGTTGGTAATCTGCATCCTTTTAGAGCCGTGATGGCGAACCTATAGCATGCGTGCCACAGGTGGCATGCAGAGCCATATCTGTGGCCACGTGAATGTTGCCCTAGCTCAGCTCCAGCGTGCATGCGTGCGCTAGCCAGCTGATTTTTGAGCCTTCTGGGCCTACCAGAAGTCAGAAAACAGGCCGTTTCCAGCCTCGGGAGGGTGGGGAAGGCCGTTTTCACCCTCCCCAGGCTCCAAGAAAGCTTCTGGAGCCTGGGGAGGGCGAAAAACAGGCCTACAGGGCCCACCGGTAACCTTTTTGCCATTGTGTGCCAAAAGTGGGGAGAGCGCGTCAGGGTCGCACATTCATGCACGTGGGGTGGGGGCGAGTGGGACATTGAATGATGGGTGTGGGCACGCGCGTGCGTGGCCCCCCGTGCTCCCCCCACTTTTGGCACACAACGGCAAAAAGGTTAGCCATCACTGTTTTAGAGGGTTGTTGAAGCACTTGGAGATTTATCTGTAAGGAGTATTGCTCCTTATGGAATCTTTTTTGAGTCCTATTTATCCCTCATTTAAACTCTTTCACTCTCTCTTTCATGGTTTCTTGTCTCCCCACCAACACCACTCATTATTATTATTATTTTCTTCTATGGTAGGAAAAAAGAAATAAGCAACGAGGCCAATTTTGATTGGCTGGCCTTGTTAGCGCAGGAGCAGATGGTCAACCTGGTCCCAAGCCACACAGAGCTTTCGAGATCACAATCGAGCATGTCGAATTTACTGAGAAATAGTCCAGTAGCCAGTGGCATAAATATGCTCCATACCATACGCCCAGTCTCAGTTAGCAATCATGCACCTGTGTTTGGTATTAATTGCAGTTTGTTAGCAACTCTAGACATAGCACAAATGTCTAGACAAAGTGTTCTCTGAATTTTGATGAGGATGGTCAGGCTGATATCTCCAGCCAGTACACACACACATACACACAAACACACACACACACACCTCCAGCACACTTCCCCCTGTTACAACTCTCTTTTGTTTGGCTTTTTACTGTACTCCATTGGTTTGCTGTTTTTACAGTTTGTATGCCATCCAGAGTCGATCATGTTGGGCAGCCTTAGCAATCTTAAATTACCATGTTTCCCCAAAAATAAGACCCTGTCTTATATTTTTGTGAATCCCGAAATAAGCGCTTGGCCTTAATTTTGGGGAGGTTTTATTATTTTAGGGTATGTGGAGCAAGATGGGGCTCCTCTTGCCGTCTTACCTGATTTCCAGCTCTGTGTTTAAATATTTTTGGGGAGGGCTTATTTTCGGGGGGAGGCTTATTTTAGCACACGCACTCAAAAGCCCGATTGGGCTTATTATCAGGGGATGTATTATTTTCAGGGAAACAGAGTATAATTACAAATAAATATGCATATTGTACCCCTGAGGTCATATGCCCATTCAAAGATCTAACAGCTTTCCAAAGGTAAGATTTTATTACAGTCATAGCCCAGCTCAAAAACAAGAGAAAACAAAATATAAGACCAAAATAAATAAATAAAAACCAATAAGTATAACATTGGTATGGTTAACTTGTGATGCATTTTTACAAAAGGTAAAGCAAAACCTAGCCATGTTATGAGAGGTTAGATCTCATTGATCAAATGATAGCAATTGTAAATAAAATGGACCTGGGTGGCAATGAAAAAATCTGAGTAGATGAGGGATATTAGCCTTAACTGGGTAATATAGCAAAATAACAGGACAAGAGTTGGTACTTCAGGGACTGATTCACCAATGGGCAAAGTCTTTGTTCAAATAAGACTCATAATTTCCTCTTGAGAATAGCTGTTGAAGGGTATTACACAGTGGTGAAATTCAAATTGTTTTACTACCGGTTCTGTGGGCGTGGCTTGGTGGGCGTGGCAGGGGAAGGATACTGCAAAATCTCCATTCCCTCCCCACTCCTGGGGGAAGGATATTGCAAAATCTCCATTCCCACCCCACTCCGGGGCCAGTCAGAGGCGGTATTTGCTGGTTCTCTGAACTACTCAAAATTTCCGCTACCGGTTCGCCAGAACCTGTCAAAACCTGCTGGATTTCACCCCTGGTATTACATCTTGCCAAGGTTAGGGCTCTTCTGATTTTGGGAAATCTTTGTTTAGATATCTAGCTAATTTTTTAAAAAAAAGATGAACGACTGCCCGTTACCACATCTTTGATTATAACTTGTATGCCCCTTTTTTAATTCATTAATCTTACAAACACGGATTCATCACACTCACCTTCTTTGGTGAAAAAGAAACTCAGTTTCAGTTGCTTCATAGGTTATATGGCAGCTTACAGAAGCATCAATTGACCATCGTGCTAATGAAGTCACAATAATTGGTTATTAACATATGCAAAAACTTAAAGCCAGGGACGGGAACTTGTAACCCTCTATCTGGAGCCTCCAGCAGTTTAGAAATATGAAAAAATAAAATAAAATCAGAAATGGCTTCTGAACCAAAATGGTTTAGAGTTTATTAAAATAGAAACATTCAAGCCATGGTTTGTTGGCAGGCTATATCCTGCACATCATAGCCAGCCTCAATCAGTAACTACACTGATTTGGACACGCGCTACTAAGTCAAAAAGCAAGACCCCATTCTGTTTTATTCTTACATGCAATCTAGGCTTTTAACCTCTAAATTTAGATTTAAAAGCAATTAGCGATCCTTAGGTCTTATAACTACGTCTGGAATTGGTATCTGGTATTGGTATTTTCACTCTTGTTTTATTAGAACAAAATACCCTGTTTCCCCCAAAATAAGACATCCCCTGATAATAAGCCCAATCAGGCTTTTGAGCGCATGGCAATAAGGCCAAGCGCTTATTTCAGGGTTCAAAAAAATGTAAGACAGGGTCTTATTTTCGGGGAAACACAGTATTTGCAATAAAAACCTTCCAGACGAAGTTGGGTACTTATCTGAGATGCAAAACCCAATTCAATCACTAGATGGCAGCAGCATGTGAGTTTTCAAGATGCTGCCATCTAGTGTCCAGATTTTGGCACTCTCGATCTGGTAGCCCTTGTTAAGGGCACCAGTCCAAGGAGCACGAAGGAAATCTGAATTTACAGCCTTGTAGGACACCAGTCTCCATTCAAGATAACCTGCTCAACAGACCCACATTTCACGAGTTTCTAAAGAAACCGTACCAAAAGTTCCAGATGTACATATTAGTGAAGATAAATACTAGCCAGAGAAATTCACCCAATTTAGCAAAAGTGTGAAAAAAGACCATCACCCTTATTCGGATAGAAGCAAATAAAGCATAAAGATTCTCGGCAGTCCTGTGAAGAATAGTGCTGTCTATGCTAAAAGAACACCATCTGGATTTTCAAAGCTGGCTGCCCTTCAAACACGATCTCGCTTCCCCTTCTTGCAATCTCTTTTTCACATTCCTGCTGCTTTTATAATATTAGGAGACGCAAGGAAAATTAAGGATTACATCATCACCACCTACCCACCCCACGACATCCTCATTTAGATTTGTTACAGCTATTCTACTGCAAAAGACGTCGTGCAGCTTATCCTAAAAGTGCTTTTTTCAAAAGGCAACTGGACTTTTTCCTGAAAGACTTGGCTTTTGTTTGAAAACGAAGTGTATCTGACCTAGGCTTCCTGATATAGTAAAATGCACACAATTAGTCCCAAAAAAACCCCTTTTTTTATTTTAATGGCTGTGAATTCCTTTCATTCACAGCACGTGCTGAATCACCAAGAGTTTATAAATAGTCCAACAGAAGTCTGCCACAGTCCTTCGGATGAGGCTGGTAAACACCCACCTTTATCTTCTTTCAAAGTACAAACCGACACCATCCACAACGTTGCTTCCTGCAAAGGCCCACGTGCCTTTGCTCTTCCTTTATATCTTATGGGAGGGACCAATCATCTCCAAGCCTTACTCCTGAGTCGTCCCTTTTGTTTTAACTGTTCTTGTCTTCTGACAGCTCCGCGCATGCGCGCACTAGGATCGGGCTCCCCGTTCCTCTGCCTCTCTGATGTCCGACTCTGGAGGCTCCCGAGTCCGTACATAACTCCCAGATGGCCCTGGCCCCATCTCTGCCTCCAATGCAGAGACCTCGTCCAAGCCTTCCCCAGACTCCAGGACTGGCCCATGTTCCTCCCCAGCCTCCTCACTCTCTGACTCTACTGTCACTCCGCAAGTTGCTGGTGGACCACAACACAAAGAAAGTCCAGTTGCCTTTTGAAAAAAGCTCCTTTGGGACAATCATGACCTATTGAGGATGACTGAGAATCTCCATAGATATCTGAGCAGCTTACAACACCCAATCCCCAATTTAAAGCATTACCATAGAACAGTGATGGCTAACCTTTTTGCCATCACGTGCCAAAATTGGGAGCGTGGAGGGGTCACACACACGTGTGCCCACATCCATAATTCTATCCCCCCCATGCTCCCCCTGCTTTTGGCACGCAATGGCACATGGGCCCAGTAGGCCCATTTTTCGCTCTCCTAGAGCCTTTCTAGGAGCCTGGGGAGGGCAAACACGGCCTTCCCCACCCCCCCTAGAGGCCCTCCGGAGGCTGGAAACAGCGTTTTTCCTGATTTCTGGTGAGCCCAGAAGGCCCAAAAATCAACTGGCTAGCGCACGCATGTGTGCCAGAGCTGAGCTCGCGTACCCATCAATATGGCTCCACGTGCCACCTGTGGCACTCGTGCCATAGGTTCGCTATCACGGCCATAGAACATAACAACATGGACAAAATCAAATACAACTATAAACACACTCTTACATTATCCCTTGGGAACAATTCGGTTTGGAGCCTGATTTGGCAGTATCGACAAACATCCATGAACCCAAGGGAATAACTGATAGCGCTATTACCCTGTTTCCCCCAAAATAAGACATCCCCTGCAGGGGTGGGTTCTAATTTTTTTTACTACCGGTTCTGTGGGTGTGGCTTATTTTGTGGGCATGGCTTGATGGTCATGTGACAATTCTTTAGGATTTTAGAGATGGTACTGGTCTACCAGACTTTTAACTGCTTGCAGAGCTGTACCGGTCTACCCATTTATTTTTGCAGGCACTGGTCTACCCATTTATTTTTGCAGGCACTGGTCTACCCATTTATTTTTACAGGCACCGGTCTACTCATGTATTTTTGCAGGCACTGGTCTACCCATTTATTTTTGCAGGCACCGGTCTACTCATTTGTTTTTGGAGGCACCGGTCTACCACCAAACTGCCTTTTACCATTGATCAGCTGTAGGGCAGCCCTTTGAAGCCCCGTGGCAAGAGTTTAAACAGTTTTTCCTTATAGCCCATCAGCTGGGACTCAGGAGGCAGCAATAAATTGGGGGTGAGGCCAAATAAAAGGTAAGAATAACGCTGTGGGGCGGGGGGGGCAGAACCGGTTCGGTGATGTCATATCGTCACCGCTACCGGCTCGGCGGAACCTGGCCGAACTGGGAGGAATCCCCCACTGATCCCCTGATAATAAGCCCAATCAGGCTTTTGAGCACATGGCAATAAGGCCAAGCGCTTATTTCAGGGTTCAAAAAAATATAAGACAAGGTCTTATTTTCGGGGAAACACAGTATAGGATTTGAGGTAGCCAGGTTGCACTGCTTTAATCATTCCGTTCAATGATTGTGAGCCAGTAATGACTATTGTAGTGTTCAGTAATTCGATATTTCTCTCTCAGTAAAGTGTCATGTTTTTAGAGTAAATGTAGCAGTTTTATGAGTTTCCACATTGTTTTGCTGGTTGGCATTAATATCGCTTTACTTTTTAGTATGTTCCAGTTAGCTTCCTTTGAAGAAAAGGAGGTTACAATCAACACAGCGATCATGAAAATTGAACTATTGTGCAGATGCTCATACTAAACACTTTTAGCTGCCAAGCCTGGCATGGTCTTATCATGGAACATCATGGTCTAGGAAGGGAGTTATGTTCCTCCTCCAATGTCTATGTATTGTTTGAAAAAGAGAAAAATGCCAGCTTCACTTTTTTATTACAGCTACAGAAACAATCCAAATCTTCAATTAATGTATATTTACAGCACTATCTACAGAGGCACTACAGACCATATCCAAAATGTTATGTAACCCCTCAGAATGTTATGTAAATGCAGTGTTCAGTTCTCCAGATAGTGTTATTCATACTTCTTATTAGTCATGTAGCATCAGTCTGGTTTTCTGCTGGCAAATGTCTCCATATCCTACTTAGCTTACATTTTGAGCTCTTTCATCCAAAGCAGAAGCCAACAAGACCAAAAGAGTCTTGAGATCTGTCTGGGATGGTCACTTCCAAAGTTACACAGAACAAAGATATAAGGGGACAGGAGGCACCACTGAAGTAAACAATAATCCTCACAAAATAAATGTATGCTCTCAGTGGTGGGATTCAAATAATTTAACAACCGATTCTTTACCCTAATGACCAGCTGGGTAGGCGTGGCTCTGTGGTCATGTGACCGTGTGGGCATGGCCAATTCAACGTCACTCAGGTCGATGGACGCTTCGCCTTAGCTGTTACAATGTAATAAGGGTTAACCAGAGAGGCAGTTTCTGTAAGCAGGGCAATAAAGATTAGGCTAGAAACAACACCAGAATGTTGTAATTCCTTACAGGATTAGCCCTGTAAAGTGGAAAAAAATAAAATAAGATTTCTTCCAACAACCGGTTCTCCAAACTGCTTAGAAAGTTAACTACCGGTTCTCCCAAATAGGTGAGAACTGGCTGAATCCCACCACTGTATGCTCTGAACTAACAAGGGAACTCAACAGGCATTTAATAATTTATCCCTTCTCTCATGTTAAAAATTGTAATTTGGCATGATTGGGAGGAGCTCCGTAAGACACACTTAAAACTTTGTGGGAGTGTGACCAGGGGTGGGTTCTACTTATCTTTACTACCAGTTTGTAATGGGATTGTGTGCACGCGTAAGCAGACATCAGGTCAGTGGGCAGAGCCTCCCACCGGTTTTACTACCGGTTCTTTAGAACCGATGCAAACTGGGGGCAACCCACCACTGAGTGTGACCCTGAGCAGAAGTTGTGTTCTTTTGTTCTACAACTATATTTTGTCTCAATTATGGGTTGCTTTAGGCATTTTAGGTGACAACGTATAAAACAAGGCAAGTTTCAATCAAATCCCTGGTTTGTGAAGCCCAGAATTATCACTGCTAAATAACAACAGCTTTTTAGGTGGAGAGGCATTTTACACAGGGAAACAAAGTATGTGGAAGCATGAATATATCGCCAGTGCTACGAGGGCACTAACTCTATAATCAGAGTCATCACAAGATCACAGAGTAGTAGAGCTGGAAGAGACTACAAGGATCATGAGTTCGAACCATGACATGTGCCCATCCATGACCAACGGACATTATTTACCATGTCCGTTAGGAAGGTTAAAGAAAAAATAATCAAGAGAGCAGCCAAACTGCACAACAAAAACCCCGTCCCATTTTCTGTGCATCCAGAACACACATTAAAAAGGGACAAGACTTCAGTTGTATGATTGCAACCACCATCTTGACACTTTGGATACCCTTGCGCACAGAGAGTTGGATGAGATTATTCTGATGACTTCCATCTTCAGAATTCTACAATAAAACAGCTACCAGGTTGTTCTACTTATTGTTTAGCGGTCTCTGGCCGACTTTAAAATATTAAACTTGGTGAAACCTAATTAGGGCTTGGGAAGGAACCATCTGTGAATCCCAGACCTGTAGATGAAAATATATTATGATGTGGTCATTTTAATGGTTTATTTTCTCTTTTTATTGTTTTGACTAGAGATCTGACAACATTGTCAGCTGCTAAGACATGGAAATCAAATCATACAACATCCCAGAAGATTAGAAGAACATAATAACTTCTACACTTTTGCCAAAAAATGTGATGAGGACATGGCCTTGGTTTCTGCAATTGTCAACCTGCCTTGAATGGGGCTCTGCAGTTCTATTTTACAGAGATTTGAAGATGTTTATTGATGAAGGGAATGTCTATTATCTGTTAATGCCCATCTTTGCATTTTAGAACTGATCCACAAATGTTAATATTGATATTTTAATAAAACGAGATTTGGCACTCCAGTTTGCTTATATAGATCCTCTATTGTATAGCTTTTTTCATCCGCCACAAATTCAATAGATGCTTTCCATGATTTGCCAATAGCCTCATGCAGTCAGTGATAAAACTCCAAATTGAAAGCATGCCCTTGAAAAAAAAAACATGGAGGAAAAAAAAGCACAGAATCTAGGGAACTCACACTTCAGAACATCATGAAATTATGCTCTTCACTTGCATAATTGCAGGTCAGAATCCTGCAGCAATGAACACAGCAACAGCACGCAAAACAAAACACACATCGCTTGCAGTGATAAAGAGACAGAATTGTCACAATGGTGATTAAAACTGGCTATACCAACTGACTGAAAATTTCAGAGAGCAATTAATAGACGCATGGGAAAGAGACGGCAGTATGCGCAAATGCAATTTCGGAGATGGTTAAATATTAACATTTTTGCTGCTAGATCCAAATCCAAGTGCAACCATCTCTAATAATTTCCACCGGTTCCAAAAAGATCCATTAAAGCAGGGAGCGCTTTGGATTCCTTCTATCAAACCATGTCATCTATGATTAGCTTTATTCATTAGACTTTCAGGCAGGCATTTCTTACTTGGAAGTCCCAAAGGTGCTTTTTTCAAAAGGCAGCAGGACTTTTGTTTTTCCTTGAAGACGTTTTGCTTCTCACTCCCAGAAGCTTCTTCAGTTCTGACTGAATGGTGGAGGAAGGAATATAAATCCTCTAGCAATGTTCAGATCTACACTACAGCTCTAGTAGTGATTTTTCCATCCAAATACAGATAGTCCTTGACGTCTGACCACAATTGAGTCCAAAATTTATGTTGCTAAGTGAGGAATTTGTTAAGTGAGTTTTGACCCATTTTACAATGGAAATTTTGGGCTCAATTGTGGTCGTAAATCAAAGATTACCTATACAATACAACCAATAGTTGCAGATTATGAGGCTCAGGTCTTTATAGTATCTATTCATTTTAATTAATCTCTCTATTAGACCCTAAAATTGTTTCCAATTTACTGGTATATAGTATTTAAGAATAATGAATCTGGTAACAATAACATTGCAATTTAGCCACTTCCAAATCCAAGAACAAATTCTGTCTCTTTCATCTATATCCCAAACCATACATTTTGTT
>WNWU01000048.1:402521-428417 GCA_012654045.1 Ptyas mucosa | reverse complement strand
TTTCATCTGTAGCCATTGTTTGCTAAATGTTACTGGAACAAAATGTACAATACAACAGAGTCACATAGATTAAATCACAGAAATCAACTTTATCGTGGTTAGATTGCATGGTTTGTTTAGTAACGAAGTGAATCTCATCCGTGTGCCATTAAGTCCAAAAGACAGACTCAAAGCTACTTATATTACTTTTTTAAAAATCCAACTCAGAGTTCGTAAACAATTCTCCAAACATTTTTTTAACCCACATAGCGAGACGACCTTTAGAAGATTAGGATCAGCCTGGCATCTTTCATTTAGACTTCTCCAGGACTGTCCTTTCCCTTCGGTCCTTGGGCTTTGGTCTTTTGGGGGCAACCTGCTTTAGATATCAGGACAGCGTAATTATTTCAATCCAAGCGTTCCTCTTATATCCATCACAAGTTGGTTGAGAATCAGCCTGTCCAACAACTGACCAGCAGTGATGGTGGGTAACTCTATGGTGAAACAGGAGACAGAACTCTATGCTGCTTCGTGGCACATCCCTCCCCAAATCTGTCAGTTCTTCTTCATGCTCCCGCTGTTGTGGCCCGTCAGCGGCCTGTGCAGATTGTAGCTGATTCTGACAATGAGGAGGCTGGTGTGGTGCTGCGCCAGCAGCCTGTGCAGCTGGCGCTCGAGTCGGACAGTGAGGAGGCTGGAGAAGATGTGGTGCCAGAGGCAGGGATTCAGCCAGGGCCTTCAGAACCTCCAGAAGCTCCTTTAAGTGAAGAGGACGAAGAGGAGGAGCCTCTTCTCAATGCACGGGTGTGCAGAGCTGCCAAAAGGCAGGAGTGGTTCGTCAGGAGGAGGTCTCCTCAAGAGTAAGGCTTGGGGCTAATTGGAAACTCCCTTAGCCTATTTAAGAAGGAACATCACTTGCAACAAGCTGTAGAGAACAACTTCAGTTCAATCTCCTTCGCGTCTGGATTCTCTGCAAAATTGTTTCTGGGCTTTCTGCCAACTCTAGTAAGACTGTGATTACCTTATCTTAGAATTCTGATAGGCTGTTAAGACAGTATTAACAGCCTTTGGTTGATAAAGACTAAGTTATTTGAGTAAAATAAGCTTTGTATAGAGTTTGTGTGTGCTGCGTTCTTTGGGGTCTGTACCTGGGGCAGAATACCCGCTTGATGTGGTTCTTCTGGCACAGTCCTAAATCCATGCCCAAAAAGAACCTGACTATCAGCTAGTATCAACAAATAGCAGAATAGTCAGAGTGAAACAGGTGGCTAAACTTGTCAATCCAGCTGTTTTCCCACCGGCTGATGAATGGGGAAGGAAATAAATACGGTGGAATGTAACAATCCCTGTCCTCTGTATACAGGTAATCCTTGACTTACAACAGTTCATTTAGTGAACATTCAAAGTTACAACAGTACTGGAAAAAAAGTGACTTATGACCATTTTTCACACTAATAATTGCTGCAGTATCCCTCACAGTCACATGATCAAAATTCAGATGCTTGGCAACCGATTCATATTTATGACGGGGTCATGTGATTACCTTTTGCGACCTTCTGACAAGCAAAGGCAATGGGAAAGCCAGATTCACTTAACAACCGTGTTACTAACTGAACAACTGTGGCAACGAAGGTCATAAAATGGGGCAAAGCTCACTTAACCGATGTCTCGCTTAGCAACAGAAATTCTAGGCTCGCTTGAGATCATTAAACTGTGGACTACCTGTACAATGTACATTAGAAATAAAACCAGAACCATTTGCCGGTATTACCCCTCTGGCAAGTCAGAAATCGACAACAGGAGCAGCAAATTTGATGCTGGTAATAATCTGCCACTTCAAGAATAGCTTGATACAATGGTGGGATTCAGCCGGTCCGGGCTGGTTCAAGCGAACCAGTAGTTAAATTGATGGCTGGCTCCACCCCTTCCCACCCCACCCCTTCCAGGAGTCCCCACATGCCCCATTTTGGCTCCCAGGTAAGTGGAGGGAGGCCTCCTACACCCAAAATAGGGCATTTTTGCTCCCCGGGAGGGGTGGGTGCAGGAGGCTGTCTGTCACACCCCTGGCCGGTGTGGCAGCGCCATGGCAGCGCCAACCTAACTGGTCATTAGGGCAGAGAACCGGTTGTTAAATTATTTGAATCCCACCATTGTCTGGATAGCATTATGGGGCCAAAACCTTGGAAAACAGTTGAAAAAGTCACTGCTCAGCTGATGCCGAGGGAAAGGCTAATAGTCTTGGCCAATTCAGTTGTTTCCTATGGTCTGCTAAGGAAGGAACAGAGATGGAAAATCCCATTTTCGTCCTCAAAAAATTGCTCCCTAAGTAAGCAGTAATTCGTGAAACCAAATCCGAATGAGGCAGAATCCTTGTCATTCTGGCACGGAGTGATAAAAATAAAATTAGAACTGTCATCATGTGCCCTAGTATCCTGACATCCAAAGCAGGTAACATCTGGCAGAGATGATCAGGGCATAATTCCATCTCTCTCTCTCACACACACACAGACAGACAGACACATACACACACATACAAAGAACAAGCTTCCTATCACCTGATGCGTGTGTGTGTACGTCAAGGGGAGGACAACCTAGCATTTAATCAAGAAAATAAATAAACTGCAAATCAGATAATTTGCTTTCTCTTTTTCTGCCCCCTCTGGATCTGGAGGAGGGATAATTAGGAAAGGTTAAAGGAGAAAGGATATTAACGGTACAAAAGAAAAGACCGATATCAATGAATAACACTGATTTAACAGAGAACGAAATGAAAGGTTTTCGAATCCCATCCCATTTTGCTTTCTATTTATTTGTTCATTATTGAAGAATAAAAGCTGCAAGGAGGCTACAGAAAGGGGGAAAAAAGCCTTGGGGAAAACCACATACAGCTATAATTTACAAAAAAATAAAAGAATCTATTAACAGGTTAAGATAAAAAAAGAATAACAGATGTGTGTGATACTATAAAATAGAATAAAACACACACACACACACACACACATATATATATATATAAAACTAAGCAGTGAGAACTACCATAAAGAGGCTATTTAAGTGCTGAAACAGAACATCAGATGGTAGCATTGGTGGTTTTCAACCACAAAATATTTGAGGCAGTGGTGAAATCTAAATTTTTTTACTATCGGTTCTGTGGGTGTGCCTTCGTGGGCGTGGCGTGCCTTGGTGGGCGTGGCTTAGTGGGCATGGCAGGGGAAGGATACTGCAAAATCTCCATTCCCTCCCCACTCCTGGGAGAAGGATATTGCAAAATCTCCAGTCCCACCCCACTCTGGAGCCAGCCAGAGGTGGTATTTGCTGGTTCTCTGAACTGTTCAAAATTTCCGCTATCGGTTCCCCAAACTGCTCAAAATTTCCACTACCGGTTCTCCAGAACCTGTCAGAACCTGCTGGATTTCACCCCTGATTTGAGGTGAATAAAAAGCAGGAAATTACCCACTTGTTTGGGGAGAGAAATGCTCTGGGTACACGTATATTATAAGCATTCTATTCCTCAATTCCCAACAGAGAAATCTGGAAGACATTCACAATTGGTATCACTTCTATAAAAATGTCAAAGACTCAGAAACTGCACAAAAGAATATCATGCGCAAATCTGCTCACCCATCCACTTTCCTGCCATCTGACCCAAACGTGGGGTGTATATTGGGTTTTCCCCCTGAATTACTCCCAGTTATGAAGGTAAATAAAGTTCTTTCACTCTCACTCCACACAAAAAGATAATAAAATAAAGAGTCCCTTCACTCTAAGCAATTCATGTTTGTCAGTAGAAATATTTCTCTGTATTTATCTGGTGGGTTGCAAAAAAAAATGCGAGAAGCTGCTATCTTACAGTAGGAGCTGTGTGAAGGAAATCAAGTATAGAAAATAGAAATAAAAGCATTGACATCTTCTCAGACATCACCAACTGCTGGGCCACCATACCTCAATTGAATTTAAAAGCCCTTATAAGATATGGAAATAACATGAGAAAATGCCTATAGTTTACCCTCAGACGTCTCCGGTAACTGTGGCTACTGGATTAGGAACGAAGAGAGCCAAGTTCCTAACCAGTGTTTTTCAAATTTGACAACTTTAAGATGTGTGGAATGGAACACTCAGAATCCCTTAATCTGGTGGTTCTCAACCTATGGTCCACGGATCAGTGGTGGGTTCCTCCCGGTTCGGCCCAGCCAGTAGTGGTGACAATATGACGTCACCGAACGGTTCTCTTTGTCTGGGAGCTGGGCTCTCCCGCCCGCCCCCGCGTTGTTCCTATCTTTATTTCTTCTTTTTTAGCCCAGCTGATAGGTGTGGCAGAGTGGATTGCCGCACCTCAGCTGGGCAGATACCTAATGTGCTTGCACGGAGTGCAAATTTGGCGCACATGTGAGTGAAGCAAGGCACATGCACGAAGAGAACCGGTAGTAAAGCCGGTTGGAACCCACCACTGCCATGGATCCCTGAGGCGAGACCGCAATGTCATTACAGAGCGTCCGCAAAGTCTTGAAGAAATGTTATGATTTAAATCTTGAGTTAAGTCTTGGGGCTCCATGGCCATGATCCATGGCCCCAAAAGGTATTTAAAAGGGGAGTGTGGTGAAGCAAAGGTTGAGAACCACTGTCTTAACCAGTACTGTTCTAAGGAAGAAACGGGTTCTAGGAATCAAATGATGGACCTTGGGTGATGACGAGGAGGAAGAGCAAAGGTTGGATTCAGCCTTACAACCAGAAGGAGGTTGAGCCATTCAAGAGCTCCCACCTATGGGAGGCCTGCAACTGAAGCAATTGGGGTGAAAAATACCAAGTGTACCATGGTTTCAAATAAACGGAAGCAGAACCAGAAATTCAACTCTTGAAAGCAAACCATGTTATGAAATTAGCTAGGCCTAAAGCTAATAAGGTCCAGAGAGAAAGTTCTAGTAGTTAAGATACTGGCCGAGGATACAGGATTCTTGCCTTAGGCGGAAATTTTGAGTAGTTCAGAGAACTGGCAAATACCACCTCTGGCTGGCCCCAGAATGGGGTGGAAATGGGGATTTTGATATACTTCCCCCAGGAATGGGGAGAGAATGGGGATTTTGCAGTATCCTTCCAGCCATGCCCACCGAACTGGTAGTAAAAAAATTTGGATTTCACCACTACTTTTTCCCCAACTACAGCAAATGTTATACAAGATGCAGGCACAGCTACAGTATATTATATAAGGCTTGCTTTTAACTGAATTGCTGGTTTACTAATTAATATAAAAATGGCTTCCCTTTGTTGTTACCTATTAAGTATTAAACTTGAAAGTGAGCAGGTAAAGGAGACGACGATTGCCTGGGCTAAAAACTGTGGCTATGCAATAGAATTAGACAAATGGCAGAAACTATGAGATAGAAATGTTAAATTGACTATGTCAACTGAATATAAGGAAAATTTGTATAAAATGTTTTACAGATGGCATTTTGCACCGGCAAGATTGGCAAAAATGTATAAAGACAGTTCCGTTAAATGTTGGAAGTGTAATCAATCGCCTGGTTCATATTATCATGTGTGGTGAACATGCCCAAAAACTAAAAAATATTGGATGAAAATTGGTTAGAAAAAATGACAAAGCAACATATAGACTTGAAACCAGAGATATTTTTGTTGGGCATTCTACCGGAAAAATATGATAAAAAAGATTATATATCTGGTCTTGCATATTTTAACTGCAACTAGAATTGTATTTGTCCAACAATGGAAAAATGATGAGATTCCGTCTGAGGGGAATGTAATTAAGAAAATACTAGAAGGTGCAGAATTGGAGAGATTTAACGCTCACAATTAAAAATAAAGAAGAAACTGAATATTTGTTGATATGGGATGTATTCTATCAATGGCTAGGCAATAGAAACAGAAGTTAAAAAGGAGGAGATACAAAAAAAGAAAATGTTAATGTGAACATTGTTAAAAAAGATGATGTTAAGTATTATTGTTATTATATTATTAATATTATGGTGATGGATACTACAACAAACACATGGGTTATGATTGTTTAAAAATAACTGTACCCAGATCACACATTGTTTGATGGAAATTGAATGTTATATAAATAAAACAAATATAACATGGGGGGAAAAATGGCTTCCCTTGATGGATGCAAATTTGTGTCACTTTTAATGGAAGAAATTTCAGTACAGCCCTAGTTCAGACCTCCACCTGAATGGACAATGTATGTGAGAATATCTCGCTTGCCTATTGACAGTCCTTCAGATCCTATTGCATCTGAATGCCTGTGCAAAGTGAAAAACTGGGTTCTTTATTTCTGAATGCCAATTGAGACCCAAACTTAAATTCACATCTTTGGAAACAGTAAATAAGTAATAATGCAACTATCATCATTGTTTGTCTATCTCTGCAGGAACATCTACAAGTAGAGAGGTTTAAAAGAATCAAGATGGCACTGACAATTAAACTCCTACTCAGGGGTGAAATGTAAAATGTGTTACTACCGGTTCTGTGGGCGTGGCTTGGGGGGGTTTAATGGGACTGGGTGGGCGTGGCCAACTTTTTTTTTTTAACTTTTCAAAACATTTTTTCTAATGCTTTGAAAAGCCTCTGCTGATCAGGCAACTCAGCTGGGATTGTCAGAGAGGCATTTTTAAAAATTCTTTGAAAAGCCTCTCTGACAATCAGGCAACTCAGCTAGGATCGTCAGAGACTTTTCAAAGCATTTTTTTTACCACCTCTTTGGCGAAGAATTTGCAGAAAAAAATGTTTTGAAAAGCCTCTGAGTATTCCAGCTGAGCCGCGCGATCATCAGAGGGTTTTCTTTTTTACTTTTAAAAGCATTTTTTCGTCGGAAGAGGTTGTAGAAAAAATGCTTTTAAAAGTTAAAAAAAAAGTCTCTGATGATCGTGCGACTCAGCTGAGCATGGGGGGGGGGCAGGGATTTTTACTACCAGTTCTCCGAACCACCCGCCGCCATCGCTACCGGATCGGGCGATCCAGTCTGAACCGGGAGCATTTCACCCCTGCTCCTACTCCCTTTTTATGCATATAAGAAGAAAGTGGAGCTTCAATCACTTGGTTCCATCTTCCATCTTCCATCTTGCCTTTATTTATTTCCCCTCCCCAGCTGATATTTTTTAGCGATAGTGGCGAATATCTGTAGCTTGGGTATAGGATGAAGGTGGAGGTTTGTTCCTTGAGCTTCTGAGTTGGTTTCCGAATATTTCATTACCAGGCTAGGTAAAATCTTCAGTAGAATTTAGGGGATTTCAGTGTTGATGTTCTTCTGCTTATAAAGACTTCATGTGGTCAGTGGGTCTTGTGATGGGGAAGTCAATCAGGTGAGGGTCAGGTGATGTGTCAGGTGTAGGTTGTGCCAAGTGAGAATCTTGTGATGGGTTAGGTGTGGATCACATCATGTGGGGGTCTTGTGATGGGTCTTGTAATCGGTAGGTCATGTCAGGAGAGGGTCATTGGGAGGTGGAAGTGCTGATGGGGAGGGTTGCATGGGTTGGTTGAGGGTCAGTGCCATTTTGGTTGGCTGTGTGGTTGATTTGAATTCTGAGGAGTTTGTAGGCTGGTGTAGGTTGATGTATCTGTTGATGGAACTGCTTGTGGAATGCCTGATTTTTTATTTATTTTTTTTAGATTATTGCAATGTGTGAACCCCATAGCAAGGGGAGAGCCAGGGTGGGCTTCAAAATTTTTAGCAAGGGGTTCTCTGGCTGGTTGCTGGGTGGGCGTGGTCTAGTCGGCCTCCTGCACCACAGTGGGGGGTGGGGGGGCATTTTTGCCCTCCCTGGGCTCCGGAGGCTTTCTTCGAGACTCGAGGAGGGTGAAAAGAGCCTCCTCAGGCTCCAGAGGCTCTCTGGAGTTTCCGGCCTTCCCAAACTTCTGGTAGGCCCGTTTTTCGCCCTCCCCAAGCCTCCACGCGCATTCTGCACTTACCTGCATCCAGAACGGGCTGCGTGGGGACTCCTGGGAAGGGTAGGGTGCGGTGGGCGGGGCCAGCCAGGAGGGGGATTTGGGGGTTCTCTGAGCTGCGCAGAATCTTACCTAGAGGTTCTCCCGAACCCCCTGCAGCCCACCCCTGGGGAGAGCCATATTTTGAGGAGGGGACAAATCACTCTTTTAAACCATGTTGGCTTATCTACAAGGTTTGCTGTGATTTTTTTAAATTCATAATCATGGCTTGGATTGTTTTTGTGTTCCACCTGTAATGTTAGAACTTCCAAAAGAAATGGAAGGAAAACCAAGACTTGGCTGTATAAATTATAACTGGGATTTTCACCTGCTAAACTAATTCCGATTTATTTAAAAACATGGTTTGTGTTAAGTTTCCAAATAAAGTTGAAATATTCCTTACCGCTGTCAAATGTAATCTTATATTCCTCCACTCAGGCTTCTTCCGAACATCAGAATATTGCATACAATCCGTGGGTAGCACCCGTTAATGGTTATGTTTCCAGCTGTTTATGGAGAAATAGCAACAGAATTATAATTTAGTAGAGAAAGACAATTCTTTAAGTGACAATTTGCAACAGAAACTCACATTTGCCTTCACAGCAGTAAGCCCTGCTATGTTCAAGTAGGTTTTATTCTCAGAATATTAATTCAGTCTTATTGATTTCAGTATTTTTCACCTGCTTCCGATTGCATTATTCTGTGATTTTGTTACTGTTTAAGTCAGGAGTCTGCAACCTTAAATACTCAAAGAGCCACTTGGACCCGTTTCCCACAGAAAAAAAACAAACAAACACCAGGAGCCACAAAACCTGGTTGGGCTTGGTCAACTCCACATCACTCACTTCCATCCAGTCATATGACCCCCTAGCCACACTTACACAGCCAGTTATTAGGGCAGAGAACCAGTTGTTAAAAAACACCAGGAACCACAAAACCCTTTTCTCTCTTTCTCCCTCCCTCCCTCTCTGTATCTCTCTATGTCTCTCTCTCTTCCCCCCTCTGTATCTCTCTTCCCTTCTCCCTATCTTCCCCTCTCTCTCTGTATCTCTCGCTATATATCTCTCTATGTCTCTCTCCCCCCCCTCTGTATCTCTCTTCCCCTCTCCCTCTCTATCTCCCCCTCTCTCTGTGTATCTCTCTATGTCTCTCTCTCTCTCCCCCCCCCGTATCTATCTTCCCCTCTCCCTCTCTATCTCCGCCCCCTCTGTATCTCTCTCTATCTATGTCTCTTTCTCCCCATCTCCCTCTCTCCTCTCCTCTCTCTGTGTATCTCTTAGATTTCCAAGGCCAGGTGAACAGTGACTGGGAGGGGAGGGCAAGGGGCGGGGCCAGCCAGTGATGGAACAGGGAGCCACAGCAGAGGATCCAAAGAGCCGCATGTGGCTCCGGAGCTGCGGGTTGCTGACACCTGGTTTAAGTGGTTAGATAGAAAGTCTCTATATGTCACATGTAAACTCTGGTGGCTGTAGTCAACAATCTTGACATAATTGTTACACTACTGTTATCAAGATCACCCAAACTAAAATTTTAGTTTAATGAGCCTGTAAGATGCTTCCAATTTCTGCATGACTTAAAAAAAATGAGTAAAGTGAAATTTAAATGCTATTTTATATTCCATGTTATGTCACTGAAATTCAGGATCCATGTACAGGTAGTCCTCAACTTACAACAGTTCACTTAGTGGCCGTTTGAAGTTTCAGTGGCACTGAAAAAAGTGACTTCTGATCATTTTTCACACTTAAGCTCATTGCAGCATCCCCATGGCCCCGTGATTTGCATTCAGATGCTTGAACACTGACTCACATTTATGACGGTTGCGGTGTCCTGGGGTCATGTGATCACCTTTTAGGACCTTCTGACAAGCAAAGGCAATGGGGAAGCCCGATTCACTTAACAACCGTGTTACTGATTTAATAACGGCAGTGATTCGCTTAACAATTGTGGCAGGAAATGTTGTAAAACGGGGCAAAACTCACTTAATCAATGTTTCACTTAGCAGCCTAAATTCCGGGCTCAACTGTGGTTATAAGTTGAGGACTACCTGTATTTTCAATCGGCAGGAGGGAAAAAAAACTGGGCACTGAAACAAAATGCGAAGATATTTAGTTTACATTCAAAATAATACTTTCAGACTAGTAACAGAGACAGCTGCATTTTTAAAAAATATCATATTAATTTTCAATAATTAGAATACAAAAACATGACATATTATTTATTTATTTATTTATGTATTGGTTCAATTTATATGCTGCCCTTCTCTGGAGACTCAGGGCGGCTTACAATGCGTTAAGCAATAGCCTTCATACTTTTGTATATACCTGCTTAGTAGGGCTTTCGGGCCCCCCCTAAGCAGTGTTCTTTTTTTATACAAAGTCAGCTTATTGCCCTCACAATCCGGGTCCTCATTTTACCTACCTCGGAAGGATGGAAGGCTGAGTCAACCTTGAGCCTGGTGAGATTCGAACTTGCAGTAATTGCAGGCAGCTGGTGCTACTTAAGAGCACTTTAGTCTGCTGCGCCACCAAGGCTCTTTATACCTACCCTGTTTCCCCCAAAATAAGACATCCCGTGATAATAAACCCAATCAGGCTTTAGAGCGCATGGCAATAAGGCCAAGCGCTTATTTCAGGGTTCAAAAAAATATAAGTCAGGGTCTTATATTCGGGGAAACACGGTATAATGTACTTATACTCTATACATTCTAACTAAATCCAATCCTAGTTTATCTCATTCTTTTTTCCTTTTCGTACCACTTCTCCCATATTACGTAGTATTCCAAATCTGTCAATCCTTTTAGTTCAAGTGTCAATTTGTCTATTTCAGCACAGTTGAAAACTTTTTTTTAATTATTAAGTCTTCAGAGAGTATATTTGTATTTTTCCAACACTGCGCAAAGGTTAGTCTTGCCGCCGTTATTATTTGTAGAATGCTGGACGTTGTTGTTTTTTCTATCATATTTCCCTTTCGTAATCCCAAGAAGAAACAATTCCAGTGTGTATGCTATTTGAAAGCCAGTTAATTCCTGTAACCAAGTTTGTATTTTTTTCCAAAATTTTTTCGAGTCTGGGCATCACCGCCATGAATGAAAGAAGGTACCCTGTTTTTGTCTACATTTCCAACAATTTCGGGTTAAATCTGGGTATATTTTTGCCAACCTTGAAGGTGCCAAATACCAACGATAAAACATTTTGTATTGGTTCTCTTTATGTTTTGCTGATTTTGTTATTTTATAATTTCTGCTCCAAATTGTTTCGAGACGGCTGTCCATCCGTTTAGAGTTAAAACAGTTCCCATGAGACGGCTGCATTTTAATGGGAACTGTTTAACTCTAAATGGATGGACAGAAGATGGTACTTTTGGGTAAGACAAAACGGTTCTAAGAATAGACGGGGGGGGGGGATTAATTGCATTATGTGTAACAATATATAGATTTTTTTTTTTAATGAAGGGTAACAAGACTGCCAAATGACATTCATTGGAAAGAGACACATGTTTTCCACTGCTTGCTTTGTTCATATGCAAATTATGGGCTTGGTGAAGAAAGCTGAATGAGCTCATCCCCACCTTAGATTTTTGAGGCTGTGTTTGGGCTTTAATTTTTCTGATAACAGCTACTTTCCCTTGGGAAAAATTTGGTTGGGAAGAGCAAGCCTAAAATGGGTGGGGCCCCACCTCCTCCTTTTCAGGCCCTCTGTTTCTTTCGTGGCACCTCTTTTCCTGCTTTTTTAAAAATTTATTCCCAGCATTATTTCCTTTCTCTTTCTTTTTCCTTCTCTCAAATGGGGAAAAAAAAATAAAAATCATTGCGGCTGGAGGCTTAGTGGATTGTTTGGGAAGGGGTGGTGGTATTGAAATTAGAACACTTGCTTTTGTCCTGCCTTCAGCTTTCTTCTCCAACATACAGTCCTCGACTTACGACCACAATTGAGCCCAAAATCTATGGTGCTAAGTGAGACATTTGTGAAGTGAGTTTTACGGCTTCATTTTTACAGCTTTTCTTGCTAAGTGAATCACCTGCAAATGCTAAGTTAGCAACACTAACTTGTTCAGTGAATCTTATTTCCCCGTTGACTTTGTTCGCCAGAAGATCACAAAACAGGATTACATGATCCCATCAGTTGCCAGGTGTCTGAATTTTGATCACATACCATGGGGATGCTGAAATGGTTGTTAAGTGTGAAAACGGCCATAAGTAATTTTTTTCAGTGCTCTTGTAACTTCGAACGGTCACTAAATGAACTGTTGTAAGTTCGAGGACTACCTGTAGTTATTTTCCAATATCTTTGCACACCCAGATGGAGTATTACTGAGGAAAAATGGCAGCTTTTACACCAGAGAGAGAGAGAGAGAGAGAGAGAGAGAGAGAGAGAGGGAGGGAGGGAGAGAGAGAGAGGGAGAGAGAGAGAGAGAGAAATTCTGGTCTTCTGCATAAGCGCTTTGACAATAGCAGTCCCAAACAGGATCCTCAACTCACATAAAAGCAATTACAAATTGTTCCGTCATTCCTCCAGGATAATTGCATGCCCAGAATTGGAACTGAATTTGCCTGCGAGGACTGCACCCGGAAGATTGTTATGGAGGAATTTTATGTTCTCCCCCCCCCCCCCCGGATTGGATCCGAGACTCCATATTGACGCAGCGAAATGTGGGCTTGCAACTTGTTACTGCTCATTTTCTGAATGAAATGGTTCGTTTACACACAAACCAAGTTCGCAGATTAGGTCTGAGATTCAGAAGGAGTGAAGCCCACATCAAGCCCTTGTTCTAGAATGATCGGGGTGAGGAACGATGGCCTCTTTACAACCTGTGGACTTCGACTCCCAGAATTCCCGGGCCAGCATGGAATTCTGGGAGTCGGAGTCCACAGGTCCTAAAGGGTATTCCCCATCCCTGTTCTAGAACAGGGGTCTCCAACCTTGGCCACTTTAAGACTTGTGGACTTCAACTCCCAGAATTCCTCAGCCAGCGAAGCTGGGAGTTGAAGTCCACAAGTCTTCAAGTTGCCAAGGTTGGAGACCCCTACTCTATAGTACATTTTACAGACAGTCCTTGATTTACAATCAAGCAAAGCAAAGCTGGCTGAGGAATTCTGGGAGTTGAAGTCCACAAGTCTTAAAGTGGCCAAGGTTGGAGACCTCTGTTCTGGATGATGACTCCAAACTCCAAACTTTCCCATAAACGTTTATTATTTCCAACAAGATTTGGGCATGCTACCTCAACAAAGGCTGGTTCTCAAAACAAGAGCTAGTTCCCATATGAACTGGAGGAGGAAAATGGTGAAATGTGCCAAATTGGGAGTGGCTCTCTTTTGTTTTGAGAAGCTTTTGTTGTGTCTTCTTAGCTATCTCTGCTCTGCTTTTTCCCCCCCAAATGCCATCTGACCTGAAATTTTCCATAACAAGTCGTGCTCCCTTTATCGCACTCCTCTGAATGGGTCATATAGCTCTCTCATCTTTCATGCACATCCACTTCACATAAATACACAAAAGGCACAAGGCATAGATACAGAAATCACAGCTGCACGTATTGTTTTGAACAGAGGAACATTCAAGTACAGGTAGTCCTTGACTTACAAAACTTCACTTAGTGACCATTCGCACGGGTGGTATTCACCTACCTTCGCTATCGGTTCGCAAATGTGAGCACGCTCGTGTGTGCGCTCACTTCACTCGCACGTGGCACCTCCCTGTGTGCGTAGAGCGTCAAAAACTTGCATTAATGGGATGGGATGACGTCTGGGCGGGTGGGCGGAGCCTCCCGCAGCTGCCGCTACCAGTTTGCACCAACCGGATAGAACCGGGTGAATACAGTACCACCACTGACGGCACTGGGAAAAGTGACTTATGACCATTTTTCACACTTATGACCATTGCAGCATTTCCATGGTCACATGATATACATTGACAAGTGACAAGTGATTCACATTTATGACAGTTGCAGTGTCCTGAGATCATGTGATCCCTTATATGACCTTCTGACAAGCAAATTCAAAGGGGGAAGCCAGATTCACTTAACAGCCGTGTTACTAATTTAACAACTGCAGTGATTCACTTAACAAATGTGTCAAGAAAAGGTGTAAAATGGAGCAGGACTCACTTAACAAATGTCTCACTTGGCAACATAAATGTTGGTCTCAATTGTGGTCATATGTTTGAGGACTACCTGCAACAGTTCATTTAGTTCATTTTGACCATTCGAAGTTACAATGGCATTGAAAAAGGTGACTTATGACCATTTTTCACACTTACGACTGTTGCCGCATCTCCATGGTCATGTGGCCAAAATTCAGATGCTTGGCAATTGACTCATATTTATGATGGTTGCAGTGTCCTGGGGTCATGTGATCACCTTTTGCGGCCTTCTGACAAGCAAAGTCAACGGGGAAGACAGATTTACTTAACAACTGTGTTACTAACTTAACAACGGAAGCAATTCACTTAACAGCTGTGGCAAGAAAGGTCGTAAAATGATGCAAAGTTCACTTAACAACCGTTTCGCTTAGCAACAGAAATTTTGAGCTCAGTTGTGGTTGTAAGTCAAGGTCTACTTGTATACACACACACTTTCACACAACACTGGGGCGTTCCCATGTGACACCTCTCCTGCACGAGCTGCATTGGCTCCTGGTGGTCTTTCGGGTGCGCTTCAAGGTGTTGGTTACCACCTTTAAAGCGCTCCATGGCTTAGGCCTGGGTACTTATGGGACCGCCTTCTACCACTGATAGTACGCTCCCACAGAGAGGGACTCCTCAGGGTGCCGTCGGCCAGGCTATGTCGGCTGGCGATCCCCAGGGGGAGGGCCTTCTCTGTGGCAGCACCTGTCCTTTGGAACAACCTGCCCCTGGAGATACGTAGGATCCCAGATCTCCGTGCTTTTTGCCGTGCCCTTAAAACTTTTTTATTTCATCAAGCTGGGCTGGCTTGACCCCCCCTCCCCCAAAGATCTTTTTAATTATTAATTGATTTTAGTTGGGATGTTTTAAATTTTATTGGGCCAAAACTTGTTTAATTCTTTTAAAATAATTTTAAATTTTGTATGTGATGTTTTTATTCTTGGCTGTTCACCGCCCTGAGTCCAGTAGCAAAAGAGCGATATAAAAATCTAATTAAATAAATAAATAAATAAATAAACACAGGATAATACTTGAAGCAATAAAATAGTTTCACATCCTTGACAATCCCAGACAATGTTTTTCAACCTCAGCAACTTTAAGATGCAGGCTGAGGAATTCTGGGAATTGAAGTCCACACATTTTAAAGTTGCCTTCACTTCAGAGGTGGTTTTAAGCAGGTTCTGATCAGTTCTGGAGAACCAGTAGCAGAAATTTTGAGTAGTTCAGAGAACCTGTAGTAAAAATTCTGACTGGCCCCACCTCCATCTTTTCTCTGCCTTCCAAGTCCCAGCTGATCGGGAGGAAATGGGGATTTTGCAGTATCCTTCCCCTGGATTTGGGAGGAAATGGGGATTTTACAGTATCCTTCCCCTGGAGTGGGGAAGAAATGGAGATTTTACAGTATCCTTCCCCTACCACGCCCACCAAGCCATGCCACGCCCACCAAACCACACCCACAGAACCTGTAGTGTAAAAAAAAATTACTACAGGTTTTTTACTACTCAGTCGCTGGCTGAGGAATTCTGGGAATTGAAGTCCACAAGTCTTAAAGTTGCCAAGATTGGAGACCCCTGCTATAACCTATACTTGGAAGTGGAGGAAGGGAAAGCACAGAAACGGATTAATTTTTGTTCTATGGTGGACAAACACACGCAGGAAGCATTTGTACTTAATGTAGGAAACACTCTTAAGTCACTTGCCATGATAATAAGGCTTGTTGTTCTGGACAGATCCTCTCTCTCTCTCTGAAATGGCTTTGAGTCATCCCTGGAGGAGTAAAGACAGTCTACCATTAAGCACAAATTGGACTCTCTGACTTGCACGCTTGTGCTACGTGACAACAGCACTCCACATGTTAGCATCTGTAATTTAACAACCAGTGCCTACCGTTCTGAGACCTCAAAGATCTCATATCTTTGCAGGCCCATAAAATACCAGCCAATATTTTTATTTTCTTATCTGGAATTCCACACCACGATAATACAAACCGGTGGCCATTGCAATGATTCTGGAAAGCTGGCAGACACAAACCAGCCTCCCACTAAATGGCCATTAAATACTAATTTAATATCATCCTTTCAACAATCACCACAAATAACACTCAGGAAAATAAAACTTCAGGGCCCAGTCTTCAGGCAGGGTCATTATTAACAAAAACACAGAGAATACGGAGGCATTTTCCTACCACCTTTTAAGGGGCGAAAGTACTCTAACGTTGTGAAAAGTTTTATGGCAGAATTAAAGGAAGTAAGTTATTCCTAAGTACATTGAACACAAAGATTTTTTTTTTAAAAAAAAGAGAGATGGCAAACGCATATCAGGAAGATAACCATAGTTCCCATTAGCAAAAGACAGAAAGTGCTATAGCACTTTAAAGTAATTGCCACAATAACACAAGAAAAGTCAGTATTACATCACATGTCACTTTAGAGATGTTCTGATGGGGATATAAAACACAGCTTGGGGGTTTACTTAATCCGTCTCTTCTCCCTTCATGCAAGAAACAGAGCTCAAAAGCTTTCATTGGTGAACCAACCATTGTTTCTTGTGTAGGCATATTCCAGGAGCGCTAATTTAATTGAAAATCTGAAAAGTAGGATTATTAATAATAATTAATTATATTAATTAATTAATTAATTAATAATAATTAATAATTATATATTAATATTAATGATTAATATGCCTTCTTGAAAGATGACTTCTAAAAATGGCGCTTGATGTTAGCTTGACTGGACGGATCCATCAAGGGGTGGGCTGCTGGGGGTTCGCAGGAGAACCTCTAGCTAAGATTCTGTGCAGTTTGGAGAATCACCAAATCCCACTCCTGGCTGGCCACGCCCCCCCCCCCCCCCCCCCCCCCCCGGGGCCCCCAAACGCCCCATTTTGGATGCAGAGGGCGAAAAATGGGCCTACCGGAAGTTCAGGAAGGCAGGAAATGAGCCCGTTTCCGGCCTCCAGAGCTTGAGGAGGCTGTTTTCACCCTCCCGGAGGCTCGAAAAAAGCCTCTGGAGCCTGGGGAGGACAAAAACACCCTACCCCTGCCATGGTAGAGAACCCTTTGGTAAAATTTTTGAAGCCCATCCCTGCACACACACATCCTTCCATGGATATCCTTTTACATCAGATGGCATTGGAACATTTGGGTGAACCATGTTGTTAGAAAGGAATTTCTATTCTGGTTGTACCCGGAAATGTGTCTCTGCTTGATAACACAAATGTTTCTGTTTAAGATTGTGTGTGTGTGTGTGTGTGTGTGTGTTTAAGTGTGTGTGTGTGTGTATACAAAAGCAGCTAAAAGAAATCAGAGCTCGGGCATGAACTTGAACCGGCAAAGACAAAAGGAATCATTTATATTAATCGCTGCTTCTTTTGCCACAGCAAGATGTCTCGTTTTAACCGGTCGGGGAAACAAAAAGCTTTTCACAGATTCGATAGCGGGTTCCACATTCTCCAGCAGTGAAAAGTGCTGGGCTGACAATGTTAATTCTGGCAACAAGGAGCCTTTATACGCTGCTTTCTCCAGCACCTGGAGCAATGAATGCCGTTCGTGCTGTATGTAATCCCAGGAGCGAGGAAATACCCGCAAGCGAAAATTTGGGTACATTGGGTACACTTGAGAATAATTATGAAGTTACATAAAATATAACATAAAAGAAAAAAATAGGGTTTCCTACACAAAGTTGAATAATCAGTGGGATATAGTGATTATTAGATCTGGATCAAAAGAATCAAAAGGGGCGGTAATCTTATCCCTGGGTAGGGTTCACCTATCCTTACCCCACACCTACTCAGTCTCTGAGCTCAGGGAGCAGCATTGCTATTAATTAATTAATTAATGAGGTTTACTTCCCCCTCACACCATATTCTAGCACTTTACTGGAGCATCTGCATTTTGTAAACTTGTGTTGTGAACATGACATGTACTACAGAGGTGGGACTCGCTTACCTTCACTACCAGGTCACTAAAATGAGCACACACGCCACCTCTGCGTATGTGCACAGCCTTCTGCGCATGCACAGTAATGGTGCATTATGTCTGGGCGGGGGGAACTGAGCCTCCCGTAGTCACCACTACCGGTTCGTTTGATTCAGAGAGAACCGGCTGAATCCCACCACTGGTGGGAAGTAGTGATACTTCAATCACACAGTCACAATTACCCTCTTTTTTTTTTTGGCTTAATCATCCCCTTAAGTGATATGTCAGCCCTGGAGGCCATCTTTCTCTTTGGATCTTCAGGGCTGCCACATTTAGTGTGGGAAACTGGGAGGGGGATTGCATGTAGTGGGTAGAGATAGCCAAAATAACATTCTTTTCTCTGGGAGTCAAGGACGTTCAGCCTGCACCTGGAAAGAAGTGACTGGGACACATTTCCAGTTGGGATGGTGGATTGATTGGACCATGTAATGGACTTGTGGGTGCAGGGGAAGGGACTTTGACTTTCCTTTGGGTGGGGAAAACCCGGGGTGTTTTCAGATTCAGGTTTTCCTAGATGTGCCAATATGATAATAAAATAATCTAATAAAATGGAACTTTGAGGAACTGCTGGTCTCGGAATTTTTTAGAAGGCCCTAAAAAATCTCTTTGATCCTGCACTCTGTTTAAAGACATGTCCCGTGCACTGAAATTGGTCCATGCTTTGTTGTTATTCTCTTGTTATTTTAAAAGTCAGACAAATTAGTAGAAATAAATACTTCAAGGATATTTTCAAGATATGATAAAAACAACACCTGCAGACACTCCATATCTTATGTTTCAAAGAACTGAACTGTACGGGTGAATGGAAAAAAATATTCAATTATCAACATATTCTAGAAGCTAATATCCTTCTACCATTGAAGAATCTCTGTCTCGGGTTCAACAACAACAACAAAACCATTAATCTACCTTCAAATCAACCATGAAATTCTTACAGGAAAAGGGATAAAGAATTTGGAATGCCCTACACAGGCCCCAGAACTGGATTGGTATTAAAAATGTATAAGGGCATATAAAACATGCAATCCCGGTAAGAAGACCTAACGCTATTTCTGAGCCTGAAGATATTTATAAGGAAAGCAAAGAAAAATATTTCCAAAAGCAAGAATATAAACATTTTAGCTAACCTCAAAAAAAGTTTGGAAGCTGTTATCTCTTCCAAAAGAAATGTAGAAAGGTAGAACCCACTCTTCTCTAGAAGGATGAAATATTTTGAGAAATATTAAAAAGGCAGAATATTATATTTCCCTGGATGAGAAATGGAGAAACATGTTCTTGGAAAGCAGCCCCCACCTTCCTTAATAGCCCACAACACTTAAGAGATAAAGAGATAGCTGACTCTATTGATAAGTAAATACCCTCACCCAAGATCCAACAAAGATAAGATTAGCCCTCAGCTACAATAGGAATTGCCCAATGCCCCTTCATTGTATCATCTCACCCCCAGCAGTTCAAACTTCAACCAAACTTAGCTCAGACTAAGTAGAATTTGTACATGGCCCCATGGGAGTCTGACAACGGCCAATGGAATACATGTCCTTGCGCAGAAACAGGAAGTTCAAGTGCAAAGCCCAAGAGAATATATAAATACCCCCCCCCCCCACTCTCGGCTCCATGTGGTCAGCTGCACCAGAACCACAACCCAAGTGGTTCTGTTCATCAATAAATGAACCATCTTTCCAATCAGCCTCCATATTCTACAGAGGAATTATTGAGTCTGTCATCTGCACCTCTATAACTGTCTGGTTTGGTTCTGCAACCCAACAAGACAGACAGAGACTTCAGAGGATAATTAGAACTGCAGAAAAAACAATTGTTACTGCAATTGACTCGTATACTGCACGAGTCAAAAAGGGGGCTGTGAAAATATTTACAGACCCCTCACATTCTGGACATATACTGTTTCAACTCCTACCCTCAAAACGACGCTATGGAACACTGCACACCAGAACAACTAGACACAAGGACAGTTTTTTCCTGAACGCCATCACTCTGCTAAACAACTAATTCCCTCAACACTGTCAAACTATTCACTAAGTCTGCATTACTATTTCTATTAGTCTTCTCATCGTTCCCATCACCCATCTCCTCCCACTTATGATTGCATGACTGTAACTTTGTTGCATGTATCTTTATGATTTATATTGATATTGTTTCCTGATTGCTTATTTGTACCCTATGACTATCATTAAGTGTTGTACCTTATGATTCTTGATGAATGTATCTTTTCTTTTTATGTACACTGAGAGCATATGCACCAAGGACAAATTCCTTGTGTGTCCAATCACACATGGCCAATAAAGAATTCTATCTATCTATCTATCTATCTATCTATCTATCTATCTATCTATCATCTATCTATATTTCCAGTTGTTTTTTTCCTGGCTTGGAACCGAACCAGATGGATATTTCTTCCAACCAAAGCATTCCCAAATATTGTCTCCAAGGGCCAAACTTTTACACCTACTATATTCACTGTTTTTAATTTAAAACCTATAAACAACTGTGTAAATATGAAATACAAAATTGCATTTCTAGAAACATTTCACACTTTTGTCTCCTACCATACAGAGGTTTTGATAGGTTCTGTTCATTTAGGAACTCGTTGAAATATACAATTTGGCTAGAGGTGTTTAAACTTCAAAATCCCAGTATATGTACAAATCTGGAGCTGTGGTGCTTAACAGTGAAATAAATTGCTTTGCTAAAAGATTAAAAGAACTGCCAAGAGCTTTTAAGAGCCCTGTAATTAAGGGCAAATTTATTCAAATCAAGTCATCATTTCTGAGCTATATGAATAAGATTTGTTTTTGTTAAGATTTATTTCATCTGTACAGATGTTGTTCTGTACTCAATTCTGGGTTGAGTATGAATGTTTAAAATTTAAATTTTTTCTCTGTAAGATGACTTACGTTATAGCACAGAATTACACAGAATCGGAATTGGAAAGAACGATTTAGGGCACCAAATGAAATGATCCCCAACAGATGGCTGTCCAGCCCACACAAACACTTCCAGCAAAGGGGAGTCATCCATTTCTCTGGCTAAGTATAATTGTTTTTAATTTAGGATAAAAAAATTTTTTTTTCTAATCTGCTGCAAAGAAATACAGGCAGCTCTTTATTGTGACCCTCTAGTGGTCTTCCATATTCTTGCAGCCCAAATACATAAGCAGCACCGCTATAATTTAAATACATTATTCTATATCAGGGGTGGGCTTCAAAATTTTTAGCAAGGGTTCTCCAAACTGCACAGAATTTTACCTAGAGGTTCTCCCGAATCCCTGTGAACCCCCAGTAGCCCACCCCTGTCCTATATCCTATATCCTAGCCTCTGAGGTGATGGAGAAGAAGGCTAAGCCTATTCTGAAATGTCTTCAAGTATTTAAAGAGAGTATCTCAGTGAAACATTTCCAGGTCCTTCCACTTTTCATAGACTTATTTTTTAGTCAATCATTTAGTCAACCAATCATCTTCAGTTGTCATTCTCTAAATGTGTTCCATCTTTAATGCCCAATCCAGAACCTGTTCAGTTTGCTTGAATCCTTTTTAAAATAATACCCAGAAATTGGTACATTCTTCACAAAATAAAGTACAATTATTATTTCTTGTGATGTGGAATTTATACTTCTGCTGATAAGTCTAAAATTGCATTTGCCTTTTTTGCAGCTATAACATCCTACGGCTCGTATTCTGTAGGAGAAGAACAAGCACAGCTGAAGGTGGAGTTAAGCACGACATCAGCTTAGAGACATTATGTTCCCACAAACAGTCCAAATCCAACCCTTCCTGGATTTTCTTGACCCTTATATGGCACCAAATTATTGTGGAACTTTAGTTGACTAGATTCTTCCGTATAGGCTTGAATAAATCTTCTATACTACAATCTAAGGCAGCCCCCCCCCCAACCCCTGGGCCGTGGATGTCACCGTTAAGAAGGTGGTCTGCGCAAGTGAGAAAGCTTCACCTGTACGTCTGCGGCAGAGGTGGGTTTCAGCAGGTTCTGACCAGTTCTGGAGAACCGGTAGCGGAAATTTTGAGTAGTTCGGAGAACCAGTAGTAAAAATTCTGACTGACTCCGCCCCCATCTATTCTCTGCCTCCTGAGTCCCAGCTGATCGGGAGGAAATGGGGATTTTGCAGTAACCTTCCCCTGGAGTGGAATGGGAATGGAGATTTTACAGTATCCTTCCCCTGCCACACCCACCAAGCCACACCCACAGAACTGGTAGTAAAAATTTTTGAAACCCACCACTAGTGTGTGGGATCTAAGTAGCGTGTGAAACCATCCTCCCTTCCATCTCCCCACACACTGGAGAAATTGTGTCCCATCGATGATATGAAAATCAAGGTAAATTGTAAATTGTAAGCTATGAATTCAGTGAAGGATGCACAAAAGACTTGTAACCAACCGACATACTGTTTGCAATTGAAGATGATTTTATGTATGTTTGTTTAAAAATAAAAATATCTTTTCAAAAAAAAGAAAGAAAGAAAAATTGTCTCCCACAAAACCGATCCCTGGTGCCCCAAAGGTTGGGGAGAGCTGATCTAAGGGATGATCCTGGTTGTTTGTACCCGATATATTCAGTTTGTAATCAACTATTCACTTGAGTTTTTTCACAAGTATAATTGCCAAGTTAGTCCTCCATGCTACAGTATATATACATATGCATTTATTTCCCATTTCTTAACTAAAGAACTTGGCTATTTTCAACTGTACATGTCCTGTTCAGCCAAACTGCTGCTAATATTAATATTACTACATTTTATCACTAGCTACTTTGCACATGATTTATATTCTGGCAGAATCACAGCATATAAACCATCTAAATAAATGAAATGAATATAGAAGGTCTTTTGAAATAAACAAACCCAGTTTTTCAGTCCTCAGTCCTCTAACCAATGCATAATAATATATTAACTTCATTAATATGGACATTATATGTAGACATATACATATACAGGCACAGGTATATCTTTCCAAGTTTTTTTTTTATTTTAGTTGTTTATTTTCCTTTTACTATTATTTATTTTTTGTTTATGACAATGTTTAATTTCAATAAAGAAGGATATAAAAAAGAATGATATAATAAGTGTTCTTGGACTTGCTAAATACTACCATGTTTCCCCAAAAATAAAGACCCTGTCTTATATTTTTTTTGAACCCCAAAATAAGTGCTTGGCCTTATTTTTGGGGAGGTCTTATTATTTTGGGACCTGTGGAGCAAGATGGCGCACCTCTTGTCATCTTACCTGATTTCCAGCTCTGCGTTTAAATATTTTTTGGGAGGGCTTATTTTAGTGCATGTGCTCAAAAGCCCAATTGGGCTTATTAGGAGGGGATGTCTTATTTTTGAGGAAACAGGGTACTAAAGATAACTTTAGATGTTTATAGGGTAGCGACAAAAGTCAACACATGACAAATTAATACAGTATTTATCACGATTGGGTATCTGACCATCTATTCCATCTGATTTGAAATTTATTTAGTACATCTAAATGGCAACCGTCTGCTGCTGATAGCCTAATATTTTATATTTGCCTCAAATAAATGGCATGGCTGCTGTGATATTTCTGAAGAGATCGTTTTGAAAAAGCATTTGCTGAACCCTTGTGAACACTAAGTGGTAGTTTCCCACAAATTATTGAAGAGATGCAGGTAAGTGACCTTTTCACTTTCATCTTTCAATCAGAGCGGTATGCGAGGAAGAGAGAGAGATGCTGTCTCTGCTGAATAAATCAAACGAAAGTCTTTTGTTCACGCTCTCTGCACCAATGGTCCATAGTGCGCGCACCGGCAGGCGCACGCATTCATCCTCATGCTAAAACAGATGGAGAGGGCTTTTATGAAATCCTTCTAATTTTAGTCTTGTCAGCCTGTGATCTATCAAAGCTCGGACTTGCAAAAAAATCTGTGTTACATAGGAATCTCTGAAAGACAAGCTCTGATTTTCTAATAGAGCAATACTCTTGGCCTGAAGTAAATTAGGGTCCTATAGGACAGAGTTCCCCAACCTTTCCGGCTTGGCAGCTCAAACCGGGGGAGGACGGAGAAAAGAGGGGTGGTTTTATGGGAGGGGCAGGTGCATGGGCGCACACGGCCCCTCCCATAAAGTGAGGCCGAGAGTGTCTGTGATGCTGTTCTGACCTAGGCTTCCTTAGAAAGCATAAAGCACAATCTTAGTCCCAGCAAACCGCTTTTATTCATACGGCTGTGAATTATTGTCATTCACAGTCTGAAAGGCTTCACAAACAACCTTTCAGGGGAATGCTTATAAACACCCACCTTATCTCCCTTGGAATGCTTCCAGTGAACTAATTGCCAAACGCAAGGCAAGGCCAAACTTAGTACAGAGTCAAACAGAACTTTCCAAAGTTTGAACTGACCAGATGAACTAATTGCTTCCTGCAAAAGCTCACGTCCCATTCGCTCCTCTTTTATGTCTTATGGGAGGGGCCAATCATCTCCAAGCCTTTCTCCCAAGTCGACCCTGTTTTCTTAATTGTTCTTGTCTTCTGGCAGCTCTGCACATGCACACACTGGGAACAGGCACCAGCTGTTTTTCTGTCTCACTGATGTCAGACTCTGGAGGCTCCGGAGCCAGATGGCCTTGGCCCACCCTCTGCCTCCAACTCAGAGCCCTCGTCTGAGCCTTCCCCAGACTCCTGGACTGGCCCATGTTCCACCCCAACCTCCTCACTGTCCGAATCTACTGCCAGCTCTGCTAGCGCTGGCGGGCCACAACAATTGTAGCATCCCCATGGTGACATGATCAAAATTCAGATGCATGGCAACTGGTTCATATTTATGATGATTGCGGTGTCCTGAAATCATGTGATCACCTTCTGCGAACTTCTGACCAGAAAAGTCAATGAGGAATCCAGATTCATTGTAACCAAGTTAACAAATGCAATGATTCACTTAACAACTCTGGCAAGAAAAGTCATAAAATGGGGCAAAACCCACTTAACAAATGTTTCACTTAGGTACACAAATTTGGGGCTCAGTTATGATCATAACTCAAGGGCTACTTGTATTCAGGAGTGGGAGAGGGTTTTTTTATCAATGTCAAGATGGAGCCCACAACTGTATAGTCAACTGCCTATTTCATCAATGCAGGATTAGGGGTGGGGATAACCTCTAGGAATAGTTTACAGACATCTCTTCCATTGTCCCACCCTCCGTGAAACTATGTAAGATTTTTTTTCATAGTTTTCCAGTTGGCAACGTTAGTGAGACCTGTTAGTTCTGATGGGTCATTACCCTCTGATAGAAGAAGAAAAGAAAACTCTGCACAATCAAAGCCAAACTCTTTTCGATATCACAATCTCTCTTTCCCATCATGTTGATTCTTTGCTCATTGTGTGGTCAATTTCACAATCCAGTTTTATCACAGAATCCAGTCCAGTCAATATTGTGTGTGTGTATATCAGTGGTTCTATCCGGTTTGGGCAAACTGGTAGCGGTGGCTGCGGGAGGCTCCGCCCACCCACCCAGACATCATCATGTCCCATTTTTGATGCTCTGCGCATATGTGGAAGGCTTTTTGAACCAGCTTTTCGAACATTTGCGAACCGGTAGCGAAGGTGAGTGAATACCACCCCTGGTGTGTATGTGTGTCTGAGAGAGACAGAGACAGAGACAGAGACAGAGACAGAGACAGAGACAGAGGGAAGGAGGAAGGGAGGTAGAGAGAAAGAGAGAGAGAGACAGAGACAGAGAGAAAGGGAAGGAAGGAAGGAAGGAAGGAAGGAAGGAAGGAAGGAAGGAAGGAAGGAAGGAAAGAAAGAAAGGAAAGAAAGAAAGAAAGAAAGAAAGAAAGAAAGAAAGAAAGAAAGAGAAAGAAAGAAAGAAAGAAAGAAAGAAAGAAAGAAAGAAAGAAAGA
>WNWU01000048.1:364833-392445 GCA_012654045.1 Ptyas mucosa | reverse complement strand
GTGCAGTTACTCTGCTGGTTGGTAAAACAACATCAATATCCTTAACAAGCTTTGCAAGATCAGGCAAGATTGGGCTCAGGTTAGGTCAAGATTTTCTTTTTGCTTGTCTATTTTTTATCCGCTTGTTCTTTTGAAATTTAATAAAGTTATTTTAAAAAGACAGAAAAGATTAATGTGGCAACTGTTCCCAAAATCTCATGGCCTAGCTGTCAAACTAAGATGGAAACCCTCTTCCTTTCTCTAAGCCAAATTTCAGAGCAAGACACATATTTGAATATGTATCCAAGCCACGACTTTGATGTCCAGAATGTTATATGAGCCCCATGGGAGGACAGAAGATAGATATTAAAATATTGAAGTGTGAACTTCAGAAGAACAATGCTCTATTGTGATCGTCTTATGAAAAGGTCACTGAAAAATTTATCAGCAGCCTCATCCAAACCTTAGGCTTCGGTTGTATGAGAGCACTTGCTTCTTCCAATTTATGTCAGACATGTCTTCCTTCAAAGGAAAACAGAAATGGGAGACCAGATGGAAAAGATGGTACTGTTACCAGGATGTAGGTGCCTGGAGCAAGTTTTACAGTTGTTCTTACATTCAAATCCCCAAGTACAAGAATGAAAACTCTGTTGAATTTCCTTCCTAGTCTAGAGAAGATATTGCTAAGAGGAAGTGTGAATTATATGGAACACCGCCATTCTTTTCTTGCTGTTTTCTTCTGGTTGGTAGTTCGTTGAAGCTACTGTTGCACGAGTCAAAAAGAGGGCTGTGAAAATATTTACAGACCCCTCGCATCCTGGACATAAATTGTTTCAACTACCACCCTCAAAATGAAGCTATAGAGCACTGCACACCAGAACAACTAGACACAAGAACAGTTTTTTCCTGAACGCCATTACTCTGCTAAACAAATAATTCCCTCAACACTGTCAAACTATTTACTGAGTCTGCATTACTATTAAACTTCTCATCATTCCCATCACCCATCTCCTTCCATTTATGACTGCATGACTGTAACTTTGTTGCTTGTATCCTTACGATTTATATTGATTGTTTCCTAGTATGATTTGATTGCTTATTTGTACCCTATGACTATCATTAAGTGTTGTACCTTATGATTCTTAATGAATGTATTTTGTCTTTTTATGTACACTGAGAGCATATGCACCAAAGACAAATTCCTTGTGTGTCCAATCACATTTGGTCAATAAAGAATTCTATGTCTATGTCTATTTAAAGAAGCATAATTTTGTAAGCAAGGGCTTCTTAATCCTTTTACATTTCATCCTCACTGGAAACTTCCAACCACTTTAATTATTTTTATTACCAATTTATTTTTAAAATTCTGGAAAATTATAAGCCACAATAGTATTTTATACACATATATGAGTGTATATGCATGTATACATACCCACTTGGTCTGTTAATGATTATTTGTGGGATACAAATAAATAACTATCCAGAAAAATTGGTGAAAATTAAGGTTATGAAGAAATCACAACTTTCCTAATTCTATAGTTACCTTATAATATTAATATAGGATGCAGAAGGTTATGTACCAATTGATCACCTTTCTGGTTAGAAAGATTCCTGATTATTTTCAAAAGCATTCTTTAAAACTGCTTTCATCAACTTGATTGGAATTTTATCCTGATTCTCCACTTCGGAAAACAGCCTGATTCAAATTAAATTGAATCAAATGATGTTGGTGTAAGCCTAAAAGTACAATCTTGTATCCCATTGATTAACTCAGGAAAATGTGAAATATCTGTTGCTTTTTCACTTCATAATAAAATGGAATGGGATGGAATTCGAATCAACTTTGGTGAAGGTTGTCCATAGGTGTAACATTGTTTTGAGGCCAAATTAGATAATGTCTCACATCTCCCTTTTCTGCAAAACACAGCCAAGTTGATAGAAATAAGCAAAAGAATGTATTAACACCCCTCAACGCTCCGATTGTTTGATGGGAAATGCTGTGAAAAATGCTGGCATTGGAATAGAAATCTCTTCTTGAGAAACTTTCTAAGTTAGAAAAAGCTATGTAGAGAGATTTTGGTGCAAGGCTCCATTTCGTTCTGAGTTTTTTCCAAAGAAAGGAACTGCCAGTGATTTTCCTTTTTTGGATAGAATTAAACGACATTTTCAGTGGGCAGCACAACTTCTCCTTACAAGGAGATTACAAGGTAACAGCTATTAGTCTCTCAGTCTGCATTCCCATCTTGGTATTTTATGGAGAATCAGGAAAATAGCATTCCTTTTATAATGCCCACCTTTCTGCATTGAAAAACAAATGTGAAACGTTTCAGCAAACCCATCAGGGATCTCATCTGGGGAGTCACAAAATCAGTTCCACCCAATCGGAGGCACACAATTGAGCCAGCCGTGTGCAGCAGCTGCCAAAAAAGCCAACACAGTCCTAAGCTGCATAAACAGAGGGATAGAATCAAGATCACGTGAAGTGTTAATACCACTTCATCATGCCTTGATAAGGCCACACTTGGAATAATGCATCCAGTTTTGGTCGCCACGATCTAAAAAAGATGTTGAGACTCTAGAAAGAGTGCAGAGAAGAGCAACAAAGATGATTAGGGGACTGGAGGCTAAAACATATGAAGAACGGTTGCAGGAACTGGGTATGTCTAGTTTGATGAAAAGAAGGAGTGGGGAGACATGAGAGCAATGTTGCAATATCTCAGGGGTTGCTACAAACAAGAGGGAGTCAAGCTATTCTCCAAAGCACCTGAGGGCAGGACAAGAAGCAACAGGTGGAAATTAATCAAGGAGAGAAGCAACTTAGAACTAAGGAAAATTTTCCTGACAGTGAGAACAATTAATCAGTGGAACAACTTGCCTTCAGAAGTTGTGAATGCTCCAACACTGGAAGCTTTTAAGAAGATGTTGGATAGCCATTGTCTGAAGTGGTGTAGGGTTTCGTGCCTAAGCAGGGGGTTGGACTAGAAGATCTCCAAGGTCCCTTCCAACTCTATTCTAATTAACTTTTAGATTCTCCTTATCCAAGTCGGGCTATCAAAAATGACCTTGGAAGCTTCTGTAGAGAAGGCACTGTCCGTAAGGTGGGATAAATGGACTCTTGCCTAGCCAACATCTCCCTTAACTCATGAAAAGCAAGTTCAAAGCCACATGTTTGTGGAGATAACATTCCATCCTGCCATATTCAAGTTCAGCTGATTTAGGGTGTTTGCTTTCAACACAAAGCTCTGCTTCAATCTGTGGGTTAGAGATTAGGATGGAGATTAAGATCTCACTTTGAAGACCGAGGAGATGTTCTTTTTTTAGTGCTTCATAAGTAATCCATGTTCTTATTAGCATCACACCGTGAAATCATAACACTCCTCCTCTGCTACAAATCCTTCATCCCTGCCTTGGAATATTGCACTCTGTATACGTTTCCGGTGAGAACATTATCTTCTTGTGAAGATGGGATCTTATTGGTACGTTAACCAGGTGGATTATAATCCAACACTTTTTCCTAAGCACCCTATGAATGCAGCTATAGTCCGTGAATCGTTATTTGCAAGTGGTCACGTTACATTTGTCAGCACCTGTCAAGTAAATTCTCTGAAAGCCACAATGAATAATGTGTTATAAAAACACATTGATTACAAAGGTTGCCAGCCTTCTGGCTTCTGTCTTGTTGCTCCTGCCCTGACGTTTATAACCATATCCCCAAAGGTCAATTATTTAAAACTGAATTGATTCATTCATCATATTTATATAGCTGCCCATCTCACGAGGCCGTAAAATAAACGATATTAAAATAAACATTCTACAATTAAAAACAACCATTAGTATCTACTATTAACAGATTTAACTGGCCACCTAATGAGAAGGAAGGACTCACTGGAGAAGAGCCTAATGCTGGGAAAGATTGAGGGCAAAAGAAGAAGGGGACGACAGAGAATGAGATGGCTGGATGGAGTCACTGAAGCAGTAGGTGTGAGCTTAAATGGACTCCAGAGGATGGTAGAGGACAGGAAGGCCTGGAGGAACGTTGTCCATGGGGTTGCGATGGGTCGGACACAACTTCGCAACTAACAACAACAACAACATTAACAGATTAACAGAGAGGCTTTGGTGTTATAGGCTTTGGTGTTATAGTCTCCTCCCTAACTCATCATTACCTTGAGATCCCCAAACCTGTTGATGCAACCATGTTTTAAGGGACATCCACAAGGATGTCAAGGATGAGGCCAATCCCACCTTGGATGGAATGATGTTTCACACAGTAGGTGTCATGGCAGAAGTGACCCATCTCCTGGGTCCCAGTAGATGCAACTCCTTCACAGATGGGACCAGTCTCTTCTGCTGGACCTAATGGGAATGGCAGATAAAATTGAGCATAAGCGGTCCTCTCCGTTTTAAAGCCAAAGAGCCAGTGCTGTCCTAAGACGTCTCCGTGGTCATGTGGCTGCCAAGACTAAATGCCAAAGGCGCATGGAACGCTGTTACCTTCCCACCAACGGTGGTCCCTATTTTTCTACTTGCATTTTTTATGAGCTTTCGAACTGCTAAGTTGGCAGAAGCTGGGACAAGTAACGGGAGCTCACCCCGTTACGCGGCACTAGGTATTCGAACCACTGAACTGCTGACCTTTCTATTGACAAGCTCAGAGTCGTTGCCACTGAGCCACCGCATCCTATTTTTCTGGCAATAAACCCATACAATTCAAGGGAGCTTATGGCTGAGTTGATATGCATGCAGTGAGCTGTAATCTTCTTTCTTAAAACTCTGGAATGGATTGGGAGAAAGAATATTAGCCAGAAATGAGTCTTCTGGAGTAAACAGTTAGAAAAAAATATGCTAGGCAATATTTTTTGAAATTGTTCGAAGTAGATTGGCAATTCCTGGTTCTTTGTCTTTAATAACTCATTATTGGGGAAAATACACCAGGGTTTCTTTTTCTTTTTTTTCCTAATACAGAGCTACAGAGCATTAAACATATTCCAATTAACATCCTGGCAAAAATGAATATAGTCCAATTACATCCAGGCAAAAATGAATATCCCTTTGCATTATGCAAGAGATATGTGCAACGAACTGTGGTTAACAAACCTACTGCCCATATGGAAGCTCCAATATACAGATGGAGTATTATTATTTTAGTATGCGCATGAAGTTCTGTTATTCCTGTTCTCTTTAGCGGAAAGCTCTGAGACTATGCAGTGTGGAAGAGGTGGATGGCGATACTGCAATCAAATACTTCAATTATGGAGTTTGAAAACATCAAAAAAAAATTCAAGCTAGCCAATTTTCTATCACTAGAACTTTGTCGCTTGATAGGTGGTTCATAACTTTCTTTTTTAACAAAACAGGTTCCGTTGATTTAGACCCATGATGGCGAACCTATAGCACGCGTGCCAGAGATGGCACATAGACCTCTCTTTGTGGGAATGCGCACCGTCACCAACTGTTCTTCTGGTTTCCATGAAAATGGCCCTGAAACGGTCCAAAAAATAGCCTGAAAAACAGCCTGAAAATGGCCCGAAAAACGGCCTGAAAACAGCCAAAAACAGCCAAAAACCCGGCATGTGCATGCCAGCCAGCTAGTCTTTGGGTTTTCAGTGCTCCAGCACACACACATGCATCAGGGATGAAATCCAGCAGGTTCTGACAGGTTCTGGAGAACTGGTAGCGGAAATTTTGAGCAGTTTGGAGAACCGGCAAATACCACCTCTGGCTGGCCCCAGAGTGGGGTGAGAATGGAGATTTTGCAATATCCTTCCCGCAGGAGTAGGGAGGGAATGGGGATTTTGCAGTATCCTTCCCCTGGAGTGGGGTGGGAATGGAGATTTTGCAGTATCCTTCCCCTGCCATGCCCACCAAGCCATGCCCACCAAGCCACACCACATGCACCAAGCCAGGCAAAGATAACAAAGCATATTGTTACAGCTTCTTTTCAAAAGGGATCCATTTCTTCAGAAGTTCCAAAGGTGCTTCTTCAAAAGGCAGCTGGACTTTGTTTTTCCTTGAAGATGTTTCGCTTCGCGACTCAGAACTGAAGAAGCTTCTTGGATGAGAAGTGAAATGTCTTCAAGGAAAAACAAAGTCCAGCTGCCTTTTGAAGAAGCACCTTTGGGATAACTATGACCTGGATGACTGAGAATTTCCATAGACATATTTATTCAGAAGGTGGCAGGTCTATTTGTCCATCTCTGACAATATGCGCAATTAGAAAAACAGAAGAAAAGCAGAAAGCAAAAGGGAACAGTGCATCAAGAGATTATCAATTACCTCTGCAGCATAATGATCAACAATCCCTTGCATTCAGCGGTAGATTTCCAAAATTCTTATCACTGGTTCGCCATGAGATGCGCACCTTCCGCCCATGTGCCCGGCCTTTCACGCATGCGCTTTGCTTGCTCGTGCACCTTCCACGCATCTGCCTAGCCTAGAAAACATGCCTAAACAGGACGTCATAGAGCCGCAACCTCTGCTACCGGTTTGCCCAAACCGGTACAAACCGGCTGAATACCAGCTCTGTTCACATTTGGGGTGCACTGTTTTTATACCGTACCAAAGAAAAAGGTCAAAGCCAGTGGTGAAATCCATATTTTTTTACTACCGGTTCTGTGGGCGTGGCTTGGTGAGCGTGGTGTGGCTTGGTGGGCGTGGCTTGGTGGGCATGGCAGGGGAAGGATACTGCAAAATTCCCATTCCCTTCCCACTCCTGGGGGAAGGATATCACAAAATCTCCATTTCCACCCCTCTCTGGGGCCAGCCAGAAGTGGTATTTGCCAATTCTCCGAACTGCTCAAAATTTCTGCTACTAGTTCTCCAGAACCTGTCAGAACCTGCTGGATATCACCCCTGGGCAAAGCTAAGAACGGATCAAGAAAGATAGGCAAAGTCATTATAACAACTCACAAAATACGCTGAGCTATGGCAACTAGTGAAAATCATAGTGCCATATTGGCTGGAAATTCAGGGTATTGCATCCAACGTCATTCTTAAGGTGCCAGGATAGCACTCTTTATTTATTGATAAGAACATGGTAAACACTATTCATTACTGAAGGATAGATGTAGCTAAACAGCCGTGGTGGCGCAGTGGTTAGAATGCAGTATTGCAGGCTAATTGCTGCCAACTGCCAGCAGTTCGATTCTCATCGGCTCAGGGTCGACTCAGCCTTTCATCCTTCCGAGGTCAGCGAAATGAGGATCCAGATTGTTGGGGGCAATAGGCTGACTCTGTAAACCACTTAGAGAGAGCTGTAAAGCATTATGAAGAGGATGTATAAATCTTATTGCTAATGCTATTGTTCAAACAATGAAATCACCTCCATATATTTTATGGAGATGATTTAATAGTTTGAACAACAGCTACATCTATCGTGTATTCTTTATGAAACATGTTTATAAAACTTTATTGGCTGGCTGCAATATGTTCATTGGCCAAGACATATGTTTATAGGCAGGACTTCCTAGCATTCACCCTTTGTGCTACGATTTTGCTGAATAAACCTCCACTAACTGAGTTGATACATCATACTAAGCCATAAACATGCAAATCATGTTATAGCTTAATTATTGTGCACTCGTTTACCAGGCCCACTCATTATGTCAGTATGACAAGATGCAAATATACAGATTTCGAGCTCAGCTTTCTTTCCAAAACAGGCTCTCATTTAGTAGATTTAGCTGGGGATAATGAGTGCCACAATAAACACAGCTGGGGCATTTCCCTCTCATCCCTTATATTAAAAATAACAGATTTCTGTCTAAGTGGGAAGAAATGTATACCGAGATATCTTGTGTTATCCAAGACGTACCTATTAAGGATATAATAAAGGACAGGTGACTCCTGGCTTTCTGTGTGATTTCTAATTATTATTTGGGTATAGGTGAAGCAGATGTACAAGCTATTCTAGTTTTCCTTTCCCCGTAGTCTATCAAGGTTATTCCTTGGAAAAGAAATCACAGCTTACATCAAATTTAAAGACGTTTTTACACTTAATTGTTCTGACCCAGGCTCCCTTAACAAGCAGGAGGCAGGAATTGGTCCCGGCAAAACCTCTTTTATTTACACGACTGTGAATTACGTTCATTCACAGTCAGCAAGGTTTGTCCAAACAGTTTTTCAAAGGAATATTTCTCAACACACCTTATCTCGTTTGGCAAGCTGCCGTGTAACTTGTTTCCAACAGCAGTACAAGGCAAAACCCGGCACAGAGTCTCTCAGAGTCACGGAACGAACAAATTGTTCCTGCAAAAGCCCACTCCCTGTTCGCTCCTCTTTTATTTCCTATGGGAGGGGCCAATCACCTCCAAGGTTTGTGGCTTTACTCCCTAGTCGACCTTTCTGAGTTGTTCTTGTCTTCTGGCAGCTCTGCACATGCGCACACTGGGAAGGGGCTCCAGCTGTTCCTCTGCCTAGCTGCTGTCTAACTCCCTCTCTGCCTCCGACGCAGAGCCCCCGTCCGAGCTTTCCCCAGCCCCCAGGACTGGCCCATGTTCCTCCCCAGCCTCCTCACTGTCAGACTCTGCTGCCAACTCTGCTGGCCGCTGGTGGGCCACAACATTAATAGGCAAATTTTAAGAATGTAAAGAAGCAAACATGGTCCTTGACAGAGAGGGGAGGCTTGTTCCCTATCTTTCAGTAGTGCTTATAGGCCTCAGTTAGTGCAAAACACATGACCCAGGCCAGGGGTCTCCAACCCCTGAGACACAGCTCACTACCAGGCCAGTGGTGGGTTCCTCCCGGTTCAGCCCGGTTCCACCGAGCCGGTAGCAGTGACGATATGACATCACTGAACCGGTTCTGCCCCCCCCCACCACCCCGCTACCCCCCGCACGTTATTCTTACCTTTTATTTGGCCCCACCCCCAATCTATTGCTGCCTCCTGAGTCCCAGCTGATCGGCTAGAAGGAAAAAAACTGTTTAAACTCTTGCCGCGGGGCTTCAAAGGGCCGCCCTACAGCTGATGAGTGTTAAAAGGCAGTGTGGTGGTAGACCGGTGCCTCAAAAACCAATGAGTAGACCGGTGTCTCCAAAAACAAATGGGTAAACCGGTACAGCTCTGCAAGCAGTTAAAAGCCTCGTAGACCAGTACCTCTGCTAAATCCTAAATAATTGTCACATGACCATCAAGCCACACCCACAAAATAAGCCATGCCCACAGAACCGGTAGTAAAACAATTTAGAACCCACCCCTGTACCAGACGATGGCCTATTTGGAACCGGGCCCTGTGAGCAATGGGCCAGCAAGCAGAAGTTGAGCTGTGTGTGCAAGCGTGTGCACACCAGCCCACCACTCACATAAATGTCTCCCTTAACAACAGAAATTTCGGGCTCAATTGTGTTCGTAAGTCGAGGACTACCTGTACAGTGTTTGTAAAGTGTGATCCTATCTCCCAATGATCTTCTCTTCTTATTACTAAACCTACTCAATTCAATGCCTCTTCGAAGGATTTAATGCCTGGTCTCCTGTTTCATCCCTGCTCAAATCTGTTTCAGCTTGCCTAAATCTTATCTAAAGCACAGTGAACAGAAGTGGGCACAGTTACGAGATTGAACGGCGTTAATAGTATGTATGTTTAAATCATATTGTGATTGGCATTGGAATAATATACTGAAACGTCAAATAATTAAACAATGGAAAAGCAAAACCTAACATAAATATGTGTATTAATACCATGTTTCCCTGAAAATACAACCTACCCCCAAAGTAAGTCCTAGCTTGATTTTACACATGTGCTCAAAATAAGCCCTAATTAAGATCCCGCCCACTTCAGGGTGCACAGGTAAAAATTAAGCTAGGGTAGGGATGGGGAGATGGAGGTGGAGCTGCCCTACTATTTACCTTCAGAAAGTTGCAGCCAGGCCTAGCACACCCCGACACCTGGCTTGCCGACCCATTTCTTCTGCAGCTGGCAAGGCTCTCCTAAAGGCCTCTGCAGCTGATAACAGAGCTCCTTGAGAGCTGCAGAAGAAGTTCCTGATGGCCTCTGACAGTGAAAAGGAGGCTGGGGGTGATGGGCACAAGTGAGATGAGTCAGTGGACGACATCTCCCCACACCGAAAATAAGACCTGGTGCCTTTTTTGGTGGCAAAAAATAAATAAATAAGACAGGGTCTTATTTTCGGGGAAGCACGGTATTAGAACTGCATAAACTTGATGAATGTAATGAATATGATTAATATTATTATTTTTTTTATTAAAATAAAAGCAAAAAAGAATTAAAGTATTAATCTGGATAAGAGATGAGGGGTAAAAAGGAAATGTCTTTTTTAAAATATAATTGTGGCGTGATTAAAAATTAGAACGGAGATAGAAATAAGAGAGGGGGATTATTAATATACACATTTTTATATAATCAGACAAGAGCAATAATTAGAGGGAAGATTAGGAATTGAATAATGGAATTATCATGTAAGTGTAAACAATATTGTGATTGGCATTAGAATAATATATTGAAACATTGAATAATTAAATAACAAAGGACTATTTGGACATTTGTGCGTAAATTATACACACAAATATGTGTATTAACATTAGAATTATATAAATTTGAGGACGTAACAAATGTGATTAATGTGATTATTCTGATTTGCACCAAAATGTATGATATCCAGGTGCCACGCAGTCCACGCGTTGATGTGTATATGTAAAATAAAATTAAAAAACTTGGGGGGGGGAGGAAGAAGTGGACATAGCTCTCGAGGTGGGATTTGAACAATAAGGAATCAGCTAAAGTCGTATTTCCCATTTGTTAATGCAGCCCAAAATTGCTCTCGCTTGTTTTTCTGCAGTACCACCTTCTTACTGCTGACTCACATCCACTCTGCAATTAATTAGTATTCCAAGGTTTTTGTCACAAGTACTGTTGCCTAGCCAAGCATCCTCCGTTCCATACCTGTGCACTGGATTTCTGTTTCCGAAATGCATATGTTGGATTTAGTCCCTGTTACATTTCATTTGTCTGCCCCAGAAAAGGTAATAAGCGATGTTAAGGATTTAAGTTTTACTTTTTTAAGGTAATTGTTAGCCACTGATTTACGCCACGGATATGGTAGACAAGCAGCCAAATCAATAATATTTTCTGAATCTTAGATCACGTATTCAACTAATACCATCTTTAAAAAATTAACACATATTTACTTAATCAAAACAATAACCCTTCTATTAACCTACCTTAATTCTTAATTCAATTAATAACTCATAATACAACAATTCTTACCCTAAATCCTCACTATTGACAATACAGTTCAAACATATTTATATTTCATTATGCTCATTAAACCTTTATTCCATTATTACTTTATCAAATTTAAATCTTATCTTTAATTTTAAAAATACAGCAATTTAACATTTAAACATAGTTCTTAGTTCAAATAATGCTCTTTAATGCAATCTAAGATTAAGAAATAAGTGCTATGGCAAAACAGAATAGATAAAATTTTGTTAAAGATTTTGTTAAAAATTGAACAAAGTGATGACCGGATCAAAGCTCTGTTCCGAAAGGATGTAATTTGTACGTTTGGGGGGAAAAAAATTAAAAGAAACTTTTTGCAAAAAAATAAATCAATAATATTTTCTGCATAATGAAATATGCATATCTGTGATCTTCCAGGAAGTACATGTAGTTCTCGATGTATGATCACAATTGACCCCCACATTTCTGTGGCTAAGCGAGACATTTGTCAGGTGAGTTTTGCCCCATTTTACCATCTTTCTCGCCACAGTTGTTAAGTGAAGCACTGCAGTTGATAAATCGGTAACCCGGCTGTTAAGTGAATCTGGCTTCCTCGTTGATTTTGCTCGTCAGAAGGTCGCAAAAGGGGATCATGTGACCCCAGGATCATGTGACCATCGTAAGTATGAACTACTTGCTAAGTATCTGAATTTTGATCATATGATCATGGGGAGATGCTGCAAAGGAGAAGGGCGGCATATAAATCAAATTTTAAAAAAAACTGAAAAATGGTCATAAGCAGGGGTGGGCTTCAAAAATTTTAGTCTAGCTGGTCTCCTGCACTACGGTGCGTGTGGGGGGGGGTTGCCCTCCCCAGGCTCCGGAGGCTTTCCTTGAGCCTCCAGGAGGGCAAAAGCTTCAGAGGCCCAACTTCCGGTAGGCCTGCCTTCACCTCCCCAAGCTTCAGAGGCCCAACTTCCGGTAGGCCTGCCTTCCCGAACTTCCGGTAGGCCCATTTTTCGCCCTCCCCAAGCCTCCGTGCACATACTGGCATCCAAAACGGGCCACATGGAGAGTCCTGGGAGGGGCGGGGTGGGCAGGGCCAGCCAGGAGTGGGATTTGGGGGTTCTCTGAACTGCATAGAATCTTAGCTAGAGGTTCTCCCGAACCCCTGAGAACTCCCAGCAGCCCACCCCTGGGCATAAGTCACATTTTTCAGTGCCGTCATAACTCTGAACAAGTTATAACAAACTGTTATAAGTCGAGGCCTACTTGCAATTGGCTCTCCTGCTGTGGGAAATAGATCTTGGGATCTCTAAAGCTCTTACGTCTTGCACAAGACCATGATGAGGGATAAGGAGCTAAAAGAAAGCAACCCATAATTCAAAGTTAATAGAGAGTCATCAACAGGAATCAGAATACTCTTTGATAGCTGATTATAGGAGTTGACTTTGCATAACTGAATTATTGAGGAAATGTTTGCTCCCCATGACACGCCAAGAAGCATGAAATTAGAGTTTCCCGTCCAATCTACTTGCAACTCGGCATGTAAACACACAGTGTTAAGACTGTTCTGTGCAGAAAGACTGCTTGGAGGAGGCTTGTCATATAGCAAAGGTCAAAGAAATACCAGATGAATTACTGCTCCATTATATTGCTAGGAAAGAGCCCAACAGATGAGGCAAAGGTATTTTCTCAGCAAACAAGAGGGAAATATTTACCAACTAGTCATTTAACATGGGGTGTTCATAAGTCACTGTGGTTAGTTACAAGCCGCTCACGTCATCATCCTCTCAAATACTTTATTCCACGTCTTCTTTTAAAGTAGAGATGTTGAACGCCAGGATGAATAAAAAATCATACTACTGAAAAATTTGGCAAATAAGTCCTGTCATTTCTGCCCCTGCTTAGATATTTAGGAAGAAAGACTCTCGACTCAATTTAGTTTAAGTGATAGGTTCTTTTACTAAAGTTAAGTAGTTGCAGGGAAAGTGAAGCCAGATCTGAATATTCCTGCACAACTTTTTCCCTTGTGCCTGGCCCTCCCCCCTTGACCAGTCCATCAGTGTCCAATAGGATGCTCTTTTGATGTTTTAGGAAAGTCTCAGATGCTTGGCACCTCTCACTCCAGTCCCAGGCCAGGTGTCCTTGAAGTCTGGTTCATTCAGGTTTGGTACCTCTGGTTCTTCTCAATGTCTTATCCCTCCCGCCGTTTGTCTTCCCATTCCCAGGCCCACATGTTACTACCCCAAATTTCTCCCCCTCCCCGTCCTTGCAGTTTATGGCCCCCGTTCCAGTGGTGGGTTGTTCCTGGTTCACACTGGTTCGCAAGAACCGGTAGTAAAAATTTGTAATAGTTCCGAGAACCGGTAATAACATTGGCTGGCCACGCCCCCGAACCGGTCCCCGGTCCAGTCCCCGGCCCAGTCACCGCTTGCTTACCCCGCCCACCTCATCAGATTTACTTTTAAAAGCATTTTTTCTATAACCTCTTCAGCCAAAAAAATGCTTTTAAAAGTTAAAAAAAAAAGCCTCTGATGATCTCACAGCTCAGCTGGGATCATCAGAGGCTTTTCAAAGCAATTTTTCTACCACCTCTTCAGCCGAAGAGGTGGTTTAAAAAATGCTTTGAAAAGCCTCTGACGATCTCAGCTGAGTTGCCTGATCGGCAGAGGCTCTTCAAAGCATTTTTTTCTGCAACCTCTTAAGGTTGTAGAAAAAATGCTTTTAAAAGTTAAAAAAAAAAGTTGGCCACACCCACCCAGTCACATTACCCCCCCATCAAGCTATGCCCACAAAATAAGCCACGCTCACAAAACCGATAGTAAAAAAAATTTAGAACCCACCCCTGCCCCATTCTCAGGTCCACATGTTACTACTCCAAATTCTTCCCCCCATCCTGCAGTTTATGGCAGGATGCCAGCAAAGCGGAAAGCTGAAGTGGCGGACCTGACAAATTACAACTGCTAAGTATACAGACTTAATCTGATGCCTGTATAACAGAATAAAAACAATACCTATACAGGCAGCAACTTTTTCTACCTGGGCTTTCTGCCTCACTGGGCTTTAAGAGATGTTAAGGGCATCCGCTGGTTTGACAAGGTGTTGAAAAAACCAAGATGGCCATCTCAATCACACAATGAATCCACCATCTTAATTTTTTGAAACTTGCAGAATCTCTGAGTGTGGTGATGTTGATATAAACAATACTGGAGAGGGTGGGGTTGAATGCTTGTCTTTTTTCTGACCCTTCCCTTTTTGATACCTTAGTTATTATTTTATTGGTAAAGTTTGGGATAAAGATGTTGTGTAGTTCATCCTATTTTTGATATACCAGTCTGGCAATGAAAATCAAATCTTTTGGAATAAGAACAGCCTTCGGCCTAGGGCCAAAATTGAGGCCAAAATGTCTGTTGCTAAGCGGGATATTTGTTAAGTGAGTTTTGCCCTATTTCATGACCTTTCTTGCCACAGTTGTTAAGTGAATCACTGCAATTGGTAAGTTAGTAACACGTTTGTTAAGTGAATCTGACTTCCCCATTGACTTTGCTTATCAGAAGGTCGCAAAAGGGGATCACAGTGGTAGGTTTCAAAAATTTTTACCACTGGTTCTGTGGGCGTGGCTTGGTGGGCGTGGCAGGGGAAGGATACTGTAAAATTTCCATTCCAACCCCACTCCAGGGGAAGGATACTGTAAAATCCCCATTCTGTCCCCAATCCAGGGGAAGGTTACTGCAAAATCCCCATTTCCTCCCGATAAGCTGGGATTTGGGAGGCAGAGAATAGATGTGGGCGGCGCCAGTCAGAATGTTTACTACCGGTTCTCTGAACTATTCAAAATTTCTGCTACCGGTTCTCCAGAACTGGTCAGAACCTGCTGAAACCCACTTCTGCCCGGGCCACTGCAACTGTCATGGATATGAGTCAGTTGCCAAGTGTCTGAATTTTTGTCACGTGACCATGGGAATGCTGCAACGGTCGTAAGTGTGAAAAACGGTCATAAGTCATTTCTTGCGGTGCCATTGTAACTCTGAATGGTCACTAAATGAACTGTTGTAAGTGGAGGGTTTCCTGTGTACTATACATTGTCCAACATTAGTAATGAAGCAATCCCGGAGAATTCAGAGCAACCAACTCTACAATTTACTTAGGCTTATATACTGCACAAGTATTTACTTTTTATTTGTTTGAGAGCTGGGAACTAGCGCAGCTTTGGAACGATAACTGATTTCTATTTTAGGTCCACAAAGAATGGAAAACATCATCCATCATGGATAATTAACCTCTCTGCATATTTGTGCAGTCAAAAAAAAAGGAAAAGAAAAAAGAAAAAAGAAAGGAAGGAAGAAAGGAAGGAAGGAAGAAAGGGAGGGAGGGAGAGAAAGAGAGAGAGAGAAAGAGAGAGAGAAAGAAAGAAAGAAAGAAAGAAAGAAAGAAAGAAAGAAAGAAAGAAAGAAAGAAAGAAAGAAAGAAAGGCAGGAACCAGTCTGAGACCTTTGTGTTGCATACAATACATCTATGTTGAAATCAGTAGTAAACAAGGCTCGTAGAGAACAATGGTGAAGGAGCTGGAAAAAGGCCCAGCTGCTTTAAAGAGTTGCAAGAAAGGACTCGGTAGCACGGACGGGAGGGAGGGCAAGATGACGGACCCACAAACAGTGGTGGGATTCAGCCAGTTCTGTCCGGATCGCGCGAACCGGTAGTGGCGACTGCGGGAGGCTCCGCCCACCCGCCCGGATGTAGTGCGCAACTACTGCGCATGCAGAGGCGCGTGCTCACATTTGCGAACCAGTAGGGAAGTTAAGTCAATCCCACCTCTGCCCACAAACCGCAGTCATTGCTGTGGGTGGTACACGGATGAATCCATGATGCATTCTGCTCTAAAATAACTCCAACCTACAAATGAACAAACCGTAAGGTGTATACTTTTTAAATGCGAATATACATGTCCCAGGATAGTGTTGCAGGATCCAATCTGGTTCAGTCACCTGGATTTTGTCTTCTGGCCTTCCGACTCATGCTGGAGCCCCTCTTCAGGGAATTTCTCTCTAGCGGAGTGCATGCTTTGGGCTGTTCGCAGTGGTGGAATTCAAATTCTTTCGCTACCGGTTCTATGGGCGTGGTGTGGCTTTGGTGGGCGTGGCTTGGTGGGCGTGGCAGGGGAAGGATACTGCAAAATCTCCATTCCCATCCCACTTCAGGGGAAGGAAACTGTAAAATCTCCATTCCCACCCCATTCCTGAGGGAAGGATATTGCAAAAATCTCCATTCCCACCCCACTCTGGGGCCAGCCAGAGGTGGCATTTTCCGGTTCTCCGAACTACTCCAAATTTCCGCTACTGGTTCTCCAGAACCTGTCAGAACCTGCTGAATTTCACCCCGGCTGTTCTGTGTGTGGTTTTTATATGGTGCCTGTTGTGTATGTGGCTTTTTAGAAGGGCCCCTCATCAGTAAACAAGAAAGCTGATTTACCACCAGCATATCAAATACTTCCTCTTGAAATATCTTCATATAAAGATATTGAAAATTCAACATATTGTAAACTATAATATTGTATATTCTTAACCAATAAAAACTTTTTATTAAAAAAAAAAAATACTTAGGAGGCGAGGGCTTGGCAGCACAAGCAGGACAATTTAATAGCCAGCCACCAACACCCCAATCAACATCTAAAAAGCCACATACAATAGGTACCATATAAATACCACACATACAGAACAGCCCAAGGCACGCACTCTGCCAGAGAGAAGTTCCCTGAGGATGGGGTCCAGCACGTATCCGAAAGCTCGGAAGACAAAATCCCTGGTTCCCCAGGTGACCGAGCCAGTTTGGATGCTGCAATACTGTGTTTTTTTAAAAAACAAAACAAAACAAAACACAATCCTTAAAGTTATACCCACAAGCCATTCAGACTGCAATACGAGTACTCATTATTATTTCATTATGATATTTCAGATGGCGGACAATTATGAGACGTGCCCGGAACTACCAGCCATTCTTGTACATCGGACATTTCAGCATTGCCATCGGTTGACTGAGACAGAATTGCAATGTTCATCTGTTCGTTCCCGATGGCTTTTCAGAAGAATTAACCTCTGTGATAGATCTCTTTACTTGGGCAGAACAAATGCCTGTTCACGTACCTTCTTTGTTCCTCTGTTTATTAACCTCCTGGCAAGTCAAGTCATTTGCCTTAATTAGATATGATTTGGCCTACTGCAAGCAGTCTGTTCAATTGTTGTTCCAGGGAATACAAAACAAAATTGTAAATAATTCAGATATAATATGAGAATGGCATCTGGGTCGTTATGTTTAGTTCCATCACTAATGTCTTCTACTACTACTATTACTACAACTCAGGGGTGGGCTTCAAAAATTTTAGCAAGGGGTTCTCTGCCCGGTTGCTGGGTGGGTGTGGCCATGGTGGGCGTGGCCTAGTTGGACTCCTGCACCATGGTGAAGGGGGTGTTTTTGCCCTACCCGGGCTCTGGAGGCTTTTCTTGAGCCTCTGGGAGGGCAAAGACGGCCTCCCCAGGCTCCGGAGGCCCTCTGGCCCATTTCTGACCTTCCCTAACTTCCTGTAGGCCCGTTTTTCACCCTCCCTGAGCTTCCACGTGTAGTCTGCACTTACCTGCATCTAAAATGGGCCGCCTGGGGACTCCTGAGAGGGGCAGGGTGGGGTGGGCTGGACAAGCCAGGAGTGGGATTTGGGGGGTTCTCCGAACTGCACAAAATCTTAGCTAGAGGTTCTCCCGAACCCCTGCGAACCCCCAGCAGCCCCACCCCTGCTACTACTACTATTATTATTGTTTTAAAAAGAAAGGCAATCCAACTGTGAAGCTACCCAGAGTGTTTTCAGAGAATAATATCAAAGAAACAAATTCTTCTTTGCAGGATTCTCTTCAGGCTTGTTCCACAAACGCTTTCCTTCCTGGAAATCAACTTTGCTCTAGATCAGGGTTCGCAATCTTTTCTTCATCATGAACTCCCCACCCCTCCTTTAAATGCCTTTTGTGGTCACAGATCCTCAAGACTTAACTCAAGATTTAAATCACAATTTCTTCAAGACTTCATGGACATCCTGTGATGACATCACTAGGGATCCAAGGACCATAGTTGAAAAGCACTGAATTGCCTTCTTTTCTTGGCCGTTTTATTTTGGAACGAAGGTGTAAATATATTTTAAATCATTAACACATAAGCATTTAATAATTGAAGCCACTTGGGTGGTGTTTTCTGCTTTAGAACATAGAATAATAGAGTTGGCAGGAAGCTCTGAGGAACTCCCTCCTCGAGCAGGAGATCCTATAATTTCAGACAAACGGCTGTCCAGTCTCTTTTTGAAATCCTCCAGTGATGGAGCACCCACAACGTCTGAAGGCAAGTTGTTCTATTCAGGGATGGGCTTGAAAAAATTTAGCAAGGGGTTCTCTGCCCAGTTGCTGGGTGAGTGTGGCCATGGTGGGTGTGGCCTAATTGGGCTCCTGAACCATGGCGGGGCGGGCCTTTTGCCCTCCCCAGACTCCGGAGGCTTTCCTCAAGCCTCCGGGAGGGCAAAAATGGCCTCCCTAGCCTCCAGAGGCCCTCTGGAGACCGGAAACAGGCCTGTTTCTTCCTGAAATGTCTGGTAGGCCCGTTTTTTGCCCTCCCTCAGCCTTCATGCATGCCCTGCACTTACCTGCATCCAAAACGGGCCGCATGGGGACTCCTGGGAGGGGCGGGGTGAGGTGGGAGGGGCCAGCCAGGAGTGGGATTTGGGGGTTCTGTGATCTGCACAGAATCTTAGCTAGAGGTTCTCCCGAACCCCTGCGAACCCCCAGCAGCCTACCTCTGGTTCTATTGCTTGATTGCTTTCACTATTTCACCTTAGTTCTAGTTTGTTTCTCTCCTTGATTGGTTTCCACCCATTGTTTCTTGTTTTGCCTTTTGGTGGTATGGAAAATAGTTTGACCCCTTTATTCAGCTCTTCTACCTGCTGCTCCTTCAGTTGTCACTAGACACCAATTCCCCTTCCCGGACTGGAGGAATTAATCTATCAACATCTGTCTTTCAAGTGGTTCCCTCATCCCTGGACTAAATAAATAAGAGAGTAATGTTTGGGTGGTAGAAGCAGCTGTGATGGAGGAGACCATTTTAAACCATTCCCGGAAGCAAAAGGATAATAATTTGCTTGGCCAACTCAAGAGTCTGCCTAGTTTAGAGCTACAACTCTCATGTGACAATGCTGTTTGAATGGAGTGAGTAGGTCAATTTTCATTTTCAAGAAAAGTCCTATTCAGGCATTCAAAAATGTCAGAGAATTTTATCCTACAAGACTGTTTGGTTAAGTCCTGCCTTTGCCGATATCAATTTTCTCAGCCTTTCAAAGCATTTTAGCTTCCACTCTAGTAAGAAACAATATACCACTGAGTCATTGCATGCATGGAAGGTCACACACGCACAGGTACATATAAGAAATCTCGCTCTGCATGGCCACCAGATTCATCCCTTGTGTTATTGTATAGGAAGTCCTCTGTATAGGAAGTACATCTCCTGTACAGGAAGTCCTCAACTTACGAGCGCAATTAGGAGCAGAATTTCTGTTGCTAAGCAAAGTGGTTTTTAAGAGAGTCGTGCCTAATTTTATGAGCTTTTAGCCATGGTTGTTAAGCAAATCACTCCAGTTAAGTGAATAACATGGTTGTTAAATGAATACAGCTCCCCCCTCCACTTAGACTCTGGTTGTCAGAAGCTAGCTAGGAAGGTTGCAAATAGTGATTACATGACCCCTGGACATCATAAATATGTTTGGTTGCCAAGTGCCCAAATTTTGATCACATGACCCTGGGGATGCTGCAATGACCAAAAGCGCAAGGACTGGTTGTAAGCAGGGATGAAATCCTCTGAAGTCTGCTACCGGTTCTGTGAGTCTGCTACCGAGTGCACGCTTCGTGCGTGCATGCGCACCCGAGACACGCCCGCACAGTGCTAAAGAAGGAACATTTTGAAGCCTTCCAAGTCTGCAAAGGTAAGTAGAACAGCAAGGTTGGGGGATCCACTGTGCCACGCGATTTAGATTAGTTAGAAAGCAGGAAATCTGATGATTCTAGCTAATATAAATCGTGCGACACAGCTGATCGTCACCCAGCTGATCGTCGGAAATACCAGTTCGTCTGAACCGGTAGCATTTCACCCTGGCTGTAAGTCACTTCTTTCAGTGCTGTTGCAACTTCAAACAGCTGCTTATAGGTCAAGGACTACCTATAAGGGGTTTTGGTGCCACCAGACAGGAATCCCTATACTTGAAATGTGTTTGAATATTAGTAGCTCGGGCTGGTAGTTAGGCTGTTGGTTTGAGTTCCGAGCTTGCCAATTTGGTTGCAAACGTTTCGTCCCTATACTTGGTCCTCAATGTTGCTAGACATTACCCCTGCCAAGTGATGAAAGAGAAGGCATAAAAAGTGACAGCCAACTAGCAAACTTGCTTACCCCTCATCCTGCCCTTGTTCTTTCTTTGCTTGAATTTTCCTTTTATAATAAAGAGAAGGGGGCAGGCATCAAAAGCATACAACCACTGCACAGGACTTCCCATCATGGGAAACCAGATCCTGAAGAAATGGAGAAACAGCAACAGACACAACAGGGCTCCCTTCTTCCGTGAAGAACCACTTGGGAGATTTCTCTCTAGTTTTGAAAACACCACTAGGGATTTCCCAACCTTGTGTATTCAACTTCCTGCCACCTCACTTTTAAACCTTTCTTTCTATTAGCAACTAAGAGTCCTCATGCCCTTCAGGCTAGCAAACAGTAATTAAGGTAATGATTCTCCATGACTCCTGGGACATCCCAGCTATTAAAAATGGGAATACGTTTTGCAAACTGTGAAACACAGAGAATAGTTTAAAAAAAAAAGAAAGAATGAATTCCCTAGATCAGGGGTGTCAAGCTCACGTCATCACATCATCGTCACGTGATGTATCGGGACTTTTCCCCCCTTCGTTAAACCAGCACATGATGCAATTGGCCCATGGCCTGGGAGTTTGACAGTCCTGCCCTAGATGGTCTTCAGGACAAAATAGCCACTGAAGATGGTCCCAATGAGACAGGGTAGAAAAAAGAACTGGTTTATAGTGATACTGGCTTAAGGGGAAGGAAATTTTATTTTTAAATTAGATTTATAGTCTAGCTCAGGGGTCGGCAACCTTAAACACTCAAAGAGTCACAAAGGTTCTAACCGGAAGCCCCCGTTCAATTCTGGAGCCGACCGGAAGTCCAGTTCCCCCATCATAGTCTCCTTCTAGTGCGGCGTCCTTTTTCCTCTGCTGACCGGAAGTCCAGTTCCCCCACCATAGAGTCTCCACCTAGCGCGGCATCCTTTTTCCTCTACCTGTCCTAACCGAAAGCCCTATCAATCGTAGAGCTGACCAACAACAGGGAGCCGCAGCAGAGGGATGAAAGAGCCACATGCGGCTCCAGAACCACGGGTTGCTGACCCCTTGGTCTAGCTTTTCGAAAGGAGCTCAAGGAGATATCTATAGTGCTCCTCCCATTAGTTATCCAGAATAATAAACTTGTGAGGTAGGTTGGATTAAAATTGCTCAAAAGCACCCAATGAAATTCCATGGGTGATGGTAAATTATAACCTAGGTCTTCCCCTTCCTTGTCCAGCACCTTTACTGCTACACCGTATTTGACATCTCAAATTCATCTAGAGTTTATCAGGGGTGTGGAAGATTGCTCAAGTATTGGCAATGAAGTCGAACACATCTGGAACCCACCAGTTTCGGAACAGCTGCTGTTGTTGTTTTTAAACATTCATATACGCTTGCAGCCATCACATTATACAGCACTGTTTTCCATGGATCTAACGAATCAAATATTTTAATTTATTTTGTTGGTGTGCAACCAATCAACCAGGGATGGTATTCACTTAACTTTGCTACCGGTTCGCAAATGTGAGTGCACCTCTGGGCATTCTGCGCATGCACCGAGCATCAAAAACGGGACGTGATGATGTCCGGGCGGGTGGATAGAGCCTCCCGCAGCTGCTGCTACCGGATTGTGTGATCCAGATAGAATAGAATAACAGAGTTGGAAGGGACCTTGGAGGTCTTCTAGTCCAACCCCCTGCTTAGACAGGAAACCCTACAGCATTTCAGACAAATGGTTGTCCAATCTCTTCTTAAAAACTTCCGGTGTTGGAGCATTCACAACTTCTGGAGGCAAGTTGTTCCACTGGTTAATTGTTCTAACTGCCAGGAAATTCCTCCTTACTTCTAGCTTCTTTCCTTGATTCCTGTTCCTTTAATAGGTAGTTATGGGTCTGCTCTGAGAGAAATGTGAACAGCAAATTTCCTAGGTTGTATGGGGAAAACGTTACAGGGATAATTGGCCCACCTCATGTGCCAATTTGACTTTTAAGAAGGCATTCTGCCGATAGGGATTGAAGCAGCTGTTTGGACCGGCTGAATACCACCACTGAAATCAACTAATCAAATCGAATCAACTAATCCAATGAGTTTGAGAATCAGGAAAAAGAAAACTATTTCCTTCAGACTTTTTTTTTTAATTTCATAGGCTTCCATCATTTCAAATCATTGTCACAGCTGCCTTCTTATAGCTTTGAAAAGACCCTATTTTTTTTTTACCTCAAAGAAGCAGGGAAGTGTCCTTGGGAAAGGACGACGCTTCCTACCACACCACTATTTAGTGCACCATCTGGAGAAATCAGTGGAAATAAGCACCTCTCCCTACCCAAAGGAGAAAGCAATTATCTACAGTGCTGACAAACAAGAGATTTTTGGGAGGCAAAGTGTGATTCAATCCTTGGAATCCACTCCTCTGCTTGCAACAGAATACCTTATGCCACCAGACTTGAAATTTTGGGCTTAGGACAACTTAGAACTTCGCCACCTTCGGTCCGACCTAAGCGTAGTACATAAAATTATCTGCTACAACGTACTACCTGCCAATGACTACTTCAGCTTCAACCACAACAAGGCACAAGCACACAATAGATACAAACTCAAGGTAAACCGCTCCAATCTTGATTGCAGAAAATACGACTTCAGCAACAGAGTGGTCAATGCCTGGAATGCACTACCTCACTCTCTGGTTACAACCCCAAACCCCCAAAACTTTAACCTTAGACTGTTTACTGTCGACCTCACCCTGTTCCTAAGAGGTCTGTAAGGGGCGTGCATAAGCGCACCAGTGTGCCTACCGTCTCTGTCCTACTGTCCCCATTTATTCATATCCATTTCATGTATTCATAATCATACTTATACTTATACCCGTTATCTAATACATGCTTGACGACAATAAATAAATAAAATAAAATAAATATTTCTAGGTCTTAGAGCAGCGTTAAAGGAGGCTCTTTTTCTTTCTTCTGATACCTTTCTTAGGAATTCGACTGGTGTTTCCAGCGGTGTTTACAATTATAAGGAAGGGTGTTGCTGAGTGGAAGAGTATAGATTTTTCTGCTATGAAATCCTTGACTTCCGCCGGTTGAGTTGGCTTAACTCCTGCCTGGAATCTGAACAGTCACTGCTTTGTGTTTAATTGTGCTAATTCTCAGGAAAATATTAATGGAATCTCCCCTGGGGTGTAGCTCAAGGACCCTCCAGAGAAGGCAGTCATTAATTGAGGCACTTGGAATTTGAAACCAAAATTATATCTTCTGGTTTCCTCCAACTCTTTGCAACTGTTTTGCTCATTAACCGTGTGTGAGGGAAGATAGTAAGAAGAAGGCAATGTGTGCATTGTTAATATGACTCAGGTTAGCAGGTTCTGCCATTCCTTGAGATAATAGATAATGCTATGCCATGTTTTCATATTCTAAGTCAGGGGTGTCAAACTTGATTTCATTGAGGGCCACATCAGGGTTGTGTTTGACCTCAGGGCTGGGGCTGGGGGTGTGTGGCCAGGGGGATGTGGCCAGCTCAACATCACTCATCAAGTCTCCGTTTTTGGCCGCGACGGCCTCCTGCAGCCCTCTTCCAGTGAAAACGGAGCCCGGGAAGGCCGAGTGCGGTCCTCCCAGGCTCCGTTTTTACTAGCAGAGGGCTGCAGGAGGTCGTCACGGCCAAAAACGGAGCCTGGGAGGGCCAAGCATGGCTTGGTGGGTGTGGTGTGGTGTGGTGTGGCTTGGCGGATGTGACTTGATGGGTGTGGCAGGGGAAGGATACTGCAAAATCGCCATTCCCACCCCCTCCAGGGAAAGAATACTACAAAATCCTCATTCCCTCCCCACTCCTGGGGGAAGGATATTGTAAAATCTCCATTCCCACCCCACTCTGGGACCAGCCAGAGGTGGTATTTGCCAGATCTCTGAACTACTCAAAATTTCTGCTACCGGTTCTCCAGAACCTGTCAGAACCTGCTGGCTTTCACTCCTGGAGCAGGGTGCTTAACACTGTATGAATTTAAAACAACCTTAACTCTGATGCCTAACTAGCAAGAAAGGGGCAAGATTTGCTCAGTTTTATGTAGTTTTTGCTCTCAGAACTACTGTCAGAAAAACAGAGGACAGGCAGTCCTTGACTTACAACGGTTCATTTAGTGACCATTCGAAGTGACAACGGCACTGAAAAAAGTGACTCATGATGTATGTTTTTCACACTTATGACCATTGAAGCATCTCCTGGTCACGTAATCAAAATTCAGACATTTGGCAACTTGACTCATATTTATGATGAAAAGGGGGGGTCATCTAATCCAGGAGTGAAATCCAGCAGGTTCTGACAGGTTCTGGAGAACCGGTAGCGGAAATTTTGAGCAGTTCGGAGAACCGGTAGCGGAAATTTTGAGTAGTTTGGAGAGCCGGCAAATACCACATCAGACTGGCTCCAGAGTGGAGTGGGAAAGGAGATTTTGCAATATCCTTCCCGTGGAATGGGGAGGGAATGGGGATTTTGCAATATCCTTCCCCTGGAGTGGGTGGGAATGGAGATTTTGCAGTATCCTTCCCCTGCCACGCCCACCAAGTCACACCATGCCCACCAAGCCACACCCACAGAACCGGTAGTAAAAAAATTTGGATTTCACCACTGACCCGATCCCCTTTTGCAACCTTCTAACAAGCAAAGACAACGGGGAAGTCAGATTCAATAACAACCAGGTTACTAACTTAACAATCGCAGTGATTCGCTTAACAACTGTGGCAAGAAAAGTCTTAAAATGGGGCAAAATTCACTTAACAACTGTTTCGCCTAGCAACAGAAATTTTGGGCTCAGTCATGGTCATAAGTCAAGGACTACCTGTAGAAGCTCCCCCAAAGATAGTTCGCAATCGTCCAAATTCCACACAAACTCTCTCTTCATCAACAAATATAAAGTAATCCCATGTTTTTTTCCCCGTTCCCTTTTCACAGAATGCCACCACCTTAAATCCCAAGCTGTAAATAAATGCCTGATTTAAAATCATAATGTTCAGTAAACCAAAAGGAAAAGGACAAACCTCACCCTTTGAGTAATGAAAGCAAAACGGGATCCTTTGCGCTAAATATTAGCTTCTATTTTAAACGCTTTGATTCTCACACCAAAGATTACACGCTGCCTGGGTGATTCCACAAGTCACACATTGTTGCACTATTTCAATTAACTTGACAAGGTTCGTAAGCTGAGCTTTCCATTCTATCCCTGTCCAACAGCTAAAACCACCCATCTGGATATGATTTAGTATCCCATCACGGTGGGGAAAGTCTCAACTGGATGAGCAGAATAAGACTTTGCATTACAGGTCCTACCTCTCATCAGCCTTGCGAGCATGAAGGAGAAAATGATTAGTCTTGTTTGGAGATACGCATTTAATAGACTAGCACATGCCTCTTTCTCTTGGAACAGGGGTGTCAAACTCAAGGCCTGGGGGGGGGGGCGGATCCGGCCTGTGGGGTGCTTAGATCTGGCCCACAATGTCAGGGTTCTAAGTAACACCCCCAACGAAATCAAACTCCGAAGGCTTGAAGTTCCTCAAAGCTGTTCTGTCCCCGTCCTCCACACGCACAAACCCACACAGACAGTCGAGGGTTAAATAATTGGCACACACAAACGTTCCGTTATCAGAGGCTTGGCAGCTCTATGGGAACTGGCTGCCAAGTTCTTTACTATAATAAGAAGGGGGGTGTTCCTCCACCAGATAACAAATGCAATACACACCGGCTGGGAAAAAACAGTCCAATTCACAATCCTTCAGCAGACTGAGGCTTTGTACCAAAGGAGCTTGCAAGAATTAACTTTGTCCGTCACAGAATCTAAACGGCCACCCCCCTCCTTTATATAGCCTGTGGGGTGTGGTCCAGTGACTCAGTTTAATCTCTGGCACGCCTCCTCCTCTGCTGTGATCGTTTAGCACGCCGACGCTGACGTGGGTCCAGCCACAACTTGTCTCCCTCATCACTCTCTGTCCGATCGGAGACACCTGGCTCCTGGCCAATCTCCTCTCCTTCGGCCAACACCTGAGGAATTGTCAGAGAGGAGGGGCCGGGGGAGGGAGGCCTGGCCGGCTCCTCTCCTTCATGTTCGGAGCCTTCTTCCTCCGATACGATGGGCTCGGGGGTCGGAGCCACAACAAAAGCTAACTTTTATTAGAGATGTCATATTGGCACAGCTGGGAAAACCTGAATCTGAGAGCTTCCAGGTTTTCCACACCCATAAGAAAATTCAAGACCTTGCCCCTCAGTCACATGTCCACCACACGTCCAATCAGGTACCGTCCAGAACAGAAGATACCTCCTCATTCTTCGCAACACAGCTGCAGGGCACCATGGCCTTGACTTTCTATAAAGAATGTTATTTTGACTACATATCTTCTTCACTCTATCCAATCCCCCCTCCCAATTTCCCACAGTAGAATTTGTGGCAGGCCTGAATCCTGAAGGCACAAAGGTAGAAAGATGGCTTCCAGGTTTGACGCACAGGGCCGCCCTGGAAACAGCAAAGGACTGGCCCACGGTGCCTCTGCCAGGGAAAATGGAGAGGGTTGCCGGGTGCCGTTGCAGCCGAAAACAGCGCTCAGGAGTCCGTTTTCTCTGGCAGAGCACTCGGGCCACAGGCGTCTGACACGAGTGCCATCAAGCTGGCCACGCCCCCTGGCCACACCCCTGGCCAAGCCCCCCACAAAGTCAAACATAACCCTGATGCTGCTCTCAATGAAATCGAGTTTGACACCCCAGTCTTGGAAGAAAAAAATATCGAGTGGTATAAAAATCACGTGTGGTATGGAGCAGGGGTGGGTTCTAAAAATTTTTTACTACCGGTTCTGTGGACCTGGTTTATTTTGTGGGCATGGCTTGATGGTCATGTGACAATTATTTAGGATTTAGCAGAGGTACTGGTCTACCAGGCTTTTAACTGCTTGCAGAGCTGTACTGGTCTACCCATTTATTTTTGCAGGCACTGATCTACTCATGTATTTTTGCAGGCACTGATCTACCCATTTATTTTTGCAGGCACTGATCTACCCATGTATTTTTGC
>WNWU01000048.1:346501-362088 GCA_012654045.1 Ptyas mucosa | reverse complement strand
TCAGCTGGGACTCAGGAGGCAGCAATAGATTGGGGGTGGGGCCAAATAAAGGTAAGAATAATGCGGGGGGGGCAGAGGGGCAGAACTGGTACAGTGACGTCATATCGTCACTGCTACTGGCTCGGGAGAACTGGGCCGAACCAGGAGGAACCCACCACTTGTGTGAATCTCCTCTAAGTATACCAGGATATTTACATTGACTGAGATAGTCGTTGTACTGGCAAAATTATACAGGTTTATTATTATACAGGTTTATTATACAGGTAGTCCTCAACTTATGACTGCAATTTCTGCTGCTAAGTGAAACAGTTGTTAAGTGAGTTTTGCCCCACTTTATTACCTTTCTTGCCACAGTTGCTAAGTGAATCACTGCAGTTGTTAAGTTAGTAGCATGGCTGTTAAGCTTCCTCATTGACTTTGCTTGTCAGAAGGTCACGAAAGGGGATCTCGTGACCCTGTTGCTACCGGTTCGCTCGTGGACACACGCGCAACACTTCTGTGCATGCGCAGAAGCATCCGGGTGAGTGGGCGGAGCCTCCTGCCACTGCCGCTACCAGTTTGTCCGATCCGGGGCGAACCGGTAACAACCCACCTCTGATGTGACCCTAGGACACTGCAGCCGTCATAAATATGGACTAGTTGCCAAGCATCTGAATTCTGAACATGTGACCGTAGGGATGCTGCAACAGTCGTAAGTATGAAAAATGGTCATAAGTCCCTTTTTTTCAGTGCCGCTGTAACTTTGAACGGTCACTTAACAAACTGTTGTAAATTGAGGAGTACCTGTACTGCATAATGGAATGATGTTACCTAGTTAGGTAACAAAATAACAACAAGCAAGCTCTGAGAGCACCAGGAACTCCACATTTCAACTCTGAACTCTGTGTATTCTCATCTTTCGGAAGTGATTATTCCTTACTGTCTCACTAAATCAAGTAAGTACCAGTGGTTACAGTTTATTTTTACAATCTTACACAAACTGGACAACAATTCATGCAGGGCAGGCAGGCCTCTGCTTTCCAATAGTTACAGTCTAATCAGGTAATGGAAAATATGAGTAAATGTCACTATGATACACTTGAAAAGGGTAAATCAAAAGGCATGACATCAATCTTCAAGAAATACTTTCCAGAAAATAGGAAGGGATGTGTAAATATCCAGAAAACAGGCCAAAGAAAATGATGCTCTTTTGAGTATTTTTATATGTTAACAACAACCATTAAATAGTAAAGAACATATGTTTGTGAGAAAAAGAGCATGTACTAACTCATTGCAGGTAGTGACATAAAACAACATAGAAATGTATACACTGAGTTTTAAAATGGACTAGACAACCATATGTTCCATTGAGTCATAGTTTCAGATCCTTCCTTCCTTCCTTCCTTCCTTCCTTCCTTTCCCTTCCTTCCTTCCTTCCTTTCCCTTCCTTCCTTTCCCTTCCTTCCTCCCTTCCTTTCCCTTCCTCCCTTCCTTTCCCTTCCTTCCTTCCGTCCTTTCCCTTCCTTCCTTCCCCTTCCTTCCTTCCCTTCCTTCCTTCCTTTCCCTTCCTTCCTTCCTTCCTTCCCTTTCTTCCTTCCTTCCTTTCCCTTCCTCCCTCCCTTCCTTTCCTTTCCTTTCTTTCCCTTCCTTCCTTCCCTTTCTTCCTTCCTTCCTTCCTTCCCCTTCCTTCCTTCCTTCCTTTCCCTTCCTTCCTTCCTTCCTTCCTTCCTTCCTTCCTTCCTTCCTTCCTTCCTCTAACTGTTGGGATATTTTGAACAATTAATCAGTGGGATGACTTGCCTTGCAGAAGTTGTGGGTGCTCCAACACTGGAAGCTTTTTAAGAAGAGATTGGATAACCATTTGTCTGAAATGGTATAGGGCCGTGATGGCGAACCTATGGCACGCGTGCCCCAGGTGGCATGTGGAGCCATATCTGTGGGCACACAAGCGTTGCCCTAGCTCAGCTCCAGCGCACATGCGTGCACCGGCCAGCTGATTTTCGGCCCTTCCTGGCCCACTGGAAGTTAGGAAACTAGCTGCTTCCGGCCTCCGGGGGACGGGTGAGGAAGGCTGTTTTTGCCCTCCCCAGGCTCCTAGAAAGCCTCTGGAGCTTGGAAAGGAAAAAATGGGCCTTCCAGGCCCACCATGACAAAAGCAGGGGGAGCGCAGGAGGGTTGCATGCGCATGCGTGGGGGGGGGGGGGGTGCATTGAATTATGTGTGTGGACACACACACGCGTGACTCCCCGCACTCCACCCCGGTTTTGGCACGCAACGGCAAAAAGGTTAGCCATCACTGGTATAGGGTTCTAGTCCAAGCTGGGGCTTGGACTAGAAGACTTTCCAAGGTCCCTTCCATTTATTATTCCTTCTTTCCTCCATCCCTCTTTTCCACCTTTCTTTTCTTCTCTCCCTTCCTCGCTGTAATTCTGCCCCCCCCCCTTCCTTCCTGCCTGCCTGCCTGCCTTGGTGTCTGGGGTGCACAAGGATAACTATTCAGGTCAGGGAAGGCATGTGGAAGAGTGACATAAGTCAAGAGGGATGCATGGGTCAGGGATGCAAATGGGGGCTGACAGATCAGGGAAGACACAAGAGGGGTGGCACAGATCAAAGGAGCTCATGAAGGATGGCATGAGTGAGGGAGAGTATGTGACAGTTCCTTCCTTCCTTCCTTCCAGTCTGCCTTGCCTTGCCTCGCCTTTGCTGCAGGCATGTAAGAGGCTGCTGCTGGGTGAGTAAAGGATTGCAAAAGCTGGATGGGAAAAATTCACAGAATGCTGAGGATGAAGATCTCGTGAAAGTAGCACTGAAATGGCCCAAACTTCCCCAAATTTCATTCTCTCTGGAGTCATGGGGGTCCAGGATTTTGGACCCATCTGAAGCAGTGGGGAAATCCAAATTTTTTATTTCTAGTTCTATGGGTGTGGCTAGGTGGGCGTGGCAGGGGAAGGATACTGCAAAATCTCCATTCCCACCCTACTCGGGGGCCAGCCAGAGGTGGTAATTGCCGGTTCTCCGAACTGCTCAAAATTTCTGCTACCGTTTTTTCCAGAATCTGTCAGAACCTGCTGGATTTCACCCCTGATCTGAAGTATCTTGGTTCAAAAATTGTTGCTCTACGAAGTACCGAATTTGCCTAGTTAAAGGTCATGACAAGGAAGTTTTGGTAGTTATACGGACTGCCAGGCTTCAAAGCCAGCCTCTAATGAGACATACTGTACATATCCCTCTCAGACAATAAAAGCTCTCTATAAATTTTATTCTCTTTAGCAAAACATTTTCATCTGTTTGTAGTTTGATATACAGGGCTCTAGATAGGAACATCAAAATGCAAATTGCTTGGAGCAGTGGAATTATTCTCTATTCGTCTGCAATGAAATGATATATTTCTGAAGCCACCATATAGCCCATATAATCTCCATAAGAGAGAGCCCTGGGCCTTTATTACCAAACACACCGTTATCATTACTGTACTTATGATTAAGCAATTCGTTAGAACCGAAATCTCAAGATACAAAGTCTGCTATCATTAAACACCAAGCGTGTGTGTTCTGAAGAGTGATTATCTCCAAGCTACTGGACTTCAGTTATACGTTTACAAGGTGCAATTCTAAAAGCTTTGGAAGCCAACAGATCTGAGAAAGAAAGACAAGGAAATTGATTTGCACTCAATGTATAAGAAATGCACACAGAGGTTGACAACCTTATTTCTTGGTGATGCAAGGCCTGTTCATTTGATCCCATGCCAGCAGCTGCAATATCATTATATTGCATTCCCAGAAGTGTTTAAAGTCACTGATAAGAAAGTTATTAGTTGCGTGAAGAGCATCAAGCAAAGTAACCTTCCCACCCTTGCATGTTTCATTGTAACTTCCCTAGAACACCCCTTTGTTTTGAATATTCCTCTTGGTTTGTGGGGGAGAATTTTAATAATTGTTAGCGAGCCATTTTAAAGGATTCCCTCTAACATTTTCAAGCAGTCCAGCTGAAGTATGTTCATTATATTAAAACAATCAGCTCTCATTGTTAGGCTTGCTTTATCTGTTTGCAAATATATATAATTAGATGCACATATGATACAGTTTCATTGTCAATCATTAATCACAAGGAGAAACTCTCTCAGATACAGATTTCTCATTAAATGCAAAAGACTAAGGGACAACAGTTTAGACACATTACTTTTTTACTTCTTTTTTTTTCTGTAGAAAGAATTTCTTTGCCCGATATTTTTTCCAAAAAACTTAAGAGCCGTGTTTCTCAACTTTGGCAACTTTAAGATGGGTGGATTTCAACATGACTGTTGCAGTGGTGGGTTTCCATTTTTTTTACTACAGGTTCTGTGGGTGTGGCTGTGGCTTGGTGGGCGTGGCTTGGTGGAAGGATACTATAAAATCTCCATTCTCACCCCACTCCAGAGGAAGGATACTGTGAAATCTCCATTCTGTCCCCAATCCAGGGGAAGGCTACTGCAAAATCCCCATTTCCTCCCGATCAGCTGGGACTCAGGAGGCAGAGAATAGATGGGGGCGGGGCCAGTCAGAATTTTTACTACCGGTTCTCCAAACTACTCAAAATTTCTGCTACCGGTTCTCCAGAACTGGTCAGAACCTGCTGAAATCCACCTCTGGACTGTTGCACTCTTTAAAGCTTATATTGTCTTGCTCAAACTGCAGAGTTTTCTTCATTCCTCAGCTTAAGAATCACTTCATACAACACCTAAAATAGAATTTATTCCACAAAATTTATGCTACCAGTAAATTTGTTAATCCGTAAAGACAGAAGACTGTCTTTGAAAAGGCCTGGTGAACAATGAATCATAATAGAATGATTTAAAAAAAAAATCAGCTGAATGTGTTTTCAAAGCCAAAATGCAGCTGGGTAGGATTTGCATATACCTGCAGTTCCATGTTAAATCGCCTACATGAAGGTCAAAGAGATAATTAACCTGGATTATTAAACACAAATGGTGAGCATTTATAAAAGTATTCCTGGAGTGCCAATATTTTCTGCTAGCTTTCGCGGCAGCCCTGTGCAGCTATCCCTGACTACAAATGACTCCTGAGAAACCGCTGTAGAAAACTAAATATGGCTTTGCAAATTAATGGACCCTAGAGCACATGTTTCCAGAAAAGAAACATGGAAAAATCCAAGAGTTATATTCTTAAAAATATCTGAGGCAAAACATATGATACATCACACGTACATTCATATCTATCGGTTATTGAGAATTTCATATTCACAAGTTCAGTGAAACATCTCCAAAACTATAAAAAGATACCGCTCTGGTAGGTCAAGTAAAAAAGAATGACTTGCGACATAAAGTTAACGTAATAGTACTCCAAAAGTTGGTGTGCTCAGTATTTCTCCTGTCCTGGTTTTCCTACCCACCAAATACACTCATTTAAATATCTAAGTTTCATAAAGAGCCAGGGTGGCGCAGTGGCTAGAGTGCAGTACTGCAGGCTACTTCAGCTGACTGCTAGCTGCAGTTCAAATCTCACCAGCTCAAGGTTGACTCAGCCTTCCATCCTTCTGAGGTGGGTAAAATGAGGACCCAGATGACTGGGGGCAATATATTGACTCTGTAAACCACTTAGAGAGGGCTGTAAGAAAGCACTATGAAGCGGTATATAAGTCTAAGTGCTATTGCTATAAATTATCCCACAGGGGTATTATCCCATAGTGCTATAAATTATCCCATATGGGTGAAATCCAGCAGGTTCTGACAGGTTCCAGAGAACTGGTAGCAGAAATTTTGAGCAGTTCGGAGAACCGGCAAATACCACCTCTGGGTGGCCCCAGAGTGAGGTGGGAATGGGGATTTTGCAGTATCCTTCCCCTGGAGCAGGGTGGGAATGGAGATTTTGCAGTATCCTCCCCCTGCCACGCCTACCAAGCCACGCCCACCAAGCCACACCACACCCACCAAGCCACGCCCACAGAAGCGGTAGTAAAAAAAATTGGATTTCAGCACTGCATCTGGGCAACTATCCCATAGCAATCCTGCTTTCTTAGGAGCTTTTCCATTCATTGTTTTTCCTCTTCTCAAGACTTGTGCGACCTCAGCAAACAGATTCCCCTGACAGCCTCCCCATCTCCCTGCTCACCATCAGGCTAGGTCATCATCTCTTTTCCCAACAGATCCTGTGCAAAGCAGCAAAACGGGTTTAATGGTAGACTGGTTGAACCCAGGTCTTTATGTCTACTTGCCTGGGCCACTTCCTGTATAAGCATTCCTCACCTAGCCTGATTCCTTTCTTGATCTGCAACAACACACCAAAACTGGGTGCAGCATTGCCATCACACCCACCTTCTGGCAGCTGGAAAACAAGTGAACAATTGTGCCTTTTCCTGAAGGAGCAAGCTTCTTGGCATCCAACTAAAGGGACCTACATGTATCCTTCTAGAAAATTTATGACACTCAAAATATACATAGGCAAAAGCTAAAAAGAAAGAAACATGTCGCAATATGTCATCAGTCATCGCTGCCATCAAAACTTTTTTTTAAAAAAAATGAACTTCAACCTGGTGCTTCTTAACTTTTTGACTGATTCTTTTTAAACCCCTTGTTGACAAAAATCCTCCTTTTAAGAAATCTCAAAAGGTGGTATAGAATGAAAAGAAGGACTAGGGGAGACATGATAGCAGTGTTCCAATATCTCAGGGGCTGCCACAAAGAAGAGGGAGTCAAGCTATTCTCCAAAGCACCTGAGGGCAGGACAAGAAGCAACGGGTGGAAACTAATGAAGGAGAGAAGCAACTTAGAACTAAGGAGAAATTTCCTGACAGTTAGAACAATTAATCAGTGGAAGAACTTGCCTCCAGAAGTTGTGAATGCTCCAACACTGGAAGTTTTTAAGAAAATGTTGGATAACCATTTGTCTGAAGTGGTGTAGGGTTTCCTGACTAAGCAGGGGGTTGGACTAGAAGACCTCCAAGGTCCTTTCCAACTCTGTTATTCTAAATTCTAGCCAGATGTAATAAATACATTAAAAGAAACTGGGGGGAAATGTCCCAAATTCCAACAGAATGGGACAAGCCATAATAAATGTTACTTGTTACATGCTGAAATTCTTGGATTTCTTCCCCTCCTACCCAGAATTCCATTAAGATTACATGGCATAAAATACAAATGATAATAAAGATAATAAGGAAAGAGGAAAGGGGGAAAAGGTGAGATATAAGGTGAGATATAAGAGGAAAGGGGGAGATATAAGAGGAAAGGGGGAAATATAAGGTGAGATATAAGAGGAATAAGAGAAGATATAGAGATATAAGAGGAATATAAGATGAGATATAAGAGGAAAGGGGGAGATATAAGAGGAAAGGGGGAAAAGGTGAGATATAAGGTGAGATAGAAAAAAGCATGGACTTCCAACTTTTTTCTGTGGAGTAAAGTACAAAATAGAAATACTTCCTCAACTTTTTACTTTAGCATCAAGCCCCAAGCCATTTCTATAACAAAAAAAAACTAGATTAATCAGCAAAACCCAAGTCAAAAGTTCAATTTTTTTCTGCCTGGAGCACAAAGTCCAGAAATGATTTCCAAGTAGAAACAAAACTGGATATATTCTTTTCTCTAATTGAAATAGTTGATTTTGCCATCTCTACCAGCAATATTGCTTTTTCCATCCATTCTTCTGTTATGGGGCTTGATATATCTTTCCATTTCTGTGCATCTAGCATTCTCGCGGCAACCAACATATATATACAAGAACAAAGTTCCAAATCTTTTTTCCCAACTCCTTATCCAACAATCCTTCAGGTTTCAATTTTATGTTAATTTTAAGAATCTTCTGCATTACAACATGGATCTAGGGCTGAAATGCTTGGATTTCTAAAAGGTATTTGACTGGTACCTAATTCTATCACCATTGCCATTGGGTTAATAAAAGCATTTAAGAAAAAGAAGAGTAAGCTTCCATCCAATTACTATCTGAAATCTAATATTAGATGATCGGAGGTTATAGTACAAGTTTTTGGACAAATTCATGTACTAGTTGGAAGATAAACTTTCAAGTGTAGGAACAAGTAAACACATAAGACCTTTAAAAAGCAAATAAAGTCAAAAGGGGGAATTTTGTTTGAGAACATTATCAAATCTCACAGCTGAGATACCAGGAAACCAAGACATCGTTTTTTAGGGAATAAATATGATGAAAGACTGGGAGAGGAGTCAGAAAGATAAAAGTTATATCTTTCATCTATTTTTAGAAGTTTGTTCTGGAACATTGTTCTTTGATGGTCCTGCACAGCTGTGTACTCGCAATATATTGAACCAGGTTAATTCAAACCCGACTTGCCATATTCCTACAGCATGCTGAGCATGGATTCAGCCACATCCACAGCAAACTACAATAATGTCATCGTGACACCATGTGTGCATTGACATCGTCACACAAATGTCTGCATTATGTTTTTTATTATGTATTTAATACAAAGTATGTACAGTATATGTATTTTATGGATTAAAGGTATTAATGGTCATGCCTGTTTGGTAATTTATGCCCCCTACAAACATTTAACCCTCATGGACATCCATACACATTGACATGAGTAGAAGGGGGAAAAACCAGGGGTGGGTTGCTGGGGGTTCGGCAGGGTTCCGGTGATCCTCTAGCCAAGGATCGCCCGGGTTCGGCGAACACCCAAATACCACCCTTGGCTGGCTACGTCCACCCCGCCCCTCCCAGGAGTCTCATGCGGCCCATTCATCATTCCAGGTAAGTGCAGGGGTCATGCGGAGGGTCTGGGAGGGCAAAAAACAGACCTACTGGAGGTTCCGGAAGTCAGGAAATGGGCCTCTTTCCAGCCTCTGGAGCCCTGGAGAAGCTCTTTTCACCCTCCCGGAAGCTCAAGAAAAGGCTCCGGAACCTGGGGAGGACGAAAAACAGGCCTCCTGGAAATTCTGAAAGTCCAGAAAAGGGCCTGTTGTCAGCCTCCGGAGGCTTCCAGAGCCCTGGAGAAGCAGTTTTCGCCCTCCCGGAGGCTCAAGGAAAGCCTCCACAGCCTGGGGAGAGTGAAAACGCCCCCCTTCCTGTGGTGCAGGTGGCCACCATGGCTACGCCCAGCCAGCAACAGGGCAGCGAACCCATTGCTAAAGGATCTGAAGCCCATCCCTGGGACAAAGGGCAAGTGATGAAAACTTTGTCCTTTCATCATAATACAAATTTTGCCCTAATATCATACTTAAGTATGATGTAGAAACAAAATGGCAGTGCTTATAGTGTGACTTCACAATGCACATTTATTTATTTTTTTATTGTGTTATTTTGCGTTATTGTGTTATTTTTTATATTTTATTGTGTTCTTTTTTTATTTGTTATTAGCCATCCCTGTGGCTAATTAGACGGTCATGAATTTTCACCGTTATTTTCCATGTAACTTGATTCATAATTATGTGAGTTATTCACACATCTTAGGATGTTAGCCTTTATCAATACTAATTTAATAAATGACCACAATGATAGATTTAAAGTGTGGCTGAGGTGGGGGGGAGCGGGTTTGAATGAAAGGTGAGGTCCGTGGTTCACTATATCTTGCTGGATTACAAACTCTAGCACAGGGTTGTCAAACTGGCGGCCCACAGGCCGGATGCATCACCTGCAGGCCACGCCCACCCCAGTTCCGCGAATCATCATGTGACGGCAACGTGATGCGCTGAGTTTGACACCGGTGCTCTAGCATCTCAGACAACATGGCCAATTGTAAGGTTTGAGAGGCTTAGTTCAATAACATCTGGGAGGCCAAAATGGCAATATTTCTCTTATTGCTAGTCAAAACAAATTGATTGCAGTATAAGTAAGTTGAACTTTGAGCATTGTAGAAAGAGTTTCTAATGATCCCGTTCTGGTTTCTATATTGTCTGCTAATCTTCTTTAGCTGCTTGGCTTAGTTTCTTTTTTTGAAATTAGCATCTCCAGCCAACTTAGTTCAATGCTTCTTTAACTTGCCTATTACCTATCCAATCACAAATTTTGAAATTTGGCACGGGAAAGGGCTCCCGAGAATACCACGAAAACAAACAAATGGGTCATCGAACAAATCAATCAAGTTGAGGCACATATGAGCAGCCTCAAATTATCCCATTTCAGAAACATCAAGCGAAGGTCTTTTTCTCTCTAAAGGAGGGGTCTCCAACCTTGGCGGCTTTAAGACGTGTGGACTTCAACTCCCAGAATTTCTCAGCCAGCAAAGCAAAGCTGGCTGAGGAACTCTGGGAGTTGAAGTCCACAGGTCTTAAAGTGGCCAAGATTGGAGACCCCTGCTCTAGAGAAAGCCCTAGGAAAGGTGGAAGAAAAGAGGGAAAGAGAATGACCAGCAGCAAGGTGATGGGTACATCATTGGAAGTCCTAAAATGGTCAGGTTAGATTTTCTTCTACAGCAATCTATTACTTCTTCCTTCTTTGTCTCTTTTAGTTCTGGGCTGCAGATAGTGATAGCACCTAGTGAGATTGGCTCTTCTTTAAAAAAACTAGCCAAATTAATGTCTAGTTAGTACTTGGATGGAGGGCTTCTAGAAAACCTCAAGGATGTGGTCAAGACAATACCAACCATTTCCATATGCCATTTGCCAATGTCGATAGCCCTAATTAGCCACCAACTGTCAACCTCAGCTCAAAAGAGTTTTAATAAGGGCTTAATAACACAATCCGGCTATTGAAATAATCCAATTTTTGGTTTACGTTTTTATCTTGTCTTTATTACTCTATAAGTAACTCAATGCAGCAAACATAAATAATACTCGGTCCTCTTCCTGTCATCCCACCCCCACCCAAATAGCTCTGTGAGTTGGACTGAGAGAGAGAGAGAGACTGGCTTAAAGACACCTCAGTGGCTTTCATACCTAAGGCAGGACTAGAATTCACAGTCTCCTGGTTTCTATGCAGCACCTTAACCACTACATCAACCTGGTTTATCAAGTGCTAAGTACACACAATGAACTAATCCATGTTTGTGTCCCAATGAGTTGTACTGTTGCAGCCTTATTCCCTTCCGTTACAACTGAAGTGAACCCAAAGACTTAAAACAACATCTTTGAATAATAGTCCTCTTGGTTTCATAAATCAGCACAATGATTTCCTCAAATCTTCATTCAGAGACATCACCATCTCTAGATGAACCTACTTTTTCACCCATTTCATGCTCCTCTCGCGGGTCTAGATTAGATTTAATAGTAAGAATTCTTTACTATTAAAGCAGGATTTTTAACCATTGTTCATTAAACAAGATGCAAAAGTCTAAACCAAATTTTATAAATCCTAGGGGCCCGGCTTGCCCAATTATGCTAAACCAGAAACAAGCATCTTACATTAATTTTTTACATTAGTATAAAACACTTGTTTAAAGTATTCAGCACTTTGAGCTCTAAAACATGTCTCTTTAATAATTTATTCTTCAAACTGAATGACTAGGCACCGCTAAGCAGCGCATGAGATTTAAGGCACGCAAACCTAAAGTGATCTAAACCAACTGCTAGTAACTCAACAAGAATTTTCGAGCTTGTGATACTACCCATCACAACTACCCAGCTGATAGACAGAAATAACAATCGATGAGAAGAATTTTAGCAAGCAGGGATTTCTACTCTACGGAGTAGAGAGTTGGTCCCTGACAGAAAACCACTTGAAGAAACTAGAAGCATTTGAAATGTGGATTTACAGGCTGCTGTTACGTATAAACTGGGTTAACAAAATCACAAATGAGGAGGTGATAAGCCGCCTGGGAAAGCAAAGGGAAATCATCAAAGCCATTAAAAAAACGAAAGTTAGAATATTTTGAACATGTGATACGACACCCAGAAAAATACAGCATCCATCACTTAATCCTCCAGGGAAAGATTGAAGGTGAATGAGGTCCAGGCAGAAAAAGAACATCATGGCTTCAAAACCGAAGGGACTGTTTGGACAAAACTCAGCAGCACTTTTTCATGCGGCTGTTGACAAAAAATAGAATTGCCAACATGATCGCTAACATCCGATGACAGATATGGCACAAGAGGAAGAAGAAAGGGACTTCTAAACTTTAAAAATGTTCATGTGCCATTTTTCAGAGTTGGAATATGGAGGTGCTCAATTCTTCTCGTACACACGACGTTTAGTTTAACCAGCTGGCAAACTGTTTAAACCGGCCGCCCGCAGCCCAGATGCATCACCTGAAGGCCACGCCTACCTTGGCTCCACAAAAGAAAAAACATGTCACCACACATCACGTGATGCGATCGAGTTTGACACCCATGGTTTAAATTAAAAAGCACCAACCGTTACCGGATGTCTCTAATCTATTTCCCCCCAGTTACCAGGTTTTGCAGAGCTCAAAACAAATTCCCAAGGCAAATTTGAGATCATAGGACAGGGGTGTCCAACTCAAGGCCCAGGGGGCTGGATCCGGCCTACAGGATGTTTAGCAACATGGCGCTCCCATGTAACACCACTCCTGCGCGAGCTGCACTGGCTCCCAGTGTTCTTCCGGGTGCGTTTCAAGGTGTTGGTTATCACCTTTAAAGCGCTCCATGGCATAGGACCTAGTTATCTATGGGACCGTCTACTGCCACAGACGACCTCCCATCGACCCCTGCGCTCCCACAGAGAGGGCCTCCTCGGGGTGCCGTCAGCCAAACAATGTAGGCTGGCGACCCCCAGGGGGAGAGCCTTCTCTGTGGGGGCACCTACCCTCTGGAATCAGTTACCCCCCGAGATAAGGAAAATCCCAGACCTCAGTGCCTTCCGTCGTGCCCTGAAAACTTACCCTGGAAACAGCAAAGGACTGGGCTGTGGTGACTCTGCTAGGGAAAACGGAGCTCGGGAGGGCCGCGGACTCCGTTTTTGCTGGCAGAGGGTTGCAGGAGGCTGTCGCAGCCCAAAACGGAGCTCGGGAGCCCGTTTTTTCTGGCAGAGCACTCGGGCGCTCACAGGTGCCCCCCGACACGAGTGACTTCAAGCTGCCAATGCCCACACTGGCCACGCCCCCCCAGGCCCCCCAAGGTCAAACACAACCCCGATGCAGCCCTCAATGAAATTGAGTTTGACACCCCTATCATAGGAGATTTAAAAACATCTTAAATACGCACAATTTGATACCTGGGTAAAAGACCACCACATGCACAATTGCCAAACTTGAAACTATTAACCTAAGCCCATGCAGACCGAGATACTGAAGGTTACACCACTTCTAACACCTTTTCCTTTTTTAGTGATAATCTGATCCTGAAACAAAGTCATCTTTTTTAAAAAAAAAATCCCTAGCTCTTCCCCTGCTTGGGAAGTACTTCCAGCTGCTTAGCACCTCATTTATATAGCAATCTTTAATCCTGCATTGATTTTGGGTGATTCGATCGTCTGCTTTTAATAGCTGAATATTTGGCAAAAACTATTAACATTTTCTGTATTCAGCCATAATTCTTACTATGTGAAACTTTTGACAACTAGCTTCCTCTTTCTAACCCCTTTTTAGAGGGGAAAGAGCAAAAAGGGGTCAAAAAAGTCAAGATGGCAGTTACAACTTACAGTGTCAAAGCTCCACCTATTTTGTGTGTATCATGTATAAAATGAGTGGTGGCATAGAGATGGAGCTCTCGTCTCACAATCAGGAGGCTGTGAGCTCGATCCGAAGTAGCAGCAGCTATTTTTCTCTCTGGGTACATAGAGATAATATCTGCTATGAACTCCACATAGGCATCAGGAAGGGCATTCGGCCAGTAAATACTCAGCTCCATTCAGTTGCCCCGACTCCATCCTGATGCAAGGGATTACAGCACGGGTGTCAAACTCAGTCATGTCACATAACGTATCGTGATAGATCATGATGCTTTTTGCCTTTGCGGAGCTGGGTTGGGCGTGACCTGTGCATAACACATCCGGCCCGCGGGCCGCCAGTTTGACAGGCCTGTATTACAAGATTGTTAAAGGGAAAAAAATGTAGAAAATGAGTGGACTTGGATCACACCCAGGGGTGAAATCTACTTACCTTCCCTACCAGTTCGGAAGTGTCTCTGTGTGCATCATGTGCAATTTTGGACCCTCTGTGCATGTGCAAAGCCTTCTGCACATGCGCAGAGGGTCAAAAACAGGTTACATACTGGTTAAAATGAGGAAGTAACAACATCTGGTTGGGTGGGCAGAGTCTCGTGCCGCCGCCGCTACCAGTTCACCAAACCATCTCCCGCTGCCGCTACCAGTTCACCCAAACAGCGTGAACTGGTAACATTTCACCCCTGATCACACCGTTGTAGCTGCCATCTTGACCTTTTTGACCCTCTTCCCTGTGCCCAGCATGCATGTGGGGATGATAACCCAACCCTGACAGGAAGTCAGCGGCAGATAAAAATCACTGCACAGCCAGTTTCTGCTGAATAAAACCAGCACGCGATTTCCAATTTCTGGTTCATCGTGGTTTCCCAACAGAACTTATTATGCCCGGTTTATTCACCATGCAGCTCTGCATTCACGCAACCTGTTTTTCAGTAGCTTCAGGTAAGCCTCCTGCCACGGAAGGCCATGCCTCCTGAAAAGCAGGATATCGAGGAGGGTAAAATATAAATAAAAGCTCCCAGACAAAAAAAAAAAAAACAAAAAACCCCACATATTTTGTTCACTGGTTCGAACAGGGACGGTAATTACCTCCTGCCCGCCTTCACTTAACAAGTTGGTTGGGCTACAATTTTGACTTATTATTTTGTTGGCGTGTTGAAATACAGCCTGTGACTTGCCTTGTCATCGCCCGGGGGCGGGGGTGGGGGGTCTCTCCATTGCGAAGCAAAAAGCCACATTCCCACCCCATGGCAAGTGACTTTATTACTCCTGGGTTGCAAAAGACACTTCCTTCTCCCTACTAAAACATCTCTTCCTCCTCCTCCTCCTCCCTTAAGCAGCTCAGGTTCAGCAGTTACCTATTGTGAACCCTATTAAAATTGCAAGAGGGAGAGTTGCGGTTTCCAATTTTCTTTCGACCCGGGAAAGCAAAAGTGGGAGGGGTGGGGGTGTTTGAGGTGGGGGGGGGATGCGAAGCGACCCTTTTTTCCTCCCTTTCCCCTTTCTTTCACCTATGCCTGGTTTTCCCCCCCCCTTCCCCCCGCGCCCCTCATCCCCTTCCTCAGGGCCCTCAGGAGGCCAAAACAGCAGTGAGATTCTTGCAGGTGAGCCTTGACAGGTTTTTTGAGGTGGGGGGGGCGCGCGGAAACAAGCCGCGCTCCTCTTGACGGACGCGTGAGTGGCAGCGCGAAGCTTTCGTTCCCGCTGTGGAAAACCGTGGCGGGGGCGGGGAGGGGGGGCGGAAAGCAACCAAAGGGATCGCTTGGGAAGGGTCTCCCCCGCCTATCTTCCCGGTGGAGGGGGGGGGGCGGAGGAGGATGCGACCCCCCTCCCCACCACCACCACTAGCAGATCTTAACTCACAGCCCCTTTTAACACGAGGCACCAATGTCCTGTGACGGTGGAAGTGGGGGTGGCAGTGTGTGTGTGTGTGGGGGGGGGTGTTTCCAGACAAAGCAATGCAGCTCCAGAGACGGGGAGGGGTCGGGAGACCACGCGAGAAAAGTCACCCCTTCTTTTCTCTCTCTCTCTGTTCCCCCCCCCCCCCCCCCCCCCCCCCCCCCCCCCCCCCCCCCCCCC
>WNWU01000048.1:297253-340677 GCA_012654045.1 Ptyas mucosa | reverse complement strand
GATACAGAGAGAGGGGGAGAGAGAGACATAGAGAGATACAGAGAGAGAAGGAAAGGGAGGGAGGGAGGGGAGAGAGAGGTCAAAAGCATTTTGTGGTTCCCAATGTTTTTTAACAACAGGTTCTCTGCCCTAATGACCAGCTGGGTAGGCATGGCTAGGGGGTCATGTGACTGGTGGAAGTGAGTGACATCGAGTTGGCCACGCCCACCCAGGTTTTGTGGCTCCTGGTGTTTTCTTTTCTGTGCGAAATCGGATCCAAATGGCTCTTGAGTATTTATGGTTGCAGACCCCTGATCTAGGCAATACACTTCAATGCATGATATATTTATCAATGACTATTAGTCATAATAGATAAGTGTGTCTGTATTGAACTTATATTGCCAGGTCGTTCTATCTTTTATAAGGTCTTTTGCAGTAGTGGCTTTCAAAAATTTTTACTACCGGTTCTGTGGGTGTGGCATGGTAGGCGTGGCATGGCTTGGTGGGCGTGGCAGGGGAAAGATACTGTAAAATCTCCATTCCCTCCCTAAGCCAGGGGAAGGTTGCTGCAAAATCCCCATTTCCTCCTGATCAGCCGGGACTTGGGAAGCAGAGAATAGATGATAGTCAGAATTTTTACTACCGGTTCTCCGAACTACTTAAAATTTCCTCTATTGGTTCTCCAGAACTGGTAAGAACCTGCTGAAACCCACCTCTGGTCTTTTGAAGAGAAGCTTTTCCAAGGAAAAGTTCCATCCAGCCTTCCATATTCCTTCATCTTGGCGACAGCAATACTCAGGATTTTCACTGAGCTCCAGAGAAATCAGCAATTTAGAGCAAAAACAAATATTTTCTTTTCTTAAAATACTTTCTCATCAGCAGGATTTGGTCAGACAGGAATATTCACAGCGTGGGACCTTCAATTTGTCCAAACTTCCAGAAGGGAAGTCTGTCAGGCCTCACCTGGTATGTGACCTTGGTATGTGACCTTGCCTTCGCACAGAAAGTGCAATTTGCTTCAACAATCTTCCTTTCACATGTCTTTAGCAGCAGTTGTGCCTGCCGTTCAGGAATGGTACTTCAGAAGGAAATACCTTCATTTATCTGAAATGGTATAGAGTCATTTATCTGAACTGGCGTAAGGTTGCCTGCTCGAGCAGAGGGTTGGGCTAGAACACCTCCAAGGTCCCTTCCAACTCTATTATTCTATGGTCTGCGTTCTATCAAAGGAAGGAGTCTTCAAAGAATTGCTGGTAAACTCCCCCGATGTCAATCCAATCAGCGGCTACTGCTAATGCGCTTAAACATGTCATTCCTTGAAAGATAAGAAGTGGCACAGCGACAAAAAAGAGTATCAACAACTAAAATCTCTCGAACCATCAAATTGGTTTAAATCCAAGGGCCTGAATCCACATTCACCTGTTGTTTTGGCTGACTTTTGGAGAAAACCGTGTAAGAGACTTAGGTGATGGAACTTGTTACTATGGGTGATGTCTTCTTTAAAAAAAAATGCACAGATCCAGGTATATAATGAATACCAGAATTCACCTCCTCTGCAATGCAGTAAGAACATAGATAACACACACTTGCCAAAAGTAAATTTTCTTAGTGCCATAAAAGAAAGCAGATACTATATGTCGGAGCTATGAAAAAACCATTTCTGTGTAAAAAGGTAAAGGTTCCCCTCGCACATATGTGCTAGTCGTTCCTGACTCTAGGGGGCGGTGCTCATCTCCGTTTCAAAGCTGAAGAGACAGTGCTGTCCGAAGACGTTTCTGTGGTCTGTGGCCAAAGGCACACGGAACACTGTTACCTTCCCACTAAAGGTGGTCCCTATTTTTCTAATTGCATTTTTTACATGCTTTTGAACTGCTAGGTTGGCAGAAGCTGGGACAAGTAATGGGAGCTCGCCCCGTTATGCGGCACCAGGGATTCGAACCGCCAAACTGCTGGCCTTTTGATTGGCAAGCTCAGCATCTTAGCCACTGAGCCACCACGTCCCTATGTCTGTAGAACCCTTCAAATTTGGTCCACTAGGAGCCTGAGTGGCATAGGAGACTAATGCCTCCTACTAAAGGCAGCATTTAACATCCAGCTGCCTGCAATTCTGTGAGTTCAATTCTCACCAGGCTCAAGGTTGACTCAGCCTTCCATCCTTTCTAAGGTGGGTAAAATGAGGACCCAGATTGTGGGGGCAATAAGCTGACTTTGTATAAAATATACAAAAGTATGAAGGCTATTGCTTAACGCATTGTAAGCTGCCCTGAGTCTCCGGAGAAGGGCGGCATATAAATCAAATTTTTAAAAAAAACCTATATGAAGGCAACTTCACTCTATTTATTGAAAGTGCATCTGTATATGCCAATCAAATTGGTACTGTTCATTTATAATCAGATGCTTATGTCATTTTCAACTTGGTCTTAAGTTGAAAAGTTTTCATTGCATAAATACTTTTAACTCATTTGTTTTGATTTGGTTTCCATTTTGTAGTTTTAGGACTAGTATGGAGAACAGATTACATTGTAGGTTATATTTATGTAGAAATATTGAACAAGGGTTCACAAAAGTGAACATACAATTGTATCCATTGTAAATTATATGGAGCATTGTACTTCTTTGATCTTGCTTTCATCAGGAAAAGTTTCCACCAATAAACTGTTAAAGAGAATCAAAGCTACAGGTAAGGAACCTTGGCTTGCCTTTAAAATTAGTATTTTAAAAAGGTGAATAGCAAGAATTGAATGTTTGCTGATAAAGGTTTTTCTTTACTAGGAATCCAGCTGTATCTTTATATCTTTCAGTGGTTTAAACCGTGCCTGATCAGAATGCCTGGTTTTAAGAGGTAGATGCTAGGAATTTTCCAATCCCCAGTTTTTGTAGATGACCAGCTTCATCAGCTTCGAACCCCTTCCCACATACAACAGATCTTAGTTCAGTCCACCTTGAATTTTGTTGATTCGTATCTACCACCAATTTGCTTTGATTGTTAGTAGTTCAGGTTCTTGTAGAGAGCTTCAGTTTGCAATAAACCTATATATTCAATTCACTGGCAGAGGGCGGCAGGAGGCCATCACAGCTGAAAACGGCGCTCGGGAGCCTGTTTTCACTGGCAGAGTGCTCGGGCCACCACGGAAGTCCCCGACACAAGTGATGTTGAGCTGGCCACACCCACCCTGGCCCCCAAGGTCAAATTCAACCCTGATGTGGCCCTCAGTGAAATTGAGTTTGACACCCCTGCTTTAGTGGGTTGAGAACGTATTCTAGTCTGATCTGAGATCACTGCCCATATTCTTGGAAGAACAACAGAAATTACTAGATCCAGCTTCTGCACAAGGGAAGGAACCTCTTTTTCAAAAATTATCAAATAATTCTCATGTCACTTTTCATGTTAGGTCAGCCTCATTGTAGACCAGACGCAAAATGCAGGCACACGAGCTAATTGTACTCATTTGTAAGGTTACGTTAACAGAAGGTTGCAAGTCTGAAAGTAATTTTCTCTCTCTTCTCCCATCCCATTTGCAGAACAAACCAGGGTCTCTTCTGAGCCTATTGTCCCACCTAGCCTTTTATCTGACCTTGGTTTTATCTCATTGTCCTGTCTCCCAAAGTCATTCCCACATTATACAGTAGGAGGCAGGTAATTTTTTTTTTTAAAGAGAGATAACACTTAATTTTTTTGATTAACAAGATCGGAGGACATTTAACTAGAAACATCTGGTTGGTGAGACCAAGTTCAAGATTTTTTTTTTCCTTAATGGGAGAAAAGCAGACTTTGCATTAAAAAAAATATATATTAAGAGTTTTATACGGGATAGTTCCTCCTATTTTAACATCGGCAAAGATCACCATGACAAAGGAGGCTTTAAAATGGATGGGCAGTTTGGCCTGTAATTGTATGACATATTAAAAACAGTAATGATTCTTTTTTTTTTAATTTTTAAGAACAGGAGTGACATAAAATGATACCATGTGAATTATCAATCAGTACTTAAAACTGTACGTTTTGAATTCTTCTACCGAGACCATTGTTCCAGTTTAGGTATATACTTTATTATAATAAGCTTTCACTACATTTAGGAATTGGCTTGTCGTTCTCTGTTGAATGGCATTTTCTGTTCTTCTTGCCAGTGTCTATAAGGAGAACCGGAAAATATATTTCTTCTTCAAAGGATATAAATCAATCTGCAACTATTCCTCGAAAACTGAAATTACTTTATTTAATCATCATATCTTTAGTATCGTCTTCTTAGTGATATCAAGTACATTAGTAACAACATAATCCAAAATTAATGCTATAAAATAACAGCTATTATTATGGCATATATACCCCAATCCAAAATTCCATGAACTTTTGGTTTACACAGATGGCCCAAAAATGTTCCTGCTGCTTTAATTCATGGATTTTCTTCAGTAATTAAAATTGTGTTCTTTTAATAAAATATCCACAAACATAGTCAAGTTATGCCCAAAATAGCTCTGGATGTTAAATGTTTTAGTGCTTTGTGCAGATTGCTTGTTGATAATATCAAGATGGTACAAAGCTCTGTCAATTAAGGAATGTACTGTACTGTATCTGACAACTTGTTACTATATTGTGACAAAAACGACAACATTAGTTTCCTTGCAATAAAGTTCATTCTTACCTAATTAGTTTTGTATCTTAAACTGCCTCATTTTGTCTTTAAAAGCTGGAACTCAGGTGTATCAATTCCTCAAACTTTACTTCCGAACTTTAAAGAAAGGAACAACATTGCTAGATGACTCTTGAGACAGACATGATATTAACATTATTTATACTATCATAATTTAATGTATATAAATTTGTTTTTTTAATATAAAAGCATTTTTAAAATGCAGAGATACTTCATTTTAGAGATAACGTTTAAAAGACGCCTTTTAACTAATGATGTAACATTTGTACTCAGGTTAAAGGGCATTATTAAATTAAACTTTGCATAATTTATTTATACATACATACACACATTTTATAAAATTACTGGTATGAAAACAACCTGAATAGATATAAGTCATGATTAAAGGATTTTTCTTCTTCCGTATTTATCTGCTTTGCAGTCAATAGCAACTACAGACCGTAACTGATTTAACTGAAAATAAATAACCTTGAAAGAAGAGGTAACAATAACAAACCATACTATTACTGCCAATTCAGAGGTTTAGTCTTAAACTGCAGGGCAAACTTATCAGAATTATTAAAAACCAACCCAGCCTGTGTGTGACAGCAGAATGTTGTGAAGTTTGATTTACACACTAAGTGCTCCCACACAGCTTCTTGTTGTTTCAATAATCCTAGTGTTAATGATTTAACATTTTAAGAGGTAGAATTCATGTCAATGCTGACAGTGAGTCCAAACATGGAAACATCCCATTATTGTTCTGCTTTTAAAGTAACAGATTAATCCTTGAAGCCCACATTTCTAAGAAGAAAGAAAATGGAATGATTATATTGAAAACATGCCGATTAAGAATTAATACTCTTAGAATATTGTGTTTTTCAGAATGTATACCTTGTGCCTCGTTAGATCATGTTAGATTAGAACTATCTTCAAAATAGCCATACTCACATGATTTTAATTACACAAAAGCACCCGGTGGGTATTAATTATCTACCCGCCCTCATCTCTCCCACATTAAAAATGGTAATGATAAGATTCAGAGCTTAACTTTCTAAAAGTACTTTGTCTCTGGGGAAAAAAACGCAAAATGCAGAACCAATCTCACATAGAATTTTGAAATATGATCTAAATTAACCATATGCCTAAAAAACAAACAAAGGCCTAGGCTACTGATTTAATGACTTACTTTTCCGTTCGTTCTGTTGTTCCTGAGAATGCCCTCTCTGGAGAATGTGATGGGGATCTCAAAGTTGAGCTAAGCGGTGAAGAGGTGGGGAGAGAAGAGGCGGTGAAGCCAAGCCTTCGCATCTCTTGAATGGCCCTTTCCCTACCGAGTAGAAAATTACAACTGAACTCAAGTTGCACTTCCAAGTATTTTCACATGCAGAAAACAAGACGTCTCACCATCTTTTCTACACAATAAAATTGGAATCACTTTTTAAAAAAAATATATGTTTTCTTTGCTAGCTGTTAGAATTTTCTTTTTCTTAATGTTCGGTCAGAATTTGCTTCCCAGTAACTCTAGATCCGTGATGGTGAACCTATGGCACGGGTGCCACAGATGGCACACGGAGCCATATCAGTGGACACGCGAGCATTGCCGTAGCTCAGCTCCAGCACGCATGTGTGCACCAGCCAGCTGATTTTTGGGCCTTTCGGTCCCACCGGAAGTTGGGAAATGGCCTGTTTCCGGCCTCCGGAGGGTCTCCAGGAGGGGTGGGGAAGGCCATTTTCACCCTCCCCAGGCTCCTAGAAAGCCTCTGGAGCCTGGGGAGGGTAAAACTAATGGGCCCACAGTGACAACACATGCTAAAAGTGAGGGGGCACACGCACACACATGCGCGGGGGCGGGGCACATTGAATTATGGGTGTGGGCACACACGTGGGTGACCTCCCCGTGCTCCCCCCGCTTTCGGCATGCAATGGCAAAAAGGTTAAGCCATCACTGCTCTAGATCATGGATGTCAAACCTCGCGGCGTCACATTGCTGTCACATGATGTTTCGTGACATTTTTCCCCTTCACGGAGCTGGGGTGGGCGTGGCCTGCACGTGACGCATCCAGCCCGTGGGCCGCCAGTTTGACCCCCCTGTTCTAGATAGTACAGGTAGTCCTCAACTTACAACCATTTGTTCAGTGGCAGTTTGAAATTACAACAGCCCTGAAACAAATGACAATTTTTCACACTTATGACGGTTGCAGCATCTCCATGGTGACGTGATCAAAATTCAGATACTTGGCAAGTGCAAAAAACAAATATTTATGACAGTTGCAGTGTCCCGGGGTCATGTGATCACCTTTTGCGACCTTCTGACAAGCAAAGTCAAGGGGGAAGCCATAGTCACTTAACAGTTGTGTTGCTAACTTCACAACTGCAGTGATTCACTTAACAACTGTGTCAAGAAACAAAGTGCATTTAACAACTGTCTTGCTTAGCAATGGAAATTTTGGATTTAATTGTGGTCATAAGTCGAGAACTACCTGTAGACTTTAGGTGGTACAGAAATTAATTGAAGAGAGCTTAATAAAGATAGATCTGATTTCCAGTCAACATTTTTAATTGAATTATAAAATACAAAAACAAAGTAAATAGAAAAGCAGTGGGGGGGAAAGGAGAAGTGAGGAAAGATAAGAAAAAGAAGAAAAAGAAGCATTGACTTCCGACTCTCTCTGTTACAGTAAAATAAGGCATTAAGATCAAATCACAACTTTTTGCTTTTTCATAATAATATAAACAAGCCATTTCTTTAAAGATCTATCAGTCTAATTGGTAAAACCCAAAGTCAAATTTTCATTCTTTTCCCACATCAAGCACGAAGTTTCCATGTGGAAACAAAAATGCTTATGTTCTTTTCTTTAATCAAAGTAGTCAATTCTGCCAATCAGCCAACTCCATCAATTTCTAGGATAGATCTGATTTTAAAGTGAAGTGATTTTTTTTTCTCTCCTGGCTAGGACAAAAAGGATTGGTATAAAGGTGTTGTAAGCAGAAATCTGGTAAGCTTCAGGTTTCCTATATTCATTGCTTGGCTGGGGGATGTGCCTAAATGTCTTAAATGTCTCTGTCTTTCTCTTTCCTAATGAACCTGAAAAATATTAAATGAAGGGAGGAGGAAGCAACAAGCATCATTACTAGCAGTAAATCTAAGAACGGATCCTCAGCAGATAGCACTAAAAATGCCCTCCTGCCAGCCTGTTAATCAGCTACGTGCAGAAACCAGCAAATCATTGGTTTCCTGATGCTATTTGCACTGGCAAATTATTTGGTTACTGGGAGGAAGCCTTGTTCAATCTAAGCGACGAATGATTGATCACACTTTTGTTCCCAATTTAAGAGGGTTTTTTTTTTAAACGTATCAATTTCCACAGATGCTTAACTGAAAGGTCTTGTGGTATTTACTGATGGATATTAGTTTGTTTTAAATGGTAATATTTAATATAACACATTTTGAATATGCCCCTTGTTTGCTTTTTATGTTGTAAACCGCAATGATACGGTAAGAAATAGATCGTATAACTAAGAAACAGAATTGAAAATTAATTATTAAACCAGTTTTAATACTTTCTGTGCAACGCTATAAAGCGTGCTTTTATGGTTTCCTCCTTATATGGGGACACAGAACAGTTGCCTTTTTAATGAAGCTAATTCACATACCGTTCAAATTGCTCTGTTGTCAGCTGTCTTTTCACAATATCATAATCAGTCTGCAGCTGTGCAAGCTTATTTCGCAGTATAGAAACTTCTCTACTAAGGCTGGTTCTAAAAATATTGCAAAACAAAGAGAAAAATATCCATTACACATTCACAGATGGCATTGTACAAAAACTTTAAAAATAGCTGCAAACAGATAAACAGAGACCTAGAAATTAAGAAAATATACCCATATTTGGGCATACACATACAAAAAAGTTCTTAAAATAAAGAAACCACCAATTTACCACAAAACAGTCTATTTAAAATATGTATATTTGGGAATGCATTCACCTGAAACTTAAAACAGTGCATCCATTTGACATATTGCTGACAGAATTTCTTCGGTATTGCAATCTTTGAATTTCCAAGGGGGCCATAATAAACGAGATACTTGCATATGAATAGGCAGTACTACAAGCATTTGTAGTGACAATTGTAATAATCTAAAATAGTGTTTTTCAAACTTGGCAACTTTAAGTTGTGTGGACTTCAACACTTCATCCTGACTAAGGAATTCTGGGAGTTGAAGTCCACATATTGTCAGCTTGCTAAGTTTCAAAAACACTGATCTAAATTGTTTTTCACCACTGCAGCCTGAAGAATACAGACTGACGTATGTTGCTTTTAGCATATTATACTTTATATCTGATAAAGGGTAACATGCAAGGTAGGAAAATTACCATACTTTCATGAAAGAAACACATAAACCAAAGAAGAGTAATTTCATCGTTCAATGCAAGTTCGGCAAATTGCAACTCCAGGGGAAATATTTGACGCCCGTTTTTCTTACAAAACCCTTCTCACATTACTAATTAGAAAATCTGGTTTTCATTATGTAAAAAAATACATTATTCTTATTATTTTTCAAGAATGGAGACATTTTTGCCCTAAATTACAAACAGCTGAAAGGAAAATATTATAAAACTGGTCATTTTATACTTTTCAACATACAATTTACTCTCCGAGAGCGTTAACTTGTCTTTGAGCAATTGTATCTCTGAATCTTTTTCATGGGTTATCAAATGGTTCTGGAAATCTTTGTCTCTGCTGGTAGACAAGAGGGTTTCCAAGTTTTGTATTGTAAGTCGCTCACTTGACAGTTGCTTTTTTAACAGCTCTGTTTCTGACTTCGTATCTTCAAATTCAGACATAATCTAGAGCATAAAAAGAATTTATTTAATAAATAACCTCACAGTAACTAAGTAAGCCCGCAGTTCCTGTCTACCTCTCCATTAAGCCCTTCCATATTCCATGTGCTTCTCCTCCCATCTCTCCTAGGGAGGCTTTTCAAGCCATAGTGGCTTGAAGATGATTTTTTTTTACCTTATAGTATATATTTATTTTACTGTCAACATTTTACCTTAAATATAAAACTGATTTATATAAATAAATATATATATATATATATATATATATATATATATATATATATATATATATCCTGTAAGAACATTTTTCTCTTTTACCCTCTCAAATTCCAGAGATTTGGATGTTAATTGACGTGAGAGCAGATCTTTGCTAGATTCCAGTTTGACACATAAATCTCTAACAGCGGACACATCGTGATTTATTGAAGATTTTTCTTCTTTTTCACGTCTGAGAATTTCTTCCAGCTTGGCCATATTTTTTGCCATTGAAGAAATCTGCGACTCATACGTTTGATGTGCAATGATGTGCTATGTGAAAGACAAAAGTAGCTCTTTTTTACAAGCACGGATGTGGTGTTCCTATTACATTTTCCTATTGTACTCAGTTATTTGGAAACAAACAAAAAAACCAAACCCCAGATCAACTTGGAAGTATTTTTTTTTCCTTCCAAAATACATTTACAACCATTTGCAAGACTTAACAAGTACTGGGCAAGAGCAGGCATAAATCTGAAATTAAGTTTTCCCCATGAGACCAGACAGATGATTAATGCCATCTGCTCCTTGTACAAATTTCCAATTAATGTCAAGGTATTTGATTAAGAAAAGCACATTAAAATGGTCTAGGAAACTATAATTTTATAATTACCTCTTGAATTTCTTTTTCCAATAATTCTACTCTTTCTCTAAGGTGTCTTCGTTCAGTATCAACCGAAAGGAGCTCTAATCGTACAGAGCTGTTTTGTCCCTCAGCTTGATGGGCCTTTACTTCCCAGTCTTCGGCTTGGCTGTGAAGCATCTGGAACTTCTCCAATAATTCTTTATTTTCTCTTTCCTAGTATTAAGAGAAAATATATCCACTGAGCAATAAATCGCTGAAACAAATGTCTCAGCTACTATTCCGCCTCTCTTCTGTTTAGAAATTGTCAGCAACTTGTTCCACTGAAGAAACCTGAATATGTGTTATTTTCAATTTGAGGTAAGTTCAAGATTAAATGATTATACTGTTAACACTTTAAAAGATTTGAGGCAAACTGTCAGCCTTGGAACCCTGACACAGATATTACATCAATTGATCATTATACATAAGAATGTAATACCTTGTATCAATTTTCTATACTGATTTTACAATAAATAATTTGGATTTTTTTGATGTTGTCTGGGTGTATGTATAAAAAAGGAGATCAGCCTGTCAATCAAATGTAAGTTAGTCAACTCCATTGTGTTCCCCTATGGTGGTGAAGATTGGACCTTAAAAAAGCAAGACAGGAAGGAAATTGACTCGTCTGAGCTGTGGTGCTGGAGAAGGCTCCTGTCTATTCCTTGGACAGCAAAAATGACTAACAAGCAAGTACTGGAGTACATAATACCAGACACGTCAGTGAAAGGCAAAATCACAAAACAGCGTCTCAGTTATTTTGGCCATGTCTTGTGGGGAAATTCACTGAGAAAACAATTATGTTTGGAAGAGTTTGTGGTGAAAGGAAACCAGGCCACCGAAGAACATGGTAACTAGACACCATCAAGGCTGACACCAGCCAGAGCAGAGAACCATTCAAAGACGTGGAAGATCAGAAGATATGGAGAAACCTGGCCCATAGAATCGCCAAGAGTCCAACTGAGTGGATAATATCATTATCATCATCATCATCATCATCATCATCTGTACGTATGTACACTATTCACATACTGAAGGTTTTAAATACAACAAACCTAGACAACTATATATCCCTAGATATCGCTACCTGTATGAGTGTATCAATGACTTACTCACAGTTGTGCATTTGTGACAAAGTCCCAATTTGTTTTAAATCTAATGATAATTCTAAATAATACCCCTCCAACTTTCCTAGAAATGATAGAACCCGGCGAAATGTAGCTTAAATGTTATAGGGCTAAGAAAGGACATTTCCCTCAATGTTACTCTTTTCTCTTAAAGAACAGATTGAATAATGATAATTTTATTGTCATTGTATGGGTATACACAGTATACCCATACAATGAAATTCACTTAACACCCAAAGGCCAGGTCCAACACACGTAACAATCCCAAAATACACTCCCACCCAGCACAATTCCCCACCCCTAAACCACCCAAACAACCACACAACAGACCAAGTGTTACTGTCCAACAGCTCACTGATGGTGGCCCTTTAGTTCATTGTTGAATTTTTCTTTGTGTAGTAACTTGGCTACTTTACTTCAGCTTTACTTATAACATTTAAATAAGGTATATTTTATTTTTAATTTTATACAGTAGTTAAAGGCACTAGGCTAGAAACTGGGACTTTTCCATGTAATGGCTGGGAGTCTTGCAGTGGCCAATAATGATTTGAAACCCCAAAACCAAAATTGATTTAATAATAATTAATTTAATAATATTTTCATAATATTACTCACCTTTAAGGCCATTAAACTTTCAAATCTGGAGACTTCAGTAATATAATTATGAACTCTGACTTTCAGTTCTTCTTTTTCACGTAAAGTTACTTCCAATTCAGTTGAGATAACCTGTTTATATTATATACTGTTAGACATATTATTCACAAAATAAATAAACTACCTGATGACAAAGCAATACAATTAAATATGATCTCTTCCATTACAGAGAGGCAGCTTATAACAGCATTTCTCTTTGTTATTAGTTCCTCATATTCAGATTAAAAACACCAAAAAAAAGCAGCATTCAATCTTGTGATTTCCAACCTATGGGTAAGTAATTTTCCTTATGGATTTGGGACAATGCCTATTTGGGCATTGATACTTGGCACTGGCAATGCCCATATTGGTATTAGCACTTGGCACTTCAAAAAATTTAATTGATACCTAATTAAATATTTCAAATGATATAATTATTCAATGTTTGTTGTAGTCAAGATTAAACTAGAATAGTTACCACACCATTAAAAATACCCATAAATGGGATATACATACAAGCAGGCCATTATTTATTTATTTATTTATTTATTCGAACTTTTATACTGCCCTTCTCCTTTCGGACTCAGGGCGGTGAACAGCCAAAATAAAACATGTGTATATAAAAATTAAAATAATTTTAAAATAAATTAAATAATTGGGCCCATATAGTTAAAAGGTATTACAAATTCAAAATTTAAAATTTAGATCAGTATCACTATATAAAAGCAACATAAAATCAAGCCAGCCCGGCTAGTTGAAAAAGATGGGTTTTTAGGGCCCGACGAAAAGTCCGGAGGTCAGGAATTACTCGTATCTCTGGGGGTAGATCGTTCCAGAGAGTGGGCGCCACCACAGAGAAGGCTCTCCCCCTGGGGGTCGCCAGCCGGCATTGTCTGGCTGACGGCACCCTGAGGAGGCCCTCTCTGTGGGAGCGAACCGGCCAGTGGGAGGCAATCGGTGGCAGAAGGCGGTCCCGTAAGTACCCCGGCCCTAAGCCATGGAGCGCTTTAAAGGTGATCACCAACACCTTGAAGCGCACTCGGAAGTCCAGCGGGAGCCAATGCAGCTCGCGCAGGAGAGGGGTCACATGGGAGCGCCCCGTCGCTCCCATAATCCCCCGCGTGGCCGCATTCTGCACCAACTGGAGCCTCCGGGTGCACCCCAAGGGGAGCCCCATTAGAGAACCTTTTCTGGAAAAATTGTGAAATATGTTGCCATAAGGGATATATCTTTACCAGTAAATACAAAGAAGAATAACTATGAGTCTCTGATGTTTTAACTATGATAGGATAAAATATTGTCGTTCAGAGTTGGTTGAAACCATTGGAAAAAAATAACTGGAAAGGAGAATTTCCAGTCTAGCTATCACAGTTAGCTAACCAAGAAATACATGTTCCAGCTGGAATGCCAGTAAAAGAGTGGTCAGAAGAGAAAGGCGAGGAAGGAACATGAATTCACTACAGCCACTTGATATGAGTTGTATACAGATAGTCCTTGATTTATGACCATTAATTGAGCCTAATTATAGTCGAGATTGTTAAGTGGGTCATTATATGACTGTGCTTCTGCAAGCGTCTGCTTTTTTGTGGCTGTTGTTAAATGATTGCTGTGATAAGTGAACACTGCAGTCATTAATTGAATCCATTAAACTTGGTGGGTTTTTTGCCAGAAACCATAAGTAAACATCAGAAACTAACAAAAAAATGCTGAAAACTGTGGTCAAGTGACCACAAGATGCTGCAAATGATTATAAATACAAGTCGATTTCCAAGGACCCAAAATATTATCAGTGACCATGAGAATTACATATACTGGTCTCTATTCTTCTTTTACTGTGAAAGAACTAAATATCTGATCATCACTAGGTATACAGTCCATGACTGCTGGGTGAAAATATGAAGAATCTTTATTTATTCATTTATTTTTAAATCATTTAATCTTCAAGTTTGCCATTAAACATTAGGAAAATCTTTTTTTAAAATGGACTATTATTACAAACACACACAATTTCCAATTGGTGCAATTTATCTGATAATTAATAATCAAATGACGAGATTGTTTCTAAACAATACATCTTTTTAAAGATCTGGCACTTGAGCTTTAAGTAGCTTATAAAATTTAGAAAACCTACAAGCAAAGTACTTTTTTTTTTAGGAAGATAACCTGGGATATTAATGTATAGTAGTATTACAGAGCATGATGTTGGAATCTATAACTAAAAGAAACAGGAATACGAACAAAGTAAAAGTAAAAACTCTTCACACTCCATAATATGTAATACAGATAGTTGTAACTGAACAACCACAACAAGCATTCAGTTGTTACAAGGGTGCTGAACACAGTAGACTTATGGCAATCTTCCTAGTTATGGCTCTTGCAGCCTGATCTTGATTTGGGCACGTGACAACCAGCTTGCAATTATAACAGTGTCTCACAGTCACATGACTGCCATTTCACTGCCGACTTCCAATCAAAGGGGAAGCTGGTACGAAGTGGCAAATGATGATCACATGATCACACAGGATTAGCCTAATCACAGCAACTGAGACTGCCACAACTGCCGTCATAGGTTGGTGTGGTCCCATGATGTCACACTGTATGACATCGCTTAGCAATGGAATGGTCAATCTCAGTTATCATCGTTAAGTGAGGACTACCTATATTTTATTTTACTTAAAAACAATGTTGACATTGTTTTGGTTACAATGATGTTTCCAAAGAGGTACATCACATCCTTTGTACGTACAATTACTGGCACAAAATAAATCACGATGTGCACTATATGAATTATTTTATACCTGGTTTTCTCTAGTCATTGTAGCTAGATCATCCTGTAATCGTCTGTTTTCCTTCAGAGCCATTTCTTTCACTCTGACGGTTTCGCCAAGCTCTGAGTGTACCGCATCAAACTGGCGGTGGAGACTGGCAAGGTCACGGTCTTTCCCATTTAAGGCATCCTTTAATTGGCTAAAAAATGTGGGATTTTTTTCATAATTATGTTTATTCCTTTTAAACATCATTCATCTTTTTGCAATACTGTGTATACATGATGGCCATAATTTAAAAATTATAGCAATTAACTAAAATTTATGTTTGTACTGAATAGTACCAAAGATATTTTGCACATTACCAACAAGTACAGAGCTGTTTGTATGCCTGAACATGGTTCTGTCTTGTTTCTTTAGAAGAACTAAATCACCCAGCAATTGTGAAATTATACCTGGTGGCGCAGCAGACTAAAATGCTGTTAAGTAACACCAGCTGCCTGCAATTACTGCAAGTTCGAATCTCACCAGGGTCAAGGTTGACTCAACCTTCCATCCTTCCGAGGTAGGTAAAATGAGGACCCGGATTGTGGGGGCAATAAGCTGACTTTGTATAAAAAAGAACACCGCTTAGGGGGGCCCGAAAGCCCTACTAAGCAGGTATATACAAAAAGTATGAAGGCTATTGCTTAACGTATTGTAAGCCGCCCTGAGTCTCCGGAGAAGGGCGGCATATAAATTGAACCAACAAATAAATAAATAAAATTTCTTGCACTATGGCACAAATGGCAAAATTGGTAGAAGACAGATATGATGCTAAATCTTAATTAATTTTAACCAAGTTTGTAGAATAAGCTAGATCTGGTTCATAGTCAAGAAAGTACAGCGTACCTCCCTATTAAAATTAATTATTGTTGCTTCTAGCTATCCTACCCTTGAAACTCTGAAGCACTTTCTGGAGCCTGAAGAGTAGTAGTGTATATTCCCTGCAACCAACCAGTAGTATAAGGGGCAAGTAACAAGGATATTTTCTTTTGAGATCTTTTGACAAGAGGAAAATTGACACTCTCAAGAATGCCTCCCATACCTTGCATTCTTTTTAAAACTGTTAACTTTCATTTGAAAAAGTCTAAAAGTGAATAATTTTAATTAAAGTTTTCAGAAATGTAATTAGATACTGTACTAAAAAAGAAATTAATAGCAGTTTAGCAGAATTAGAAAACAGTTCAGAAAAGCTAGGAAACAGCTGTACAGTGAAATGTTATATCTTCAGTGAGAGTAAAGTGAATGGTTATTAAAGTAGTTTGAATAAAGAAAGTATAATTATTTTAGAAGGTAACCAGCCATTTAAAAAAAAAGATATAGTATAAAGTATTTTGGGCTCCCATCATCTTATCTTAAATAAGCATTACATTTAATAACATCCCTGATATATAACACAATTATCTAAAATAAAATTAGCTAAACTACACATTTCAATTCCCCCCCCCGTCTATTTTACCTCATGAGGTATGCAGTAGCTCAGTTAATTTTATAATCTTATTAAAATTACCCGACTTTGATTTTAAAATCAGTTTCAGAATAACCAAAAGTTATAATTTTATTACTTACTCTAAAGACAATTCCAACTGAGCAACTGTTTTTTGTAAGCTGAAGATAGTTTTTTCCTGTTTAAAGAGAAGGTGTTATGCATGTTGTGTATTTTCTTTTCCTGTAATTTTAAATCTAACATAGCCTTAATGAACCTAAGTAATTTGACAACCTATCCTTTCTCTATCCTAACCAAATATTTCATTCAAAGCTCCCACAACAAGCACAGGACACTAATAAACATAACATTATAGAGACATACTAATAGAACTTTATTATACATTTACAGTTCTCTGCCAACCATTAATAAGCAATTTTATTCATGTTTTATAGGCAATGTAAGTGGCAAAGTAGTTAATTGTAATACTCCTAAATATTTATTACATATAATTTTGTTCTTATTGTCTTTCAAATAATTTTTTTTGCTTGTTTAATTTTTAATTTTCACAAATTTTCTAACAAATTGCAGAAGCCAAATTATGTCTTCAAATCTTTTGGGTGTACAGAAGCATGTGCAGAGGTGGGTTTCAGCAGGTTTGATCAATTCTGGAGAACCGGTAGCAGACATTTTGAGTAGTTCGGAGAACCGATAGTAAAAATTCTTGACTGGCCCCGCCCCCATCTATTCTCTGCCTCCCAAGTCCCAGCTGATCGGGAGGAAATGGAGATTTTGCAGCATCTTTCCCCTGGAATGACCCATTCAAGAAGATATTTCTACACTGCAATAAAACTGCCATATTTGAAGGGAATCATACATGAGGGACAGTTGTTTCCTATATAAACCATGAATTTGCTGTAGAAACAATCCCTTTGCCATTCTAGTTATCTATCATTTTACCATAAATATCCCAAATTCTTCCTTGGTTGCATGTCTACCGTGTTTCCCCGAAAATAAGACCCTGTCTTTTTTTTGAACCCCAAAATAAGCACTTGGCCTTATTTTCGGGGAGGTCTTATTATTTTGGGGTATGTGGAGCAAGATGGGGCTCCTCTTGCTGTCTTACCTGATTTCCAGCTCTGCGTTTAAATATTTTCGGGGAGGGCTTATTTTCAGGGGAGGCTTATTTTAGCGCATGCACTCAAAAGCCCGATTGGGCTTATTATCAGGGGATGTCTTATTTTCAGGGAAACAGGGTAGCAAATAACATTCTTCCCTTGATACAGTAAATATTAAGATAAAATGGTTCTGTTAATCCAGTTCCTATTTTGTATAAATACCTTGTTAGCTAAATTGTCTTCTAGATATGCAATTTTTTCAGTTTTTTCATCTATACTTTCCTGAAGGCTGTCTTTTTCCTTATCCAAGGCATTAATGGTACTTCTGAGCAGCATAACAGACTCATTTTGTGATAAGCTCTTAGTTTGGAGTGTCTCTGAAAACAGCAAAACAACAACAACAACAAAAATTTTAGTTGGCTCACTTGCTTTGACCATGCAAAACTCTTAAGCCCTGTAAGCACACCAGTTTTGGTGTTATTCGTTCTGGGTTCCTCTGTTCTGAATTATGGGATTGTTATTGATAAATTCTTTTATTGTTACACTCAACAAATGATTGGGGGAAGAATAGTCAATCATCCCAATTTAACTTAAAAGTGTATTGCTTTTTACAAAACTTCTGTTGTTGCTAATTTCGAATCAGCTATGTGACCTTGGAAAGTTAAAATCCTGGTGAAGTTTGGAAATACCTGTCAGAGAATGACTGCCATTTTGACTTTTCTTTCCCCCTTCTCCCAAAAGTTCTATTTATTTATCTTTTAAATGTATAAAGGTATCAGCTCTATGATGACTCTGGGCAATGTAAAATAAAAATACCAAGAAAATATAGATTGTTTTTATAATCTATACAGAAAAAGATTATAAAAACACAAAAAAACATAAGTTTATACAAATGGAAAGTCCCAAAATCTAGAAAAGCAACAAACACCCATCCCCCATTGTATTTCAGTAGCTTGTAATCTACACTGTATAATTATTAATGGCATGCTCTCTCTTTGATTTAACTATATTTTCAGGTAGTGAAACAAATGGAATTTTTTATGTGTTTTCCTTTATTAAGCTTTAGAATCTGTAATGCACATAATTAGAATTTCTGAAAATGCTAATGGAATTAGAGCAGAGGGCAGAGCAAAACAATGTACTCAACGCAGATTTTATTTTGTAGAGAAAGGGAAAATTTCTATTCCTGATTTTATTTCTATACAATGACTCTATGAATTGGAGCAAACTAGACTTGATGTCCTCAAGTCAAATCAATAATTTTGACATGCATGGGACACAGTATTTTATGTTGTATTCTAGCTTTTTGTTTGATATAAGAACTCCAAGAACTTTTATCCCACCTTTTTATTCAAAGTTTAAAAAGACAATTAGTGTGTCTATAATTCCTTTTGAGTATTTGGGTATTTTTTTTGATAAAGGGGCAAAAATGACATTCAAGGAATATGTTCACAATTTTGTAGTTGTTTATACTATGGCTTTTTATACTTAATTTTGAATCATTTTTCATTAATATTGTTTGCATGTATATTTTTACTATTAATTAATTTGAATAACATAAAGTTTAAAAAATACCTGTAGAGAAAGAAAGGCCAGCAGCTAGAATAAATTCAGCCTGAATGCTAAAGTATTCAACCTCAAGTTTGAACTGGAAATTTATTATTTGTCTTATTTATATTCTGTTTACTCCTGTTAAAAATCTGACTGTGGATGATTTTGTGCAGAACTGAAGTAGATTATTTGTACTTCTTTTTCTTAATAATACAGTGCAATCTCATTCACCTATTTTGTCCTCTAATATCTCAATTTCCTCTTGAGCTGATTGAAGTTCATTTTCTTTAAGAGTTAGTTGATGCTGTATCTCATCTAGGGATTTCTGAATCTGTTCATTTAATAGTCTGTAAAATCAAGACAGTTACGTTAAATACAATATTGGGCACAGGATATGAATCCAATTTTACTGTATCTTCAGCGGGTATTATAATTTATAAAGAAATAATGAGGTAGATTGAGTAAAAGACCAATCAGCGCTATACCTTTTAGTCTAGATTTTCAAGAATTAAAAATCCTGTTTTCCTAATGAAGGTCCAAAATTGTCCTTTTAATTTTCTTAAGTATGGGTATCACCGAACATAATTACATATAGAAATTAAATGGGATACCTTTTAAGAAATACACCAGCCCCCAACTTTCCAATGAAACAGGAATTTTGTGGAGACCAAGGACTGTTACCAATTAGGTAACATCATCTGTGCGAGTGAATGTAGGATTGGCTGCCTGTTTATATACACTAGAACTAGGTTGCCCTGTCACTTAATATTAATTCCTGCATATCTGGTCATATAAACCCTAAAATTTCTGCTTATCACTATCTAGGAACTCACATGTAAGAAATATCTGTGATATTAATCACTGAATTAATATTAATCTCTAGCATTGTCTCATTTCTAATCTTTTCCCATTTTTTCCCATCTTCTCATCTTTCCTACTACCTTCTCCTATTGATTTCTTATGATTTATCAATTGTTGTTTGTAGCTTATGATTAATGATTTTAACTATGATTATGACCTATTACTTACTATTACTTAATATTATTATATGTATGTGAGTTTATGCACTGGAGACAAATTCCTTGCTTGTCCAATCACACTTAGCCAATAAAGAATTCTATTCTGTTCTGTTCTGTTCTGTTCTGTTCCTATTCCTATTCCATTCTATGTGTGTAAATTAATATAAACTTTTTCTAAACAAATTCAGCATAGGTTTTTCTTACTACTCAATTATCAGATTAGCCATATTATTACTTCCAGTTTGATTAAAAGACAAATTTTGATTAAAAGCCTTGGTAGTACAGTGGTCTAATGCACCCTGTTATTAACACCAGTTGCCTGCAATTATTGCAGGTTCGAATCTCACCAGGCTCAAGGTTGACTCAGCCTTCCATCCTTTCTAAGATAGGTAAATTGAGGACCCAGTTTGTGGGGGCAATAAGCTGACTTTGTATAAATGTACAAAAGTATGAAGGCTATTGCTTAGCGCATTGTAAGCCGCCCTGAGTCTCCAGAGAAGGGCGGCATATAAATCAAATTTAAAAAAAAAAACAAAACAAAAAAAATGCAAATTGGAGACCTCTTTTTAGAGCCATATCACTGAAGCCACAGCATCATAGAATGACATGAATTACAAATACGCATTTACTAGTTATAAAATACACAGCTGAACTCACTTTAGTGAACTCAATTCTGACTTAAACTGTGCAGAATCTTCAGATGTATTTAAGAGCTGATGAGACTTCATGTTTAGTTCATCTTCCAAAGAGCTTATTTTGTCTTTTAACAATGACGCTGTAGATACTTGATCAAGACGTTCTGTTTCCAACTGTAGAGCAAAAGAATTTCCAAACCTATGTGACATTTTTAAACCTAACATATTTTAAAGACTGCAAAATAAGGCAACCCTTCTCAATATGTTCCACTAAAATGATAGTAAGTATCAATGGCAGTGAAATCCACAATAAGGTAAATTGCCTTGTAGTAACAGGAATTATTTACATATTCCATTTATATGTGGCCCCTATGATATTTTCCCTTTTTCTTTCCAAATAATCATGAAATAGCGACAACATAAAAAGTTATAGCTCCAAATCCAATCAGAATATTTGGGCAAAATACTTACTCTTTTAAGAGTGCTTTCCAATCTTGATACTTCCTGTTCCAATTTTAATTTATCTAAAGTATATTCCTCCTGCAGGATCTAACAAAACAAAGTAGACAGATCAGTAATGAGCCCTTTCATTAATAATATTAAAATATCCCCAAATTCCCCTAAATTTCTTGACAATGAAATGACCCAATAGTACATGAATGTCAGAAGGAAAATGGCATCTATTTTGTTTAATCAATATATAAATGTCTATAATAAAAAAAATCCCCAAATGTTTATTTGATTTATATGCCACTTATCTCACTCTGCATAGTAACTCTCAACACAAATGTTGACAAACGATATACTGTATATCAACAATCAATAACTGCAAATCAGCTGTAAATTTCTTTTTCCAATGTTGCCTAATATTTAACAAAGCCCCAAACTAAAATGACAACAGAAAATGTTTGCCAGTTTGAGAATTTATGCTAAATGAACATTACTGTTCATTATTAGTTTTAGCAATACTCTTAACAGAATGATTATGAAAGAAAATCCAAAATGCACTTTTTGATATCCTTATGATTTTATCAGTAATAGTCTGAAGTGTTACAGGCCCCAGAGATAGCCACTTTAAATAAGAAACTAATACCAAAATTATTTCATTACTGAAAACTGCAGAAAATATTAAAAGCTGACCTTTAATTTCTCCCTCAGTCCTTCTTTTTCAGATGCTGCTCTTCTGAAATCAGCCAATGCGTTATTTCTTTCTTCTTCTGCATGATTTTTTGTTAGAAAACAGGTTTTTTTCTCTCTCCGTAGTAGATTTAATTCATTCTGAGACTAAAAATACAAAATTAATTTTTTTTTACCCTGCCTTTATTAATTTAAATAAACAACTCAAGATGTGAGCTTGTGCTTTTCGCTCTTCCTATTTTCCCCACAGCAACAAGTGAGTTGAAATAAGTTAAGAGGGAGTGTTGGGGCCCAAAGCCACCTAGCCAACATTCATAGCTAAAGCAGGAATTTACAGTGTTGTGGCTCTTGGTCTGGTGCCTTAACCACTAGACCAAACTGGCTCTCTAGTTTTTGAAAAATTATAATTGTATTGCAATTTTTAAAAGGCAAGCAAAAAAAAAAGAAAAACAAATTAAAAGAAAACAATACCCAGCATGCTACTTATGAAATGTATAATACAGAACTGAACAAAATAATAATAGAAAATTAATCAGAAACACTAAAAAAATGTTGATATTTAATATAACAATTTATAAAACTAAAATATATATTTATGTAAAATATTGTCTCCCAAAGGGAAATGTATTATTTTTTTATTATTAGAAAATAAAAATAGCCGCTTAAAAAATGGGCTCATTCAATCTTTGATAATAAATAATAGTACTTTCCAATATGTCAATATAAATTTCTTAAGTATTCTCCATATAAAATAAAACCAATACACTTCAAAAACTCTCCATTTCCACAATATTGGAGTATTATTGAAAATAACTTTTGACATTTTTGACTTAAAAACATTTACATACACATATATGCTACATATTCTTTAAACAGAAACTGGGCTTGACCAAATTAGTTAAATATACCTTCAAATTTCCTACACTGCAAACCACGAAAATCTTGTTCCTAAATGTAACATTACCAAATAATTAATTTAAAGACTTTGTCTTTCTACCTATGTTTGAAGTATTTTTTCCTTCATGGAAAAAATTAAAATGAAATATTAAATAATATTAAATTAAATATTACACATTGTTTCATATATATATATATATATATATATATATATATATATATATATATATATAATTTTATTTTAATTCTCTTTTCGTAGGTCTTTTGTGTATTTTTGTTTCATTCAGGTTTTTCCTACGTAAATCAAGATCTTTATACAGCCATGGTTCAGTGAAATCTCATTCACTAGAATTTTTTGGCTTTTTTTTTTTATTTGATTTATATGCCGCCCTTCTCCGGAGACTCAGGGCGGCTTACAATGCGCTAAGCAATAGCCTTCATACTTTTGTATATTTATACAAAGTCAGCCTATTACCCCCAAAATCTGGGTCCTCATTTCACCTACCTTAGAAAGGATGGAAGGCTGAGTCAACCTTGAGCCTGGTGAGATTCGAACCTGCAATAATTGCAGGCAGCTGGTATTAATAACAGGGTGCTTTAAACCACTGTAATACCAAGGCCTTTTATCAGACATCAGAGCAGCATTTTGTTGTCTGTCTCCCCTAAATCTTAAAACAGACAACAAAATGCTGCTCTGATGTCTGATAAAGCCAAAAAATTCTAGTGAATGAGATTTCACTGAACCATGGCTATATAAAGATCTTGATTTACGTAGGAAAAACCTGGATGAAACAAATAAATATATATATGCTTGTATTAATATCAATGTAGTAAATTTGATAAAAGATTAATGTGTATTAGCATTAATATTAAATATTAATAATATTAAATATCTATGAGACTTAGCATCAAAACTCAATAGGCTTCCAATAAATGTCAAATGCCTAATTGCACTAGCCCAGGAAATGAATAATTTATTAAACTTATATGCCACCTGACTCTCAAAAGCTCTGGGCAGCTCTCACAAATCAAAGCAATTACAATACACCCTGCCGAGTAATTACTAGACTATTAACAGAGATGCATAATAAGTATATGTGTTTTTCACGCATATACTTATGCTCATGCATTCACAAACTGCAAAACATGAAATTATGTTGGGTGGAATCTCAGGTTGTAACTATTCCTTTCATACATAGCAACGTATGTGTCATAGGATAAATCATTATCCAGTATCTATACAACTATTTTGTTCTGCATTCACATTCTTCTTTTCTCATTCTAAACTGGAGTTTGCAATAAATCTAGCTTCTTTCTGATGAGACTGCAGATTTTCATTGTTATATATTGCTCTGCATCAAGGTTATATTTATTTACCTGTTCATAAAGGACACTTAATTTGTCTTTTTCTACAGTTAATAGTTTGACATTAGACTGAATGTCTATCATATGCTTTTCAAATCTGTCAAGCATAGACTGTAGCTCATCTCTCTCTTGTATAACTAACCTAAGGTCTTCACTCTGCAAAAAAAGGAGGGGAAAAGAAAAAGTGAGAATATGCTTCATACATCCACATATGTATTCACCCATATTATTGAACAGGTCAATAAAATACATATTACTAATGACAGGATTGCAGTCCAAAAACAATCATCATTCCATGCTTTATAAATCATGGTTCATGTAGCACAAAGAATCATACAAAATTGGCCCTGGACAATATTGTTATCATTGCCCAGAACTGGGGAATTCTGATTTTATGTCAGTTATTAGCCAGGATCTCAACATTCAAACATAGCACTAAAACTGTTGAATATATTCTGAACCTTCAGCCCGTAGATCCGTCCCACCTCCTCAAGTAAGGCCATGAAACACCCTATTAATATATTTATTATGGTTTGGCAAAACGTTTTCTAACCATTTGCTACCCAGATTCAAATGCAAATTGCAAATTGCAGTTAGGCTAAAAGAGTTTCTTTCCATCTTCTCCTGTGGCTATGTTAAAGGAGGAGAAAAATACACAGACTTGGTGTTCACATATGTTTGTTAAATATAGGGAAATTATTAGATGTCTTTACATGACAAATGTTTTTCTATAATAAAATTGCTTGGAGGAAATAGTAGCATTTTTAAGCATGGCTTAGAGTTTAATACTTCTACCTAATATGCAAGTAGCTCGGGTTCGAATTATGGCTAGCTGATGAGAGCTAAATAGTTCGAAATAGATCTATCTATACTAATCTCCCTTTCTTTCTTTGTCGGTAAAACATAAATTCAACAGAGTAGCATTTTCCATTTTGCCTTTGTTTACTGAAATCTTTTAATAATTTCATTTTTAAAAATGTCAAGAAAAATAGGTAAATCTAGAGCTACAAATAATTTCTAATGTATTTACAGGAAGTCCTTGACTTATGACCATAATTGAGAGATTAATCATGCTTATTAAGAAGGAAATATCACTGAATCCAATAAAGCATGGGGATCAAAGCATGCTAATATTTTGATACTGACAATGCTACTACATTGCTTTGTATTTAATGTTAACTGGGGAAAACTAGTTTTTTCCCTTGTTAAAATGTGCATTATTATTATTATTATTATTATTATTATTTCATTATATGTCTAAATAGTTGAGGATGCTGCCTGACTACATCATTTCTCTTTTCACTTTATTGGCTGTCAACAGCATTTTTTTGTGAAGTAATAGGCAGCTGTGATCGGGATCTCCTATTTGACTTCTTAGGAGTGACAAGGAATTGAATGCAGGTGAGTGCAGAGGAGGATTAGACCTCTAAAAGAAATGAGCCAAGAAATGAAACCCAGCACGCTGCCAAGGTATGAAAGCAGCCCTCCTCCTAGTAAATAATCAGTCTGCTACAAAAGGAATTATCTGACCCCGATCTGATGGCTAAGAGCGCGCTTTATAAAGCTAAGAGTTGAAAAGATAATTTGATGAGTAATTGGACTATGTGATACCACTGAAGTATGAAGTATTAAGCACAGGAAAGCCTTACCTTTTCTGGAGATTTGCGCAGCGGGCTAAATCTTCTTTTAAATATCTTTTGGAGACACTCTAGTTCTCGCTTATAATAGTCCCTGTCTTCCTCTATGGTCTTTACAAATGCATCTAGGCGAGAAGGTGACTTGTCTCCAAGGGCTATGCCACCCTCCAGCCTCATTCTCTCTAGCTCTATGACGAGTTCACGATCTGCAACAGACCACAATCGGCAAGGATGAAAGTTCCATACACAAGAAGTCTTCAGCTAAAGCATTCGTTATGAAAATGATGAAGAAAAACTCTTTCAAAATTTTTCTGTTTTTAATGAAAAGGGGGAGGGGAGGGGAGGGGAAGGGAAAGGGAAGGGGAGGGGAGGGAAGGGAAAGGAAGAAAATCCCTGTCAGTTTTCCTACAAGTAAACTCAAAGGGGAAACTGGCAGGAAGTTCAAAATTGCACACCATGATTTTTTGCCCGTCCTTAGTCATTCTGTTTCTCTATTTAGGTAGGTAAATATCTCCGAAACGATGATCCAATGGTTTAGGATTAAGGTTAGAGTTTATTTAATAGTTGTCAGTTTTCGATAAAGGTAAAGGTTCCCCTCGCACATATGCGCTAGTCGTTCCCAACTCTAGGGGGCGGTGCTCATCTCAGTTTCAAAGCCAAAGAGCCAGTGCGGTCCGAAGACATCTCCGTGGTCATGTGGCCGGCATGACTAAACGCCAAAGGCACATGGAACGCTGTTACCTTCCCACCAAAGGTGGTCCCTATTTTTCTACTTGCATTTTTTACGTGCTTTCGAAGTCTTAGGTTGGCAGAAGCTGGGACAAGTAACGGGCGCTCACCCTGTTACACAGCACTAAGGATTCGAACCGCTGAACTGCCGACCTTTCGATCGACAAGCTCAGTGTCTTAGCGTCTTAGCCACTCAGCCACCACATCCTCTTTGTCAGTTTTAGGATGCAATAATTATATTATTTTAATACCCAGAAACCAAATATTTAAATTTGTAAAATAATGCTATACTTTATACAACACTAACAAGTTGTATAATGGACTCTGCTCTCCCCAAGAAAGGAACCAAAATCTGAAATAATTACAGGGAAACTATTTAATAAACAATTTAGCAATGAATTATGTAAAAGTTCCTGACTCTCCTCCTTTAGTTTTTTCCCTCCCAAGATTTCATTTGCGGTTGAAAATCCATCTCCTACAGTGAGTGGGAATGTAAATACTTACTTATAATTTCAAGGTTTTCAACTTTTTTGGACCATCTATGGTTTTCTGCTTGATTCTGGCTTAACAGTATCTCAAGATTTTGTTTTTCCTCTGATTTTCCAAAGAGTTCTTCACTCAATTTTTCTTTTTCTCTGCGATAGGAAGATAACTCCTAATGTGACACAAATATTACAAAACTTAGAATTGTGGCTACAATAAAAATACTTTTAAAAAAAATAACAAACCAATTTTTTAATCACATAACATTTCCATATACAGATAGTCCTTGACTTACGACCACGATTGAGCCCAGAATTTATGTTTTTATGTGAGACATTTGTTATGAGAGTTTTGCCTCGTTTTATGACTTTTCTTGCCACAGTTGCTAAGTGAATCAGTGCAGTTGTTAAATTAGTAACACGGTTGTTAAGGGAATCTAGCTTCCCCATTGATTTTGCTTGTCAGAACGTCGCAAAGAGTGATCACATGATTCCAGGACATTGCAACCAGTTGAATATGAACCAGTTGTCAAGCATCCGAATGTAAATCACATGACCATGGGGATGCTGCAATGGTTATAAGTGTGAAAAATGGTCATAAGTCATTTTTTTCAGTGCTGTTGTAGCTTCGAATGGTCACTAAATGAACTGTTGTAAGTCGAGGACTACCTGTATTTAAGTTAGATGCACCATGTATTCATTATTCCCTCATCACTATCAAACTATTCACTAAGTCTGTATTACTATTATTATTAATCTTCTCATCATTCCTCTCACCCATCTCCTCCCACTTATGACTGTAACTTGTTACTGGTATCCTTACGATTTATATTGATTGTTTCCTAGTATGATTTGATTGCTTATTTGTATCCTATAAGTGTTGTACCTTATGATTCTTGACAAATTCTCTTTTCTTTTCATGTACACTGAGAGCATATGCAACAAAGACAAATTCCTTGTGTGTCCAATCACACTTGGCCAATAAAAGAATTCTATTTCTATTTCAAGTATTCATTGTATATCAGAGAATTTGACTTAGATACAATTTATTTTGTTGATATATTATTTATAAGCTGACAATTAGTCAATTTATATTATTTATAGCTTATTTAACACCCAGAAGTTGTCGTGGTGGAAAACCATCTATAATAGCAATTAGACTTATATACCGCTTTACAGTGCTTTTACTGCCCTCTCTAAGCGGTTTACAGAGTCAGCCTATTGCCCCTGACAATCTGGGTCCTCATTTTACCGACCTCAGAAGGATGGAAGGCTGAGTCAACCTTGAGCCTGGTCAGATTCTATCTGCCAAATTGCAGTCAGCCGGCAGTCAGCAGAAGTAGCCTGCAGTACTGCACTCTAACCGCTGCGCCAATGTGGCTCATAAAAACAAGATAAAACAATAAAGACAAATAAAATAAAAACATAGCAGTTAAAATATAGCATATCAAATAAAGATTATTAATAGAAAAGTGATTAAGCGATCCAAGCAAGGGTGAGCTAAATTTTACATGAGCAAAACCCCCAATTTTTTTACCATATGCAAAGGGATATTTATAGCCAGCACTTGCCTAGTCTCTGGGGAAAAGGCATTCCAAAGTCCTCTTCTGCATTCCCACAGAGTGCACTCTTCCCAGTCATGAAAGAAGGAAGAGCTCCCGCACTCCAGATCATAAGCAGGTAGGGGTGTTCTCCTCAAGTACTGCAATCTTTTTTTTTTTAATTTGATTTATATGCCGCCCTTCTCCGGAGACTCAGGGCAGCTTACAATGCGTTAAGCAATAGCCTTCATACTTTTGTATATTTATACGAAGTCAGCTTATTGCCCCCATAATCTGGGTCCTCATTTTACCGACCTTAGAAAGGATGGAAGGCTGAGTCAACCTTGAGCCTGGTGGGATTTGAACTTGCAGTAATTGCAGGCAGCAGATGTAAGTGGATGTTAATTATTGCCTTAGTCTACTGAGCCACCAGAGCTCCTTCAATCTTAAACAATTAAAGCATTTAAATGGGGCAACGAGATGCAGTTGGTAACAACTGCCCTCCCAGTGCAGTTCTTTGAGAATTGGCGCTAATTAGTCAAGCCAATATAACAATAACTTTGCTATATAGCCATATTCTGCACCAGAAAGCTTGAAGGCTTGACAACTCAAGTGACAAAATGGATCCAGGAGTCAAACCGGGCTACAAATGATCTTTCAGAGAAAATGCAACCCCATCCAAAATGGACACTGGTAACATTTTTACCCACAGTATTTTTAATTCTAGGATTGAGAAGAGTGAAGAATCTTACTCTAGCACAGCATTATCATTTCTCTTTTATTATCTGATCTGTTACTACTTAAAATATATTCAAACAATATGCCAGATTTTGTCCTCAGTGAAAAACCCGATATACAAATTAAATCAATACAATACTGAAAGTTTTCATCCAAATACTGCAAGATATTTTAACTCTACCAGTTTTATTGGAGGCAATCTTCAGTAGGATGGATATTTAAAATATTTGTATTGGGCTTATAAAATTTACTAATAAAAATCTACTACAATAGTGTCAATATAAAAAAGCAGAATTTTTATAAATATATTATTGATTTACTTTCTTATGCTATTAATAATTGTCATTAGCAAACATGCATTAAATTCAAACATAAATATTAAAAAGTTTAAATACTGTACGCTAAACTCAGTTCAATAGGTATGTTACTTACTAACTTCAGTCTTGCTATGGTCTCCTCGCGATCTTGTATTTCACTGCGTCTTTTCTTAATTTCTTCCTGATTACACAAAATATATGTATTATCTCCTGCACATGCATAGTTGCTATATTTTTAAAAGATTTAAATGTATTTTTTTTCTGATTTTATTTTATTATGCATTACTTCTGGAATACCCTGTATTTTAAAAACCTAACGTGCAAACGACTGTAAGTAAGCTGACTGGTTCCTACATAATTGTGAACCATTTAAGATTGAAGAAAGGGAGGGAGGGAAAAAATACCAAGCTATCTAAAATATATTAGGGAGTTTTATATCTTGAGAAATCAGCTATTGAAGTAAAATAGGATAAACATTACAGCAATAAATCAGGAAATCAAATTGAAATCTATCTGCATTCCGGTGGTGGGTTCCTCCCGGTTCCGCTGAGCCGGCAGCGGTGACGATATGACATCACTGAACTGGTTCTGCCCACCCCTCAGGTTATTCTTACCTTTTATTTGGCCCCACCCCCAATCTATTGCTGCCTCCCGAGTCCCAGCTGATCGGCTAGAAGGAAAAAAACTGTTTAAACTCTTGCCGCGGGGCTTCAAAGGGCCGCCCTACAGCTGATCAGTGTTAAAAGGCAGTGTGGTGGTAGACTGGTGCCTCCAAAAACAAATGAGTAGACCGGTGCCTGCAAAAATAAATGGGTAGACCAGTGCCTCAAAAAACAAATGAGTAGACTGGTACAGCTCTGTAAGCAGTTAAAAGCCTGGTAGACCAGGACCTCTGCTAAATCCTAAAGAATTGTCACATGACCATCAAGCCATGCCCACAAAATAAGCCGCGCCCACAGAACCAGTAGTAAAAAAATTTAGAACCCACCCCTGCTGCATTCCCTAGCTGGTCTCAAGTAATTTCAATATTTCATCTGCCCTGTACACCAGCTGAAAAGAGGGTGGACGGAGTCAGGTGAGTGTCAAAGTCATTTTCCGGGAAGAAATCCAGAGCATCCTGAAATACATCAATAAACCGGCACCCAAAAATCGACTGCCGAGAGAATGCCTGAGGTGGCAGCTGACATAGAAGGAAGATCAAGCAGAGGAAGTGCCATGCGAGACCTGCATGAGATGTACAACAGATAGTTGAGGTGGCTGACATTGGAAAAGCTTATCAATGGCTAGAAGGAGCTGGAGAGCACTGAGGCATTGATCATAGCAGTACAAGAATAGGAACCAAGCACCAGATCCATAGAAACAGGACAGGATGCAAAGTGCTGACTATGCGGAGAAGCCTCAGAGACATGGTGGCAGGATGGAAGATGCAGGCAGGAATGGCATCCACTGAATGGCACAACCAAGTAGCTGGAATGGGCCCTATCCAATAAGAGGCCGTTCAGTAGTGAGAAAAGCAAGATCCTGCATTGAGGCCGGAAAAACCAAATGCACAAGTATAGAATAGGCAGTACCTGGCTGAACAATAGTAACTGTGACAGGAACCTAGGTGTCCAACTGGACCACCGCTGAAGTCTGAGCCAGCAGTGTGTTGCAGCTGCCAAAACAGCCAATTCAGTCCTCCCCAGCTACGGACCCCAAAGAACACAGCACACACAAACTATATACAAAGTTAATTTTACTCAAATAACTTAGTCTTTATCAACCAAAAGGCTGTTAATAAACTGTCTTAACAGCCTACCAGAATTCTAAGATAAGGTAATCACAGTCTTACTAGAGTTGAAAGCCCAGAAGCAATTTTGCAGAGAATCCAGACGCGAAGGAGATTGAACTAAAGTTGTTCCCTACAGCTTGCTGCAAGTGGCGTTCTTCCTTAAATAGGCTAAGAGAGTGGCCAATTAGCCCCAAGCCTTACTCTTGAGGAGACCTCCTCCTGAGGAGCCACTCCTGCCTTTTGGCAGCTCTGCGTGTCCGTGCATTGAGAAGAGGCTCCTCCTCTTCGTCCTCTTCACTTAGAGGAGCTTCTGGAGGTTCTGAAGGCCCTGGCTGAATCCCTGCCTCTGGCACCACATCTTCTCCAGCCTCCTCACTGTCCAACTCGAGAGCCAGCTGCATAGGCTGCTGGCGCAGCACCACACCAGCCTCCTCGTTGTCGGAATGAGCTACAATCTGCACAGGCTGCTGACGGGCCACAACATTGGCTGCATCAACAAAGGGATAACATGAAGATCATGAGAGGCAACAATACCGCTGTGTACTGCACTAGTGAGGCCACACTTGAAATAGTGTGTCCAATTCTGGTGCCACAGTGCAAAAAAGATGCTGAGACCCTAGAAAGAGTGCAGAGAAGAGCAACAAAGATGATAAGCCTGGAAACTAAACTGTACAATGAACAGTTAAGGGAACTAGGTGTGTCTAGCCCAGTGATGGCTAACCTTTTCCAGACCGAGTGGCCAAAGCGTGTCCGTGCGAATGCGCATGTGCGCGCCCAAACCCCCAAAATGCAGTGCACAGGTGGCCCCACCCATGCTCCTTGTCCCCTGTGCATGCACGCGCACCCCCCACGTGCCCCGCACATGCGCCCACAACCCCCACGCCCCTGTGCATGTGTGACAGAGACCAATAGATCAGCTGGAGGCGCAAGCGCAGGTATTCCTTATTTAGCAACTGCCTTGGACAGCAATGGTTTCCAGTTATGACTGGAATGAAAAAGTGCAATCTATGCCCACATTTATAACCTGTGCAGTGTCTCTATCTCTCATTCACATGTTTATCATTACAGCCAACCAAGAGTTGTCCCATGATATGCTCCTGCCCACCCCAGAGCAGAAAGAATGACTAAACAAGCTCTCTCTTCCTTTGCTGCTTTTCTCCACCGCCCTAAAAAGTCCTAACTGCTAATTAAAAAGCTCAGCTCTGTGACCTTAACTGAATGCTTGGCCAGTGGCAGCTGCTGCCTGAAAGTGAAAAGCTCTTAATCAGTTTCATACTAAAGACTTGTTGCCTTCTTTTGGTTGGATATTCCCACAGAGTTCTATTAAGTAATCTTTATGTAGCTTTATGAAATGCTAATCCTCTTCAATATTTTAAGAAACTCTTAATTAGTTTCTGGGCTAACTTCAGAGCTTTCCCACTTATCAAATCTAGAAAGATGTTATATACATTCTAATCAACAGCAAAATATAAAAATTCTTATTCATTTATGCAGAACAATTGCACAAAACCATTAAACTGACATTATTAATTTCATTTAATTAGTAAAAATATAAGAAAACCTCTTCAGCATACAACTTTACAGCATGTAAGATTTAAAACAAAAAACGAACTGTGAAAGAAAACGAAGTGTGGAATGTTTTCCCAAGGAATTGGAACATATTCTTGATGTTCTAGTAATTCCCGAAATTTTCTTACCTTAGCCTCTCCAATTTCTTTATCTGCAGTTTCAAGCACAATTTCTTTATGCCTCTCTAACTGTTGGGCCAAGTGATCAATTTCAGTCAATTCTTGACATAGTTCTTCATTTTTGTTGCTTAAATGAGCCACCTCACTGGTCATATTTTGCCTGCTATCCAAAAGATCTTCTATGCGCTTTTCAAGCTCTTTGTTTGTTTGCTGTAGAAATTCAACCTATAAATATTAACACCATGTATCCAGTTAAATTCACCTGAACAAAATTTAGAAACTCCTTCAAGGATCTTCCCTAATGAACAAACACTCTACTTTCTGCCCTTCCAATACAAATTAATACATTAAATCTGTGAATCATAAAAAAGTCTCCTAAGTTATATATAATTGCGTAAGTTATATGTTAGACCTCAGGCATTTCAAAAGAGAACTGGAAAGGCATAAAAAACATAATTAAGATAACCTTAATTACAATCTGCATACATTCATCAAGCCAAGATACCAAAAGTAGTTCTCCAGGAAATGACAATAATTACAGTGAAATCTCATTTGAATGGACTAATTGTGTCTGTTATTCATTTGTATGAAGATGCCATTACCCTGCAAAATTACATAAATTGACACCTGGCCTTTTGCATTGTTTATGTAATGCTATCATTATGCCAAATGGCACGGAAATTTTACCCATTTGCATTGGGAAGTCCATTTAATCACGGTGTAGAAAATGGAAATTTCACTGTATTTTGGCTAATGTTAAGAGGATCCATATTTTAAAGTTTTAGGTTACGCTTTAGATGTAGAAGCTGAAAGGCAGTCAACAGTGTTACCTGCAAATTCAAGTGATCGATAATTTTTTCATTACTTTTGCTTTTGGCTTCCAGAGATATTACATCATGAGAACGACCGCCATCTAGTGCGAATGCTAAGCGTTCAATCTCATTGTCTCGGAGCTCAACCTTCAAAAAAAAAATAATAACGGCGTTAATCCAATCAGTGCTGTAAGCCTTTTTCCTATGACAGTGATGGCTAACCGTTTTGCCATCGCGTGCCAGGAGAGGGAGGGCCGGGGGAGGGTCACGTGCATGTGTGCCCACACCGATAATTCTATGCGCCCTGCCCTGCGCATGCATGCGCAATCCTCCCTCCCCCCCTGTTCCTGGCATGCGATGGCCTGGTAGGCCCATTTTTCTTTCTTACCTGGTTCCAGTTCCTCTCCATTTATCTACAAAGGGCGAAAACAGCCTTTCTCAATCCCTCGGAGGCCCTCCAAAGGCCTGAAACGGCCCATTTCCCAACTCCCGGTGGGAAAGGAAGTGACGTTTTTTGCTCTCTAAGAGTCTCTGAAGGCTGGGGACAGCAAAAAACGTCACTTCCTGTCCTGTCAGGAGTTGGGAAATGGGCCGTTTCAGGCCTTTGGAGGGCCTCCAAGGGATTGAGAAAGGCTGTTTTCGCCCTCCGCAGATGCATGGAGAGGATCTGGAGCCAGGTAAGAAAGAAAAACGGGCCTTCCCCACCCATCCCCCAGCCCCTCCGGAGGCAGGAAACAGCCTGTTTCCCTACTTCTGGTGGCCCCAGAAAGCCTGAAAATCAGCTGGCCGGCGCATGCATGTGCGCCAGAGCTCAGCTGGCGTGCCCACTGATATGGCTACGCATGCCACCTGTAGCACGTGTGCCATAGGTTCACCATCACAGCCCTATGATATAATCACACACATGCACTACTTGAATAGCAATAGCACTTAGACTTATACATCACTTCATAGTGCTTTACAGCCCTCTCTAAGTGGTTTACGGAGTCAGCATATTGCCCCCCCCCCCACAATCTGGGTCCTAGTTTTACCGACCTCGGAAGGATGGAAGGCTGAGTCAAACTTGAGCTGGTGAGGATCAAACTTGACAGCCAGCAGAGTTAGCCTGCAATAATATATCCAAACCACTGAGCCTGAAGCCAAGAACATCAGCAGTAGTAGCTATCCAACCAATTCACCCACACTCATTTCCCAGGGTTTTCCTTTCTCTTTATCTCCCCTTTGCTGCTGCCAATGTCCTTGACCTCAAGTGCAGCATTAAAAAAAAAGGAAATAAGGACTGTGGAAGGTTAGGAAAGAAATTGAACATGGTGCACCTGAAGCCAAGGATATTGGCCGTCCCATCCAATCCTTCCCAGCCTCGGCGATACCACTCTTTTCTTTCCATATCTCCCCCAACTGTAGCCAATATTTCATTTTCCTGCTGTCCCCTCAACTCTCTTGCCCTTTCCGTCCAGGACTTGTATATTTCAGTTCAGACACAGAAGGGGGGATTATTTTAATCTGGACACAAACCAGGAGAAACTATCTGCTCTGTGCATAGAATGATTTGTGCGTGGATTGCACATTTCTAATATTAAGAGACGAAATCCAGTTTGGTGAAATGGTTGAGGTGCTGGCCTAGAAACTGGGAGACTGTGAATTTTGGCCTCCCTTAAGCATGAAAGCTAGCCGTGTGATTTAGGGCCAATCTCTTTCAACCCAAATCACCTCATAGGGTTGTTGTAGGGAAAATACTGTAGGAGGCAGGGGTATTAGATATGTTCGCCATCATGAGTTGATGGTGTTATGTGGTATATGTAGATACAAATATATATGTATATATTTTCTTGTCTTTTTGTAGGCCTTTATGTGTATTTTTCTCTCAGCTGGGTTTTTTCCTACGTAAATCAAGATCTTTATACAGCCATAGCTCAGTGAAATCCCATTCACTAGTTTCTAGGCTTTTTTGATTTGATTTACATAGGAAAAAACCCGGCAGAGAGAAAAATACACATAACGAAAAGACAAGAAAATAAATATTTGACTTTTACGGGGAGGAGACATGAGATGAGGGTGTGGTTAATTGATGACTAATTAGTCCGAAATAGATCTATCTTAGTCTCCCTTTAGTCTCCCAATAGACAGCAAAATGTTGGTTTGATGTCTGAAAAACCCTAGAAACTAGTGAATGGGATTTCACTGAGCTATGGCTGTATAAAGATCTTGATTTACGTAGGAAAAAACCCGGCTGAGAGAAAAATACAAATACATATGTATACTATAGCTCTAGATGTACGTATATATATAGAGACGGGACAATAGTAATAAAAAACTCACTTCTTCAATATTACAGAAACTATAGATATTAGCAAATATGTAGGCAAAGCTATTAAGAGCTTAATATACCTGTTTGCTGTAATTTTTCATTTCACGTTCAGCTATCTCTAGTTTTTCCTGCAAGTCGTCTACTTCAATCTGCAGCTCATGAATTCTGAAATATTCAATACATACATAAACCACCTTCATTTTGCCTCTGTCATGCACACAATCTTCCAGTTTTAAATACATTTACGGGAAAAAAATTTCCTTAGAAATTTTAGAATTTTGTAGAGATCCTTCCCTGGTAAGGAGATTCACAATTAGATAGGGGCCTGCACTGTCATGTTTGTATATTATAGTATGAAAAGTTTCCACAATTTATGGCCAAAGATCACCCAGGGGAAAAAAAAATGAACTGGTAGAAGATTGCAAAAAACATGGTCTCACAAAATCTAAATTCCCTTGGTCCTGTTTAACCTCCACGTATGAAAGAAACTATATCACTTTTAGATCTCTTATATATAAAAGGGAGGAAAACAGATGAGCTATTATAAGATCTCCACTATACTCTTCAAATCTAATCTACATCATTGATAAGTAAATAAATATCTCTGTCGAAATGTTCGGTTTCTCAGTCGAGGATAGGGTAATATAAATATGTATAAATTATGCATTTCTTCTAAAACCGCACGTACACCCCATCCACCCCTAACGATTGAGATGACCCTTGAAATATTGCTAAAGCTTAATCACCTGTTGTCAGCCACTTGAAGAAGATCTGCTATATATGGGTCATTCGGTTGAGGAACTGGATAGGCGCCAATCCCTGAAGGAGGAACTGGCTGATCGATTTGCATACGCTGACGTCGAAATGGAATATTTCGTTTCTTCCCACCTTCAAAGATAAATGCGTTTTATCTAGAACTTTGGGCAGGTCATGTCTTCTCATACGTAATTCATATATAAAGTGGAAATTACAGGGCTTTTGTGTTTTTGAAGTAAAACTATTTATCTGCAACACTTTAAATAGGATCTTTTTGTGATTATCTGAACAGTAAATAATACATTTACTCAAGTGCTAATTTTTTTTTTAAATTTAATTTATATGCTGCCCTTCTCCGGAGACTCAGGGCAGCTTACAATGCGTTAAGCAATAGCCTTCATACTTTTGTATATATATTTATACAAAATCAGCTTATTGCCCCCACAAACTGGGTCCTCATTTAACCTACCTTAGAAAGGATGGAAGGCTGAGTCAACCTTGAGCCTGGTGAGATTCGAACTTACAGTAATTGCAGGCAGCTGGATGTTAAATGTTGCCTTTAGTAGGAGGCATTAGCCTGCTACGCCACTCAGGCTCTTAAAATTAATAATAAAATTAAAAATCTGTAACATAAATAAGCTTTGTGCCGCAATAAAAAAATTATGCATGATTAAGAAACACCAAGGACATACAAATACATAAAATAGTGACAAAACCACCTGCAGTCTTGATGGTGAAGGATGACTTTAAAGAGTAAAGTGAGTATCTTAAACCTTGCTAGTGGTTAAGGCATCATTTCGCCATCTAAACGTCCCGATCTTGGGATGATTTTAAATACAAGATGTAAGGCACCACTTTACCCCCCTAAACCACCCTCTCCAAAGGCTCCAATTTTGCCCCACCTTTTCATGCTGCAATAGAGTTTTTGTGCATCACGCAGACCAGAGGCCACAGGGGTGGAGGCTCAGTGAAAATCAAGCCCTAACTGCCCAGGCCTGACAAAGTCTTCCCCATTCTCTGAAGCATCCCGGGCTCTGATTCCTACTCTGTGCATGCCTTGGACCTGTTTTTACACCACCACCCCTAGTCCCCGTGGATCTTGTGCCTACTTCGCATTTCACCAGATCACAAACCCTCTTACTCGATCACCAATTGTGCTCAATGCAGCCACTCCGAAAATGGCACTTGCTTCCGGGATGGAGACACGCAACCTAGGACAACAGAAGAGTGGTGTGGCCTGCTTTCCTTCCCACTGCAAGCTCCAGAGCTCTTCCAGTGGTAAATGTGTGATCGATGATGAGAGTTGGGGAGGAAAATGTGAAACCCAGTTCAAGGCCTGCAGGGGACCCAATTGGGGAAGGGGGAAGCAGGTCCAAGGCCTGTGGACATCCGGTGGGGCAGGATGGGGAAGATAAGTGGGGGTGCACTGCAGCATCCCTTTGGTCAGTTGTAAGGGCAAATAATCACAAATTTCATTACCTGGCCAGGGGGATCCTGTAGCAGTTATAACTTTGAAACCAGGTTGTAAATAGCTTTTCTGGGTGGGTGGGGATTCCACTGTAATCTCAAATGATTGCTAAGCAACCAGTCGTAAATCTATTACCTGAGATTTCCTGGTACTCTCATCCAAGTACTAATCAGGCCTTGGTATTTTTGAGTTCCACCAAAATAAGTTAAGAGGCTATTCCCTGACATTTTCAAGCAAATTAGTAACGATGAGTCACTAAACTAGGTTTTAAAAAGTAAAGCTGAGAATTGAAGACAGCATAAGAATAGGAAAACAGAATTTGCACTTGGTATTCAGAGAATAAAGATAGTTTACACCTTCTTTGAAGTCCACATAGGAAAGTTACTGAAGTTTTTAGGAAAACAGTACAAGAGTCCATTGAAATACTCATTTATTTGTTTTGCCTGTGCTCTTCAGGATCAAGTGCTTAAACTGATACTTTGCTTCTAAAGGAGCTAAAGGATCCAGAAGTGGAGCCTGAGTGGCGTAGCAGGCTAATGCCTCCTATTAAGGCAGCATTTAACATCCAGCTGCCTGCAATTACTGCGAGTTCTAATCCCAGCAGGCTCAAGGTTGACTCAGCCTTCCATCCTTTCTAAGGTGGGTAAAATGAGAACCTGGTTTGTGGGGGCAATAAGCTGACTTTGTATAAATATACAAAAGTATGAAGGCTATTGCTTAACGCATTGTAAGCTGCCCTGAGTCTCCGGAGAAGGGCAGCATATAAATATATATCTAAAAAAGAAGTAAGCTAAAATTACTTCAATGGTAGTAAGAGTGCACAGAATTACAATCCAATAAAAGGATCATCAGACCAGAATGGTGAGCACATAAGATTGTCACTGTACCTGGCGTCTGTACCACAGCTTGTAGATTTTTCTCTTGAAGCTGTTGAATTTTGTCACTCTTGGCTTTGTTTTCTTTTTCTAATGACCTCATTTTATGTATGTACTGATTATTCAAAAATTTCATATCTGAATTCTCATGTTCAAATTTTCTCAAAGAAGCTTTCAAATCTGTAAGGAGGAAAACAATTTGATTCCATGCTTCTGTTTTAACTGCATAAGGCTAACAATAAGAAATGCTTCAAAAACTATTTTCTTGTACCTAGAATTATTATAAAGCTGCCAAAAATGGCATCTGGACATTATCAACGCCAACACCAGGCAGAGCGCAGAACAACTGAAAGAAGTGAGAGCCGAGGTGGGGCAGTGGTTAGAGTGCAGTTCTGCAGCTACTTCAGCTGACTGCTAGTTCAGCAGATCAGCGGATCAAATCTCACCGGCTCAAGGTTGACTCAGCCTTCCATTCTTCCAAGGTGGGTAAAATGAGGACCCAGATTGTTGGGGGCAATATGGTATTTAGTATACTGTCTTTGATGTAAGCCGCCCAGAGTCCTCGGAGAGTGGGCAGCATAGAAATATGAATAATAAAAATAAAAATAATAAAGTCATGCAAGATCAGAAAATGTTTAGCGGAGAGAGAGAGCGTGCATGCAAGAGAGCTGGAGGACAGACTCACCAAGAATTAGACATGACTGAACAGAAAGCAGCAGCCGCCGCGTCAAATTACATTGACATATTTATGATTATTGATCATAATCATAGGCAACAGTATGCTGACAGAGCTCATATATACAGTCATCACCCTTAATAACCTCCAAATTCTTTGTTCCATCTGGAATTTTTTAAAAAAATAAAAAATTCATAGGAACCTAGCATGTTGAAAAACAAAATGTCTGCATCCTCTTTATTTCCAAGAATGGCAGAAGAGCAGCACTGTTAAGAAATAAGAATGGTATTTGAAACAGCCCACTTGGTGAGAAAGAAAGGAAGGAAAAGTAGAGGACATTTGTGGAACTGTAGACAGGTCTGTGGACCGGCACTGGGCCGCAGCATGCCAGAAATTGGTCCATGCAAACAAGCAAAGCCCCATCCATGGAATGCAGGCAGCACACAAAACCACGCCCCCTCCGGTCCATTGAAAAACCTCTCTCCACAGAACCCGGTCCCTGGTGCCCAAAAGGTTGGGGGGCGCTGCTGTAGACAATATGGAGAAAAGCAAAGGTATATTGCATGACTTGCGGTAACCATTTTAGCAGACTAGACTACTATAGCACTCATCTAGGAGCCTCTCATATTGAGTATACATGCTCAGGACTCCAAAAATATTGCATTCATTAGGATGACAAAATTGTTAAGAAAGAATTAAATCACTGGCATTATCAATGATTTAATGGCAGGTATTCCTCAACTTAGTACCCATTAGAAGTTTGTTTGTTTGTTTGTTTGTTTGTACATACATACATGTTTGTACAAATTTATATGCCGCCCTTCTCCCTAAGGACTCAGGGTGGCGAACACAGGTTAAAAACATACAATAAAAGAAAACGTAATTAAAACCAATTTAAAACAGCGACAATAATAATAAAACCCAGGAATCAGCATCAACTCATTTGTTGAAACAGCCAAGTCTTTAGGTCTCGACGGAAGGTGCGGAGGTTATGACAGACCACCCCTCAAAAGGGACTTACGACCTGGTTTCAGAGTTCTGACATGGCTTCCCCTTCCTCACCTTCTGTTTGCATTTTGGACGCTTGGCAAACCAGCTCACATTTATGGTTGTTTGCAACACTCAACAGTCACATGAGTACAATTTACGACATTTTTCGCCAGAAATCAACATTTACTTCCGGCTTCCAGCCAAAACAGGGAGCGCTCCCAATAACCATAGTATTTGCTTAATGTCCAGGGAATTATAGGAAGTGGTTTTATTTCTCTTACAAAATTTGTGCATTTAAAATGTTAATTCTGTACAATATATGGCTGCCTTTGTTTAAGTTCCATCCATTTAGCCACCATTTGAAGTTTCAACGGTCAGCTTGGGAACTGGCTTGCAATGACGTTGCAGCATCCCATGGTCACATAATCGCCATACGAAAACTTCACTGTCAGCTTTCAACAAGCAAAATCAATGGGGAAGCCAGTAAATAGAGATGCTGCGACTACTTGCAATTTGCTTACCAGCAGCAACTTAAATTGCTAGAATGGCCATCATAATTCGGCACGGTCACATAACATCGTGACATATGACATCAGTCAGCAATGGAGTTTCTGGTCCAATTACTGTTGGTAAATGAGGACCATCTGTATTCAACAGACACCAGATTAATGTTTAGCTCAAAAGTAGTTTCTTAAAAACTGTTTCCAGATTCCTGGTCTGAATCTGCTTGCACAAAAAAATTTCAGTGTTTTCCTGATCTTTTAAATGAAACTTAATTGTATAACCAGAATTTAGCCTCTACTTTCATCTTCTTCCCAAATTAATTGAAAATTGAAAAAAGTAAGTGTGGTACTGCTGTTTCCCCTTTGAGCTTGGTATGGAAGAGAGGAATAGGAATGAATAAAACTTTATTATGGTCATTGACCAGCAATAGACATACAATAAATTAAAATTAATTCTGACATTAATCGTGAATAACAACTCTGTTATAAAATACATGAACCCAAACCTAATTTACATGCGTGTAAGTATGTGGGTAAATATATTGTTATAGATCTCAAAAAATTGGCACCAGTTAATATTATAATTCAGTAACCAATTTTTTTCTTGTGGACATTGAGAGAGGAATAGGAGATGTTATTTATCTTTAACAAAACCCTTAGGTGTAGCATCAAGGTAGAAAATTTGCAGATTTAGAGACAATACTTAGTTAAAAACAGATAGGCAAAGACAAACTGCAAAATCTAAGGTAGATTTTTTTTTTAAAAAAATTGTATTACCTTTGACCTGTTCTTCCAATTGCTCTTTCAATTTCAGAACTTCTAAGTGCAATTCATTATTTTCACGTGTGAGCCTAGCATTTTCTTCTCGATAAGGTTCCAAAACAACATCAAAGTTACTGCATTCTTTTTCAATTTTTCCAGCAGATAACTTCGTGCTCCGGAGGCTCTCAGTTGTATGAACAAGGTCACTAAAATTAATAAAACAAATAATCAAAATAAGGAATATTGAAACTGTATTTATAATTTCCTGTATTCTATTGAATCACCACATAATAAATAGTAACCATATATTTTGATTACTAATCAATTCTAACGTTTTCTTTCTCAATGTGCAGGCAAAACAATAGGTTCATATTAATTTAGCTCTAAAAAAGATGCACAAGAAAAATCTTACATCCTTCCTGCAAAAGGGAATAATAATATTTTATAAGTTGCTAAACTGGATCCTCTTCCATAAAGAATTGCACTGTTCCAAGCATTTTTTTTCTATTCCTTTTTTAATACCTGAAAAGTTTTTCCACCAGAGGCAAACTTTCTACTCCCAGTGGTTGTCGATATCCCAACTGATCCAATCGTTTCCTTAAATTAACAAACTTCCGCTCTACCACTGTAGTCATTGTGAAGATTCTCTATAAACAAAAAAAATGGGTTCAAAAAGGGGACCAGTAAATAATTAAACCTATACAAATTACCATGCACTTATAACATTAACTTATAGGACCAAATCACATGCTTGCCAGCACTGAGTAAACTCATTGCAAAGATGGGAAAGGCATTCTGGCAATTCAAATTAGTAAATGAAGTCAACAGGGGAAGGTGTGGATCCAAACAGAAGCCTGTTATAATGAAACGACGTCACACCTGGCTATAGTAACACTAATATAGTATTATTAGCAACAATACTTTAATCATCACTTTTTATTTTTTATTATACATAACTCAAGGCGTGAACATGCCTCTGCCTCCTATTTTCCCACAACAACAATCCTGTGAGTTTAGCTGGGTTCAGAGAGCGCAACTGGCTGAAAGTCATCCAGCAGCTTTCATGTCTAAAGGAGGTCTAGGACTCGCAGTCTCCTGGTTTCTAGGCCAGCACCTTAACCACTACAGATAGACCTTGACTTACAGAAGAGATTCATAACAGTTCATCCCAAAGTGCATAGCTAAATGTCTATGGAGATTCTCACTCATCCAAGTCATAGTTGCCCCAAAGGTGAGTTTTCAATTGGCAACTGGGCTTTCTGGTTTTCTTTTTTTTAAAAAGATGTTTTGCTTCTCATCCAAGAAGCTTCTGAAGGCATTTCACT